>OY992876.1:81687383-81839883 GCA_963921405.1 Cepaea hortensis
TTGGGTACTGTGCTGTTCAGTGGTGCTCGAAATCACACTGGAACGTCTTTCGGGTTGACGCACAAAAAATTTTTGAAGTTCACCAGACTCAGGTAAAGTTTTCACAAAAACCCTGTACTTTTTAAACTAAACGAAATTAGAACGTTTGTAAATGTATGGTGTGTGTAATGTCACTGAAGTCTGTAAAGGTTTGTATGCTGTCAAGTATTATTGTTAGTCGTTACCACAATCAACAACTTTCACGTTCACACTACCTCTATTCAATGACATTCAAGGGCACGGCCGCCATTTTGGATTTTAGGTACAAAATTTGTTGAATTTAGTGCTAAGTCTGAAGACGCCTCGGTTGGCTTCAAATAATATCTTCACACTTATAATTTAATTAAATCAACTCTATTAATTCGTTACTTTACCTTAATCTATGACTTGCGCACTTCTATCGGCATGTTCACATTCGCTTCAAACTCGGACAAAAAATTTTTTATACGTTCGCATTTGATTCAAAACCCGGACGAAAGCCACCACATTCGCACTTGTCAGAGTCTTGCATAACACAAGACAAGTAGCTCGTTTTCTGGCAAGTGTGAAGTAATATCAAACTATCAAATCACACGAAGTGAATATCCGAAAGTATTATTCACACGTTTTATTGACGCGCCGCATTTATCATCGCACAAACATCGCGCACTGACAATCCATAACAATCATTATAGCATGAACAATATCACTACAATACATAATAATACATGCAAGCAATAAACATCTCACTTACAGTCAAACTATACAAGCGTTCGAACCAGTCTCCCACTGTCATACAGGCTAGCTCTCAAGGCAGATTCAAACTCAACTCGCTTTCCCTTGCGACCTGTCCGTTCAACGATCTAAGCCCGTCTGCCAGTTTTGGCGTCTTACACGCTTACACGCTCACGTCAGCTGGTGTCCCCTGCACGGTTCACGGGGTGAACTCAATTGCTGTGCGTGGCTACCTATCCGGGCGTCTGTAACGACGCCGCGTTCTCTCTGCCGTGTTTAACATTACTCAGGGTTGCGTGTTGTTATGGTGTCTGGCGTTGGTACAGACAACGCGTCGCAACCTCGGATGTGAGACCTTGACACTCTCCACACCCCTTTTCCATGAAAGGATTTCCTTACATGTATAATATATCTCTAGGTGTTCTTAAACATGTCAAAGTCGAACATTATACATTAACAATTATCATAAATATATACAGGTGAATAGTCAACAATATGTATACACCACTTATGTTGCACTATGAAGTACAACAGTCAAGTACAATCTATTTAATGGGCATTACCTCGCTGTGACCCAGCTAGTCCGGTAGGTATCGGCTAAACTGGCCCCTACCTCACAACCAAGAACAAAAATACTAAAATAATCAGGTCAAGCCGTGAGCATCTCCCTCTGAGATGACTCCTCCATCAGACCTCTGTTTAGAGTTTCTAATGAAGGTCAACAGTTTTGGCAATATACTGTCCATATCTAAACGATGTTACATTGACATGTTATTTATCAAGCACACATGTTCATGGTTACAATACATATTTACATATCACCAATAATTTAGAATAATGTCCCCTGGTTATTATACAGAAAATTTAGGAACAATAATTTATCGTCGTTTACAAGACATAAATTACAATTGGAAATTTATTTCTTAGTGTCACAATTTGATCCTTATTGACAAATGTGCACAAAAAGTCACGTTTGTAAAGAAGCAATTAAGTTACGATGCTGAGATTACATCCTATAAAAAAAAATCGACATATACAATTCCGTATATGGAAATATTTTAAATCACATTTTAATACAATTATCATACATTTATATACTTTTAATATTACTATGCAAAAAATCGGAAGTATACAGCTGTACTATTACATGTGTTGTGATGTTATTCATACAACGTTGGTCCGTTCTGGATGGATCTTCTATAAACGGAGTAGTAGTTGTTACCATCAGCTGTTGGATCGTCTCTTCCGCCTTCTGCTCGGATTGTACTGTCGCAGTCATCTTTCGTACCTTGTTAAAACGTCTTGGGCACCTCGGTCTGGATACTTTAGGATTACCTCACGTTTTAGTGGCTTGGTAACTTCTTGGATCCTCTAGTGTTGTCCCGTGACACTTCTCCGTAGTGTCTGGTTGTTAAAATATTTATGTATTTATAATAATAATTACATTCTTTCTCATATCTCACAGTCATACAACACATTAGTTTACATAATACTGATTCCATTCTTTCACATATCTCACAATTATACACGCATTCATTCGCATGATAATAATAAGAATCACAATATGTACATAAGTTATATACATTGGGAGATACAATCTTCCCCATCACAATGGTGTACACAGCGTTACTGACACATTGTCACAATTGGCTGTGGTACTGAGCACTATCTATGTTGCAGTTTTATACACCCTCTGCACTGTGCTCTGGTGTCGACTGGGTATTAGGTTCGTTGTATGGACATCTCGACAAAAGGTCTGCAAGACAGTTTTGTGAACCTTTTATGTGGTTAACCTCATAGCTATAGTCCTGCAGAAGAAGGGACCATCTTGCCACCCTGCTGTTACTAGGCGTTCCTCTGGTAACAATTGTCAGCGGAGTATTATCTGTTTCAATAATGAAATGTTTGCCTAGCAAAAATCTAGAAAGTTTACGTACCGAAAATACCATGACAAGAGCCTCGAGTTCCGGTGTACTGTAATTTCGTTCGCTGGTGTTCAGTTTTCGAGAGACGTAGTATACTGGGTACAAGATTTGGTCGTGTTCTTGGAGAAGCACACCTCCAATGGCTACGGAGCTCGCATCACATCTTAATCTAAAAGTAATATTCAAATTTGGCAATTTCAAAATAGGTGATTTAGAAAAATAAGAAAGAATTTTCGTAAATGCTGGCCTTAAACATTCACTGTTTACAATCACATTGGGGTGTTTATTTGTTAGTAGATCAGTGAAACATTTGGTCAATTCAGCAAAATGAGGAATAAACTGTCTATAATAGTTTAACAGACCTAACACACTTCGCAACTGTTTCTTAGTTGTCGGAAGCGACAATTTCAAAATTCTGGACATGATGTTATCGTCAATTGATATAAAGCTATTTGAGATCTTATAGCCCAAAAATGAAATTTCCTGAAAGGCTATATCCACTTTGGAAGGTTTTACAGTCAGTCCATGATGTCTAATTCTGTCAAATGTCTGTTGTAGCGCTGTTATGTGCTCTGTCATGTCCTTTGTGTGTATGCAAATGTCGTCCATGTACCAAATGATGTTAGCAATGTCTGTCAAAAGAATTCTTGTCATTCTGACGAAGGTAGCTGGTGCATTGACTAATCCGAAAGGTAGTTTACAACATTCGTATAAACCCCAAGGTGTGGCAAATACAGTCAGATGTATACTATCAGGATGTACAGCTATCTGCCAGTAGCCTTTTGTCATGTCAAGTTTAGTAAAATAACGTGAGTCAGATAGTTCAGTCAAGATGTCTTCACAGTTGCTCATTGGATCTAAATCCAACTGTGTAATGCTGTTAAGTTTACGATAGTCCACACAAAGTCTAATAGTGTTGTCCTTTTTGCGTACCAAAACTATTGGTGAACAGAAATGAGATTGTGAACGTCGAATGATATGATTTGTTTCTAAATCAATGATTTCTTGATGAAGTGTTTCTTTATAGTGTATAGGGATGGAATATGGTCTACACTTAATAGGAACGTCAGATGTTAAGATGATTTGGTGTTGCACTAAATCTGTTTGTCCTGGGCTGTCCAAAAAGATCGTCCTGTAGTCTTGTATCAGTTGTCTGCAACTGTCAGTTTGTGTCTGAGTCAGTTTAGGATTTACCTTAATGTCTTGTAAGTTGGTCGTCGTGTCAAGAACTGGTGTCGGTATCTCGTCAGTGTCGTTGTCGTCTGTCTGGTCCACTATGGAGGTGCTTGCTGCAGTCTCTACTTGTTCGTCTTGCCTGTGGTGATATGGTTTGAGCATGTTAATATGAAAAATCTTATGTTTGTCCCTAACTGCAATCTCGTAATCTACCGTCGAAATTTGTCGTAGCACTTTGAACGGTCCTTGCCATGAGTCAGTTAGGAGATGTCTATCACTTGGCAAAAGAAGAAGAACGTCCTGTCCTGGCGTCAGTGTAATAGTTCTATTTCCTCTGTTAGCATATTGTCGGTAAATAGCTCCTGATTTTTGGAGAGCTTCTTTGGCTAATATACATGATTTCATAATTCTATCACGCAATGATGTTACATGTTCATATGGTGAAATGGGTATAGACACAGTTGTACTTCCAGTCAACACAGATTCATACAGAGATAATGGGCCGCGTGGTTGTGCACCATATAACATTTCGAATGGTGAGAACCCAGTGCTGGAATGGGGCACTTCCCTATATGCAAACAAAATGGCAGGCAGATAAATATCCCAATCTTCAGGATGTTCTTGGGTTACCTTAGAGAGCATATGTTTCATATCGCCATTAATCTTTTCTACTATACCGGTCGAATGTGGGTGATATGGACTGTTGAAGCATTGTTTAACACCCAACATTTTGGTAAAGGCTTATGTAGCCGAGGAAATAAATTGGCTACCCCGATCTGAAAGGATGGTATCAGGGAATCCTGCCCTCGCAAAAATATGAAAGAACACTTCCATGATGTCGTTGGAAGTTATGTTCTTCATTGGAATCGCTTTTGGCCAACGAGTACATAGATCAATGAGTGTTACAATGTATCTATTACCTTTAGATGTTATATGGTTCAGAGGACCAACTATATCGACCGAGATCTTTTCAAACGGTCTACTAGCCAAATCAGTAACTTGCAATTCAGCTTGTGGGTGTTTACCCTTTTTGACAAGCTTTTGACAGATGTCACACGATCTGCAATACTGTTTGGTATCGTTACAAAACTTTGGCCAATAAAATTGAGTAAGTCACCTTGCTCTAGTTTTAGCATAAGCCATGTGTCCTGCAAAGGGTATGTCATGAGCTATATTCAATGCTTGCTTGCGGTTTTCTAACGGTAGCACTGTTTGTTCTATAGTGCTGGAACCTTTGGTGTAGTACCGTGTTAGAATTCCGTTCTTGAGAGCAAAGTACCATTGAGCATTCTTTGCTACTCTTGGCTTTTGGCCTATAAGTTTAAAATACTTTTGCAGAGATCGATCGGCTTTCTGAGATGTTATAAACGTCTCCCTAGTTGTCTCGGGAGATGTTACAACAGGACTTACTCGTTGTAAAGCCTCTGTTTGATCGATTCGATCTTGCATCTGTGCAGTAGATCGAGTTACTGCGTTTACTACATTACAACGATCATTCTCATCACACATTGATGTTACATTCACACAATTACATGTATGTTCTGGCATAGCCAGGTTGGTATTTGTACATTCAATTACAGGTGGTAATACATCATGAATGGTGATTGGTGATGAAGGTGAAGTGGTAGTATCGATATTACAACTGACAGATGATGTATTGATGTCATGTGGTATGTCATTCACTTCAGGAAGGTTTCCAATGATAATATCGCAGCAAGGATTGGTTAATGCTGCGCATTTAACCTTTCCTGTACGGAATGGTGTAGTTATATATGCCCATGCAAGTGGATATTTCTCTATGTTCCCTGAGAATGTCCTGCATGTGACATATTTACCACTATATTGTGTTGGTAAAATATAATCTCTCTTTACACCAATGAGAGTACTTCCGCTATCACGTAAAACTGTGGCAGCTCTACCATTAACATACCCCTGGTGGATGTTCAGTTTACCTTTGGAGTTTACTACAGAAGTGGCCTCCTCACTGGTAATAGGTATAGAATGGCCGCATGTTAACACGCCATCCTCATGAAATTGATCACAAATGGTACATTTTTCCTGATGGAATACTTCAATGGAATGTGCCGAGTTTACTGGGTGATCTTGTACACTTTCATCTTCTGACGAAGAAATGTCAAACATGGCTGCATTAGCCTTTTTGGTCATTGACTTGGCTTTACAATCCTTACGCCAGTGACCAAAAGCCTTACAAAGGATAAGTTTGTAAGTTTTTTGTAGTTCTTCCTCTCTTTCTCTTGCTTAGAAATGTAATTATGCAAGTAAGCAGTGTACCCGGGATGTTGGTCGCACATATCATGCTCATTGTGTGCATAGTTGCAATATTTACACTGATATACTTTCTCTGCAGTTTGCCTATAAGGTCTTTGTTTGCTATTTGACCCTGCCTGATATTTGCCATATGTAGCTGCTGCTACAAAGTCTGTGCTGGTCAGACAACTAGAGAAACAATGCTTATTGGCTGCAAAATAACCAGAGCCACGACTTTCAATCTGTTGAACACTTTCACACTGACATTCCAACAAAAATTTAGAAAAGGGGGCTGGGAGAGATGCAATAATATTATCTCTCAACATAAGGTCAACCAATTTGTCATAACTTCCATTTACTTTAGCTGCTGACAGCCATTTAGAAAAAATATTTTGAATTTCTGAGATGTAATCAGAGAACGTGTGTGTTGGCTTAGGAGACAACTTCCTAAACTGTTCTCTATAACCTGATTCATCTAGCAAAAAATGTGACATAATTTTTGCTTTAATGTAAAGATAATCTTCTTTCAGGTCATTTGGGATCGACTCTATGACTTTAAGAGGTTCCCCAGAAAGACTTCTTACATATACTATCCCCCATTCAGGTTTTGGGATTTTGTAATGATCCATAACAAATTCAAAATTTTGGGTGAATGCTGCTATGCAATCACCTGTGTTGTAACTTCTGATCAGACCTTGGTACTTC
Organism: Cepaea hortensis; assembly: GCA_963921405.1. NCBI lineage: Eukaryota > Metazoa > Mollusca > Gastropoda > Stylommatophora > Helicidae > Cepaea > Cepaea hortensis. The sequence continues at coordinate 81,694,211 of OY992876.1, forward strand.
TTATGAGGTTGATCTTTGTCTGTTTCTCTATTCACTTTCTCTTTAGAACATTCAGCTTTAAGTTGTTCAATTTTCTTTTGTGTTTCTTGCTCTTCTTTCTTACTTTGTGCTAAGATCTCAGCTTGCCTCACTGCAGCTTCTGACTGTTTTAAAGCAGCTTCTGATTGTTTTAAAGCAGCTTCTGATTGTGCTTGTTGAAGCTTTAGAGCAGCTTCTGATTGTGCCTGTTGAAGCTTTAACGCAGCTTCTGAGTCTGCCTCTTTATTTTTCAGAGCAGCTTCTGCTTGTGCCTGTTGAAGCTTTAAAGCAGCTTCTGAGTCTGCCTCTTTATTTTTCAGAGCAGCTTCTGATTGCTTTAGAGCAGCTTCTGCTTGCGCTTGTTGAAGTTTTAAAGCAGCTTCTGAGTCTGCCTCTTTACTTTTCAGAGCCCTTTCGGCTGCTCTCTCATCCCTCTCACTAATTTGCTCTTGCTTCAAAAGATATTCTGCATATTTACTTTCACTCCATGTTCTCAATCCCTCACCAGACATATTCATTTTTAAACCCATTTCAATGAAATCGTTTAAAGAAGACATGATGAACAATAGATATGATGGAATAACTATAAACAAGATTACTTATGATGTTAGTAAGTTACAAATATTTATAGCATAGTTAATGTCTAAAGCCAGACTAACGAAAGTATAAAGAAAGCTGAAAAAGATTTTATACTCAAGTAATCCTTGGGTACTGTGCTGTTCAGTGGTGCTCGAAATCACACTGGAACGTCTTTCGGGTTGACGCACAAAAAATTTTTGAAGTTCACCAGACTCAGGTAAAGTTTTCACAAAAACCCTGTACTTTTTAAACTAAACGAAATTAGAACGTTTGTAAATGTATGGTGTGTGTAATGTCACTGAAGTCTGTAAAGGTTTGTATGCTGTCAAATATTATTGTTAGTCGTTACCACAATCAACAACTTTCACGTTCACACTACCTCTATTCAATGACATTCAAGGGCACGGCCGCCATTTTGGATTTTAGGTACAAAATTTGTTGAATTTAGTGCTAAGTCTGAAGACGCCTCGGTTGGCTTCAAATAATATCTTCACACTTATAATTTAATTAAATCAACTCTATTAATTCGTTACTTTACCTTAATCTATGACTTGCGCACTTCTATCGGCATGTTCACATTCGCTTCAAACTCGGACAAAAAAATTTTTATACGTTCGCATTTGATTCAAAACCCGGACGAAAGCCACCACATTCGCACTTGTCAGAGTCTTGCATAACACAAGACAAGTAGCTCGTTTTCTGGCAAGTGTGAAGTAATATCAAACTATCAAATCACACGAAGTGAATATCCGAAAGTATTATTCACACGTTTTATTGACGCGCCGCATTTATCATCGCACAAACATCGCGCACTGAGAATCCATAACAATCATTATAGCATGAACAATATCACTACAATACATAATAATACATGCAAGCAATAAACATCTCACTTACAGTCAAACTATACAAGCGTTCGAACCAGTCTCCCACTGTCATACAGGCTAGCTCTCAAGGCAGATTCAAACTCAACTCGCTTTCCCTTGCGACCTGTCCGTTCAACGATCTAAGCCCGTCTGCCAGTTTTGGCGTCTTACACGCTTACACGCTCACGTCAGCTGGTGTCCCCTGCACGGTTCACGGGGTGAACTCAATTGCTGTGCGTGGCTACCTATCCGGGCGTCGGTAACGACGCCGCGTTCTCTCTGCCGTGTTTAACATTACTCAGGGTTGCGTGTTGTTATAGTGTCTGGCGTTGGTACAGACAACGCGTCGCAACCTCGGATGTGAGACCTTGACACTTCTATAAACCCGGACATTAGCTGACAAAGAATCTGAGCATTGTCGATCTCTATCTGCTACTGGATTCGCTCAATCGAACATAATACTTATCCTACGTGACTTAGAATTTTACCCCTGCTTGCTTTACGAGTAGTTGACCAAAACCCATCAATGTCGTAAAATAGAAATGATCACGCCTGTCCTATATTTAGGCCAAATATATTAAATGAATTTCCGCCTGTTGGGAAATGAATTTATACAGAGCGCTATTCTTTACTACTCCTCCTTACGGAGAATATTAGGTGTTTGTTTTCTATCGATTTTCCGCAATGTGGCTTCGACAGACAACCAGGTTATGAACATAAAAATACAGAAATAATAATCGTTTTGCCTTACCTAATTCCAGAATCAGATTCGCACTACGGATCGGGGCACTTGTTCAATATAAAATTGTGTAAGTCTTATTACTTATTTCAGTAATCTACTAATTGAACTATTACTTTGTTTAAGTAATTTACTATTTTAAAAAAGTTGCTTTTTGAGCACCACAATTGGCCCCGACCGTTGACTGCGATGACTAGCAGAAAAGTGAGACCGGACATGAAACTAGCATCAGCAAGTGGCCGTTTCCGGGCCCCGTTGTCTGTTGGTTGTAGTTGGCCAGGATAAGTAAGACAAACTAAATTATCCCATTACTATCAATAAAAAATAACTGTAACCTTAATGTAAACATGTTAAAGTATCTTTATAATATACTGAGTACTAAGCAAGACGGGAGGGTGCAGCCAGGCTTTCGCCACAGTGCTCGACACAATGGACAATAAATGTGGAACAAAGAAAGTAGGGTAGGACAAAAGATTAAGAACAGCCTGGTGGAACAACGAAGTTAAATATAGCATATTCAAAAAGAAGGTAGCGTTCAAAACGTGGATCACAACTAAATCTGAACAAGACTATGTTACTTATAAAATAGCACGACGAAATGCCAAACGAACAATTAGAGCATCTAAAGATGAATCCTGGAGGATATATGGAGAAAAGATGGCGACCCTTAGCAAAGACTGCCCAAGAAAATTTTATAAACGTGTCAACACAATGAGAAACGGAGATGCATGCTACAACCCAACCACCATCTTAAACAGCAAAAGAGGTATATCGATATTAAATCCACAACAACGACTAGCAAGGTGGGCAGAATACTTTCAAGAACTACTTAACCCCACACATAACAAAGACAACCTCACTTGTTTGCCTAAAAGCCAGGGACAGCAAGAACCAAATTTCATACCTGCAGAAGTCAAAGCAGTTATACAGAAAAGTCCTAAAAATAAATCATCAGGTCCAGATGGAATAACCACAGAAGCTATTCAGCCCTGTGGGGAAACAGCGGTTAAATGGTTAACAAGACTTTTTAATTTAGCATGGGAAGAAAGAAAAGTCCCAGATGATTGGCAAAAGGCAATAATAGTACCAATATGGAAAAAGAAAGGTAATATGAGAGAGTACAAAACATACAGTATATCACTAGGAATATCACTCCTGAGCCATATAGGGAAAATGTATGCAAAACTATTGGAACAAAGAGCTAGACCCATAGTTGAACAACAGTTAAGCAAAGTAAAATTCGGTTTTCGGAAAGGTAAAAGTTGCACTGATGCACTATTCACACTTAGACAAATATGTGGAAAAAAAACTATCGAATATAGTACCCAGCAGAATATTTTGTTTGTAGATCAGGAAAAGGCTTTCGATAGAGTAGACAGATACAAATTATGGACCATCCTTGAAGACTATGGGATACAAGGGCAGCTGCTAGAAAACATCATAGCCATGTTCTACTCGAGCAGAAGTGCAGTAAGAACACAAGAAGGTATATCAGATATGTTCACAGTCAATACAGGAGTAAGACAGGGATGTGTGCTCTCTCCCCTGCTATTTAATATCTACATGGACAGAATTTCCAAAGAAGTAAGTCTCGACAGAACAGATTCAAAACAATGTTTTCCCGTGATGAATTTGAATAACGAAGACACAAACAGTAGATTGCACTATTTATTGCCTGGCATATTTCGCTGCATCTCGTCAGGTACATACTCAGAAATCACACACCTTACGTGAATTAACTAGATAGTAGGCAGAACTGTGTGTGAACTTGAGGTTGGCCAGCTTAGACTGGGTTTCTTCTATTTGGTTTTTTGTCAGTTGTCTCAGGTTTTTTCTTGTTGGACATATTCTGTCCGCACTGAGAGATCTGAAATACCGGTGAGGGAATATTCCCGTCTTAAGGCATTCCTCGAAAAATCTCAATCGACACTCCTGTACCGATATTTTACACTTCAGCTTGAGTAATCCATCCAATCGCTTCACAGTTGGTAATGGGAGGCGACGTTTCAGAAATTCAAAACAATGTTTTACCGTGATGAATTTGAATAACGAAGACACAAACAATAGATTGCACGATCTATTGCCTGGCATATTTCGCTGCATCTCGTCAGGTACATACTGCAGAAATCACACAACTTACGTGAATTAACTAGATAAATCCTTCAAACTCAAATATACACATGTTCGCACAGTAATTTCGATTGTCTACCACGGTAATTTTAAACTGACTAACGTGTCTTTCTGCTTGCACAAGGACAGCTTACGAAGGTTGATTATTATAGCTTCAGCAAACTTTAACAATCGACTACTTTGTGTGTTGAACAACACAAGGAAGGCAATGTCTCTTTCAACCACGTGACCGCTCTCGAGCACATGTCTCGCGACCGATAAACTCAAGGTATTCATCCAGCTAACCTTCCGAGGAGATGACGTAATGCAACGTCTGCGGGATCGGCTCAACACAGCAGTCGGGGGAACATTCTGTGCTGCAACTCCAGTCATCACGTACAGAAACACACCGATCCCCATTCCAGCAGTAAAAGAACCTGTAGCTTTGTAAGCCAAATCAAATTGTATTTACCAATTTACATGCAGATGCGAGGCCATCTACATAGGTAGAACTGAGCGACAGTTACATTGCAGGGTTTCGGAACACATTCCTAATTGGGTGGACAAGATACTACACACAGAAGATGGTAGCCTAGGCAGGCCGACACACCGGAACAGTCCTGCTTCATCGGTCACTAGACATGTGCTCGAGAGCGGTCACGTGGTTGAAAGAGACAGTGCCTTCCGTGTGTTGTTCAACACACACAGTAGTCGATTATTAAAGTTTGCTGAAGCTATAATAATCAACATTCGTAAGCCGTCCTTGTGCTAGCAGAAAGACACGTTAGTCAGTTTAAAATTACCGTGGTAGACAATCGAAATTACTGTGCGAACATGTGTATATTTGAGTTTGAAGGATTTATCTTGTTAATTCACGTAAGTTGTGTGATTTCTGCAGTATGTACCTGACGAGATGCAGCGAAATATGCCAGGCAATAGATCGTGCAATCTATTGTTTGTGTCTTCGTTATTCAAATTCATCACGGTAAAACATTGTTTTGAATTTCTGAAACGTCGCCTCACAGTACCAACTGTGAAGCGATTGGATGGATTACTCAAGCTGAAGTGTAAAATATCGGTACAGGTGTGTCGATTGAGATTTCTCGAGGAATGCCTAAAGACGGGAATATTCCCTCACCGGTATTTCAGATCTCTCAGGGCGGACAGAATATGTCCAACAAGAAAAAACCTGAGACGACTGACAAAAAAACAGAAGAAACCCAGTCTAAGCTGGCCAACCTCAAGCGCACACACAGTTCTGCCTACTACGTCACCAAAGAATTGAGATTGTACGGCTACTTGAAGTTCACACCAAATTCTGTACAAAAACAGTGTACAAGGTGAAAATCGCAGAGAATGCTCGCCTCAACAAATCACTGAGCACTGAAAAGATAACAACGTCAGTACTAGACAACCCAGAGAAGTATGTCAGGAACATATCGTCGTACGTACTCAGCAACATTGAAACGGAGGCCCTTGCATACGGATTAAAATTCTGCATAAAACCCAAACACATTAACCGTGTTGAGTCGCAAGCACAATTTGAAATGTTGTTTGATCAAGTCTCCAAGTTATCACCTACTTCTGCTCAGTCGGTCGGGTGGCTGAAGGCCAAACTGGGAGATTTAGAACACCAGTATCGCACAACACCCTCTAAACAGACATGTCCGTTGACCAACGAACACCTTACGGCCTTAAAAGCGTTAAAGGCTAACAAAACCCTCGTAATATTGAAACCTGACAAAGGGAGTGGTGCAGTACTTATGGACATGTCAGACGACCAGAGAAAAATGGATGAAAAATTATCAGATGCAAAGAGTGGTTGAAAGAGACATTGCCTTCCGTGTGTTGTTCAACACACAAAGTAGTCGATTGTTAAAGTTTGCTGAAGCTATAATAATCAACCTTCGTAAGCTGTCCTTGTGCAAGCAGAAAGACATGGTAGTCAGTTTAAAATTACCGTGGTAGACAATCGACATTATTGTGCGAACATGTGTATATTTCAGTTTGAAGGATTTATCTAGTTAATTCACGTAAGTTGTGTGATTTATGCAGTATGTACCTGACGAGATGCAGAGAACAGATTCAGAAAATTTGGAACTCTTTACTTCAGATGAAACATTTGATCCACAGGACATAAATGAACTTCTGTTTGCAGACGATCAGTGCCTGTTTTATCGCGACGAGAGCAGACTGCAAAGTCATATTAATAATCTGAGTTCAACATGCAGGAGATACAATGTGAGCATAAATACAGCCAAAACCGAAGTAATGCGAGTTAGCAGATCGCCGGGCCCACTAAGTATACAGATAAATAGCACAACTCTGAAACAGGTTAAAGAATTAAAATATCTTGGAAGTATGATCACAGAAGATGGCACATTAGACAGAGAAATTGAAATCAGATGTCAAAAAGCTAGTGCACTTACATATCAACTATCACCCTTACTGAAACATCCAAATATACCCATGCCCGCAAAACGACAGATAATACACAGCATATTCACACCAACCCTGTGCTACTAATCTCAGACCTGGACTTTATCCAAATTACACCTTCGCAAAATCAACACCTGCGAAATGAGATGCCTGAGGAGAGCTGCCAACTTAACAATCCGAGACCAAGTAAGGAATGCTATTATCAGACAGACTGTGGGATCAACACCTTGCGCCACATTTATTGAAAGACAGAAGATCAAGTGGTTTGGCCATGTCGTTAGAATGCAACATCAGCAACTACCATCACTGGCCTTACATCAAAGATCATATGCGACGAGACCACGAGGACGTCCAAGAAGAAAATGGATTGACGACATCAAAGACATTGTACAACCACACGGAATGACACTATCCAGTGCCGCCCACCGGGCGCTGGAACGCAAATTATTCCTTCCCACGACGCTTGACGGCAGAAGTGGAAGATGATGATGTGATTATGATGATGATTAAAACCCACTGCTTAATAATATTTATTTAATTTTTCTATTTATACCAAATGTGAACACCAATTATTTGTATAATTTGAACTGTTGCTCTATTCGGTAACATTAACAATGCTGTAGTCTCTATGGTTAAAATGTTAATGTTATTTTCGGTTCCGGTAGCAGAGACGTCACTTAAAACTTTTTTTTTTTTTTTTAATTTGTAATTTTTGCCCTCTATGTTTATGAAAATTGCTTCTACAAAGGGAAAATGCAAATTCTCGAATACTATGAAAAATAAGTTTCCATGCTTCGTTGAAGGACGCAACGAGAATGAGGCAAAGTGTACGATTTGCGATAGTTACTTGTCCGTTACCAACAAAGGAACTACTGACTTGGAGCGCCATGTTGACACTGAGAGACATAGAAACCTTATCAAAGTGTCCGCGTCATCTAGCACATTGACGTCTTTTTTTTCAGCTTAAGTACTCAAATGTGTTGCTGAAAGCGCATGCGGCTGAAGCAACTTTGGCATTTCATGCAGTTTGTCATCATCAGTCTTACAACTCGATGACCTGTACAGCTGGTTTGATGCAAACATTATTTGAAGATTCAGAAATTGCTAAAAATATTGCTTGTGCAAAAACAAAGACTGAAGCAATAATATATCTTTAAGTGGTATTTCATGTTTCGGTCTTCCGACAGATGCTAGCAATCACGGTTCGCAGAAAATATTTCCGATCGTTGTTCAGTACCTTGACTTGAAAGCAGGTGGAATCCAAACTAAGATTCTCCAGTTAGACAACACACCAAATAAAACCTCAGAAACTATATCACAGCATATTTTGAGAACACTCCAAAAACATGATTTGTACTCCAAATGTGTTGCTTTTGTTGGTGACAATGCCAATGTGAATTGTGGAGGCATTAACAGAAGAGAAGGTAGAAATGTGTTCTCGCATTTGGAGGAAGCCTTGAGCAAGCCATTAGTAGGCGTTGGATGTTCTGCTCATATTCTGCATAACTTCATCTAACACGGTGCAGATTTAATGCAGATTGACGTTGAATCTATTGCCTTGAAGATATTCAATCACTTTTCTATATACACTGTCAGAACAGAAACTTTAAAGGATTTTTGTGACTATTTCAAAATTAACTATCAGCAACTACTCTATCACTCTACAACTAGATGACTCAGTTTGTTTCCAGCTGTTGAGAGGCTGTAGAGGCTGTTTACTGCTTTGAAAGAATATTTTCGTTCCGTAAACCAACCGCCTGCGATGATAAAAAATTTATTGGCAACTATTGTAATAAAATTGTTCTGATTGTGGGTTTAATCTGGAACGATTTAAATGAAACATTCAATATGTCCTTCTTTGTCCTCCTTTTTGTCTTATTTGTCCTCCTTTGTCCTCCTCTTTGTCTTATTATGTCCTCCTTTTGGTGCTCACGTATCTGGCAACCCTACTTGTTCCTAACGTTTAACTGGTTGCTGGTTCCTAATGTTTGCGTGTTTTTTTTTTATTCCTAATGTTTATAACTCTGGGTTTGTTCATAACCTTTAAGCGTGGGTTTATCCCAAATGTTTAATTCTAGGTTTGTTCATAACGATTTAGAGTCAGTTTATTTCTAGCTTTTAAATATTGTCATATTCTTATCTTTTAAGTCTGGATTATATCCTAACCTTTTAGTGTAAGTTCAATCCTATCTTGTAATTGTGCGTTTATACCTCACATCTTCGTGTGGGTTTATACTTAACATTTATCAGTGATTTTATATTTGACATGTACGCGTGGGAGTATACTTAACGTTTAAGTGTAAATTTATACTTAACATTTACCTGTAGGTTTATACTTAACATTTAGAGAAAAGCTGTTGTCATAGAAACAAACTGTTGCCATGGAAACACGATGTTCCCATGGAGACAAGCTGTAGCCCTAGTGATCCGCTGTTGCCATAGTGACAAGCCGTTGCCATAGTGACAAGTTCTTGTGTTGTGCTGAAATCATGTCAAATCTGCTGGTGGTCACTGTATCTTTGTTGGTGTCCTTGACATCGGCGTCGCTATGTGACCTCACTGACCTCTTAGGGACACATGGCAATGGAGGGAGTTACTTCTCCTCGCAGAGACACAACAGTTGTTACGTTTTTGCCTTGAAGGAATTTTCGGTTACGAAAGCTCAGAATTTCTGCAGAACTATTGGAGGTCAACTGACGGATGTGAAATCACGAAAGGGCAACTACCTCCAGGTAATGTCAGATGTACTCTCATAGATTAATATGTAGTCACCTGATGAATGTCAGTCCGTTATATTGTCTGTCGATTCGTCACTTTACCTATACATCCATCACATTACTTTTACATTCACCGCATTCTCTATCACTTCAACACATTAGATATAAATTCATCACAGTCTCCACGTTTTATCAATTTACCTTTCAATTCATCGCATTACCTTTTAATTTATGAAATCGTGTATCAATTCATTATCTCACATATCATTACATCACCTTATTTATAAATCCATCACCTTATATATCAATCCATCACATTATCAATCAGTCCATCACCTTATCAATCAGTCAATCATCTTATCTACCAGTTCATCACTTTATCTATCTATCCATCCCCTTTTCTATCGGTACTACCTGCTTTCTGTAGCACCGAGGGCGGCGCTTACCAAACCTGACATCCCACATTGTGCCAACGGCTTCGGGCGGAAGAGCACAACTGGGAGGGTACAGACCTTATCATGGTGCGAGGAAATGTAATCTAAAGACAAATTGTCGTGGCAAGGCAGACCAAACCCTACGCCTTGGTTGGCAGCTGGTCTAGGATCGAAGCTCCGACAGGCGGACAGTTAGAGCATTGCTTTGTTGATCCGGCAGCTTCTGCAGCTTGTCTTGTTCCAGATGTAGAGGTGTTACCTTTCCTCTGGAGTGAACTAGGCAGGCCGAGAGAGGGATCATGCTACATGGGCAATACATGATCTCTATATTTTAGCCCAGGCTTTGTGCTATGGAGAGGCAATAACTCCATCCCTGGTCTTAACCGGTCTCGGAATCAAAGCGAGAGGTAACATTTACGGGTTATAAGTCCTTGCCAATTGGCGTAGACATGGGGCGCCACGGGTTGCCTCTGACGGTGGGAGACACCTATAGGTGTCACTGATCAGCTACCGCCCGCCTCAAGCTAAGCAGCCCCCGGCCAATTGGGTGCTGATCCGCCACAGCCTGTCTGCTCCAATGGGTGCTTGGGGTCAGGAGAAAATCTGAATCGCAGGCTGTACAACCAATGCACCAGTTACTAATAAAAAGAAACCTAGACACCTCAAGCTACGGCTTGCAACCTGGAACGTAAGAACCACGTGTCCACGATTTACCACTGACTTGACGAATATTAACGATGTGAGAAAAATGGCTGTGACTGATGCCGAACTCAATCGTCGTAACATTGATATTTCTGGCCTCCAGGAGACTCGCCTCGCTGAAGACGGGTCACTCAGGGAAAACAATTACACCCTTTTTTTTTGGAAGGGTAGAGGGCAAGCAGAAAAAAGGCAACACGGTGTGGGCTTTGCAGTGAAGAATTCGTTTCTGGGAATGATTGAAATTCCAGCTGGAATAATGAAAGACTATTATCCCTGCGCTTGGCAACCTCTTGTGGTTTTGCCACCATTATTACTGCATATGCACCGACACACGCTTCCTCTGATGATGTGAAGAATTCGTTCTACGAGGAGTTAGACTCTATGATCAATGCAGTTCCAAAATCCGACTACCTTTATAAGCTCGGTGATTTCAATGCTCGATTGGGCAAGGACACGAGATCATGGTCACTGTGCCTTGGAAAATACAACATCGGTCGCATGAATGAAAATGGGCAAAGGCTGCTGGAGCATTGCACCAGAAATGACCATTGTATTACAAACTCCTTTTTTAAAACAAAAGAGCCGCATAAGGTCATATGGAAACATCCAAGATCCGGCCATTGGCATCAGCTGGACTTCATCATCACACGGAGACAACATCTGAACCATACATCATTAACTCGAAGTTACCACAGTGCTGACTGTGATACGGATCATTCTTTGGTTGTTGCAAGAGTTAGACTGCGACCAAAGAGAATCTACACAGCTAAACATAAATCTAGCCCAGGATTAATATTATTAACACTCACGATCCTGAAAAGTGCTTTGAGTTTCAACAGCAACTTGAAGACGAGTTCACTGATACATCAGAAAATTGTACATTCATGAAAAGTGGGGTAAACTTAAAGAAACTCTTTATAAAACTGCGGTAGGGGTTTACTGCACCGTGGATCACAAGAGGAAGGATTGGTTTGCTGCAAAGATCCAGACACTGAAGCCCTTGATTGATAAAAAGAAGATAGCTCTCTTAAGAAACAAGGAAAGAACAACGCGTAACACTCTCAGTGAGCTGAAGCAAGCTAGGAAGGATGTGCAAAAGGCTGCCAGGCAGTGTGCAAATGCAACTGATAGATGTAGTGATGGATTGATAGAAAATGACTTATCTCTTAATCATTCAACATATTTTTCTATGTGTCCTTTACTATAGGATTTCCCTATTCCGCTGTTATTGTTGTCCAATAAAACCCTCTACTACCCACCGTTTCCTAGCTCGCCTGCCCTGCTCTGCTGGGACAATGGATATCTAGACAACAATGTGCTGTTGCTGCTCGCATCAGAAGCGGACTCTCCACGTTTCTTGGGCATGTCATGAATAGGGGAAAGCTGGAGTATGTTGTCACAACGTGAGTGTTGGACAGAAGGCGAGGCAGGGGGGAGACCAGGAGAGAAGATGCTAGATAGTTTGGCATCTTTGTTTGGAGGGACATCAGTATCAAACATTTTTGTCAGTACACGAGACAGAAGGCTATGGACAGACATGGTCACCGACGCCACACGACATGGACTACAAGAAGATTGGCAGTACACAGTGCAGAATTTACGTATAAGCTACACAAGCTATAGCTTGGGGCCCCCAAGAAAATGGGGGACCCAAAAAATATTGTCCGAGTGAGCAATTTGTCACTGACATAGAATATCTGGACTTATAAAGGGCCCCATATTTTAAATAGCTTAGGGCCTTATCAAGTCTAAATCCGGCCCTGGCAGTACATGAGACAGAAGGCTGTGGACATACATAATCACCACGGCACTCGGCATGGACTATAATAAGGAAAAGTGTTTCTCACTGGGTAACTTCGTGATCCTAGACTGTGAACATTGTCGCAGAGTCAGCTTGTTAGCATGTGTAATTTCATGTTGCGGGGGGGGGGGGGGAGGCTGCGTAGTCTCGAGGTATGGTGTCCGCCTCGAGTGCTCGAGGTCCCGGGTTCAAGCCCCGGTGAAGGCCGGGATTTTTTCATGTGGACTTCTAATAAAAATTTCCCCTGGTCTCTGGGTAGTGAGATCGGACGCCCGTGTGTATTGTTGCGCACGTAAAAAAATCCCTTGGCAGTTGGAAATCGAAAAAGAGTGGCCTAACGGCGCTACCCGGGCAAAATTTCGAGTTAAAAATCTACCCAAATATTTCAGGATCCTGGCCGGTGCTACGGAGTTCGTGCACTGAGCTGAGTTTCTCCAGACTCAGGTTTGAGTTAGGGTTGCACCCGTGTGCCGTGATGTTGATCCGTCGACTAAACTAAACTAAACTAACCTCATGTTGCAGGAACTGATCGCTACTGAATTAATTAACTACACAGGAGTTAAAACGGAGTACTGGATTGGTCTTTTGTGGAATGATTACTTGGGCGCCTTTTATTGGGACACTGGTATGTGCCTGTCTCTGTAACTGTCTCCTTGTGTTAATCTGAGTAACTGTCTCCTTGTGTTAATCTGTGTAACTGTCTCCTTGTGTTAATCTGCGTAACCATCTCCTTGTTTGTGTTAATATGTGTAACTGTCTCCTTGTGTTAACCTGTTTAATTGATCACTTTCAGACGTCAAGGTGAATAAATTCACAGAAAGCAGCAGTCAACTTAAGCTTGTTGACATCTCCATAAAGCTTATTCTCAAATGGAGCGGGTTGCGTCATATTACGTGTCTCTGTTCAGTATTCGTTGAGCACTCCTGCAACACATGTTTAGCTATCCTTCAGTTAATCTGACTGACTGACTGGCAACTTGCCGTCTTGACAACAATAGTTTGTGACATTGTGATCCAAAAAAAGCATATAAGCTATAACAACCCGATAAAAGCTATAAGGGGCGTTCATTTGAAATCCGTTCGTGTCGCACCGCGCGTAATTGCGTACGTTGAACATGATCATGTCATAGTCATGTAATAAGTACTGACTAATGAATAAAAGAGCAAGTGCTTATCGTCCCATAATGCATAGGTTCTGTTTAAGACCGTTGAGAAAATTACCGGGTTGGTCTAAACTCAGTCCAAAGAAGCTCAAGGAGCGATGATTCAGCTTCTTTCATTTGAAGGATGTCGATTAGTGGACATTGATCGACGAATGCAGGCAGCGTACGGTAACAAATGTGTGTCGAAGACAACAGTGACAGACTGGGCACGAATATTTCGGAAAGATCTTCGACGGCCGGGTCAAGCGCATATTGTTACAACAGAAAAAAAAAAAAACATCGCCAAAACTAATGCAGCAGTACAGATGAACCGTTGTCGAAGCATATGTTCGCTAGCGAAAGAATTTGATGTGTTAATTGGGACAATTCAAAAGATCGTTCGTAAGAAACTGCAATATCGGAAGGTGTGTTCACAGTCGGTACCACGGATGTTGACCGACCACCAAAAAGAGGAACGCATGGGATGGTGTTTGAACCACTTGCTGCGTTACAGAGTGGAGGGTGATGCATTTCTCTTCCGCATAGTGGCAGGCGATGAATCATGGTGTCACCACTTTGTGTGGAGCAGGAAATGAGAGAGCATGCAATGGAAGCATGCTGAATCACCAAAAGCCAAAAAATTCAAGTTACAGGTTTCCGTTGGTAAGGTTATGCTGAGCGCATTTTTTGACCATGAAGGGCTATTGTTGGCCGCCTTTAAAGAACCTGGTGTCAACATCAACTCTACCCACTACTTGCAAACACTAGACAAGCTGCAAAAAGCCATCAAGAATAAACGACCCGGCATGCTTTCTCGCGGTGTGATTTTGTTGCACGATAATGCTCGTCCGCATGTCGCAAAGATTGTGCAAGAAGCATTAGCAAGGAAGAAGTGGGAAATTCTGCAATATCCAGCCTATAGTCCTGATTTGTCACATTGTGATTTTCATTTGTTTAGATCTCTAAAAAAAAGCTCTCAAGGGGCAACGATGTCACATATACAGACGTAATGAACGCGGTAAACACTTTGTTCAGTGAGCAACCACAATCCTTTTTTGCGGACGGCATTCGCCGCCTACCTAAGCAATGGGATGCTTGCCTGAATGCCTACGGCGACTTCTTCTGACCAACCCATGGTGCATAATTCATTCAAAATGAATGCTTTGTTTAATTCTACCACACCTATTAATGCGTTTTTCATGCTTTTGTAATAAAGCCATTGGAACGGGTTTCAAATGAACGTCCCTAATACAACCCATGGCGTGTTCTTAAACATCCGATGTGCTGATGCCGAGGTAATGCGTTCAACCCCTACACCGGACAGTTGGACTAAAATGTTGACCTATCCTCCTTGATTTGGAGACGTAAATTACAAGTACGTCTGAAGTCGGAGTGGGTTCGCCTGATGGCGAGTGACATTGTTAATAGGGAAAGCTAATACACACACAAAATTCAGCCCAGAACCACTAGAAGTAGGGTGTATGGACTATGCTTGAGTTCAAAGCGAGTGAGAGCAAATAAAAAACAACAACAACAACAACAACAACAACCCAGGGCGGTAGCGAATGTAACCTTTCCATAGCACTCAGCCTGGACAGAATTGTAAAGACCATGTGTTGCCCATGCAGCATAATCACTCTCTCGGCCTGTCTAGTTTACTCCAGAGGAAGGGTAACACCAATACATCTGAAACAAGACAAGCTACAGAAGCTGCCGGATCAGAAAAGTAATGCTCCAACTGTCCACCTGTCTGAGCTTCCATTCTAGACCAGTTGCCGGCCAAGGCTTTGTGTTTGGTCTGTCCTGTCATGACATTTAGTCTTTAGGTTGCATTTTTTCGATCAATTCTTAGTCCTGGTCTGCCTTGCCATGACATTTAGTCTTTAACTTGCATTTCCTCGCACTAGGATAAGGCTTGTGCCCTCCCAATTGCACTCCTCTGCCCAAAGCCGCTGGCACAATGTGGGGTGTCGGGTTTGGTGGGCGCCGTCCAACATTCGGCGCTAACAGAAAGCAGGTAGTAGCCTCTACTGTCAAATGGTAGCTCAGTCATATCTGACTAAAACCTGTTCATTTAAACTATGCTTTTGTAAATCTGAAATTCATTTAATGTATCAATTTCCGTATCTATCCTCCAATTAATCTATTCATTTTTACATCTCTCCTTCAAATAGTCCAATCATTTGTACATCTCTAAGCCAATTAATCTATTAATTTGTACATCTCTAATCGAATTAACCTTGTCAATTGCGCCATATGGACAAGGCATTTACTTATTTATCTGTTTGTCTTTTCTTTGCTCTCCTCCCATCCGGTTTGTCAGCTATCTCTAGGTTTACAGTTGTATTTTTCTTTCTAACGTGCCCATTAAATCTGGATTGTCTACGCCTAATGTCTCTATTCACTTTACGATTTTCATTTGTTTCTTGAAGAACCTGGACATTGATTTGTCCATCAGTCTATTGTATTAATTGAATTTTCTTAAAAAACCACTTTCACATTGCCATTAGATCAGTGGTACTCAACCTTTTTTGGCCCGTGCCCCCATTCACCATATTTTCAGAACGTCATTCCCCCCCCCCTCTTCCTATCAAAAATTTGGCCCGTGCCCTCCTACACCGTATTTTCAGAACGTCATTCCCCCCCCCCCCCTTTCATATTTCCTAAGTAAAAATCTCCCCACCCCTACACAGTATACTTAAAAATGGAATGTAAATTTAATAGCATATACTAAAACAAGCTTAGACATCCAAATAAAACATGATTTGTGGGTCTACTTACTTTATAAAATGAATTTTAGAAGGATGAGACGTACATAACTGTAAAGTATGAAGGGAAATACAATATCAAGTAATCGGTTATTGTATTAATGCGATATTGAAATGGTCTTCATTCCCCCCCCCCCCCCCCCATGGAAACCCTAAAATTCCCCCCTTGGAGGTGGGAGGGATTTCCCACCGGTTGAGAACCACTGCATTAGATGTTTCTCAGCTTGTCTTCTAATTGTCCATGTTTTACATGCATACAACAGTATAGATTCTATATAGCACTTTAGCACTCTTGTTTCTCCCTGCGATTGACAGCTTTCTCTTGGCGTGAATGTTTTCCATTTTCGATAAGGTTTCCTTTACTATGTCGAAACTTGTTCAAATCTCTACAAGGCACCTCCCATCAGATCTTATGTCTGTTCACAGATAGCTGTTCCGATTCGCCTGTTTAAGAATGTTCCCATTTGCTTGGTTGTGACGTTGTGGTATTTCCTTCTTCCTGGAGACGACCCCCATGTCAGTTACTGTATCCTGTTTTCACCGGCTCTGTCGCGAAGGAGCTACGAATGCAATTCGTAATCCTACATACCGCGTTCGAAACACGGCTGCGGGTGATTTGGCAGCAGACTACTTTGTGTTGGTTTCCATACAATGGTATGAGTGACGGTGGAACAGAAAGCAATGGCAAACTACTGAATGTAGACTTGCCAAGAAATTACAAACAGCCAAACGATGCTGAGGTTGACTGCGACTTCCTGAAAAGGATATGCAACTAACTTTTTCTCTATGTACAATAATTGCACCCAATAAGGACAAGGGATATATGAATAATAAATGTGCATTACTTGCTCGCAGGTGCGGTGCAGAACTTATATGTAGACAATCAATGGAGATGTTGGAGGACCTTGTTAAGGAGGCCATGTCCTTGCGTAGCTATGACTTCCAGTGACCTGATTGGGTACAATTGTGAGACTGAGAAGTCATTCATCTGTCAACTAGGTCAGTATTTGACACTGTGTTGTGTCAATTTCATCATGTCACCTAGGTCAGTATTTGAAGTTGTGTCATTGTCATCATGTCACATAGGTCAGTATTTGAAGTTGTATTATTGTCATCATCTCCCAGCTAGGTCAGTATTTGAAGTTTTCTCACTGCCATCAACTCCCAGCTAGGTCAGTATTTGAAATTTTCTCACTGCCATCATCTCCCAGCTAGGTCAGTATTTGAAGTTATGTCATTGTCACCATCTTTCAATTAAGTTAGTATTTAACGTTTTGTCAGTGTCATCGCCTGTCAACTAAGTCAGTATTTGATGTTTTGTCATTGTCATGATGTCACATAGGTCAGTATTTGAAATTTTGTCACTGCCAGCATCTCCCGGCTAGGTCAGTATTTGAAGTGTCATGGTCATCACCTCTCACCTAGGTCAGTATTTGAAATTATGCCATTGCCATCATGTCAACTAGGTCAGTACCTGACGTTGTGTTGTTGTCATCATCTCTAACCTATTTGAAGTTGTGTCTTTGTCATCGTGTCAAATAGGTCAATATTTGAAGTTGTGTCATTGTCATCATGTCAAATATGTCAATATTTGAAGTTGTGTCTTTCTCATCATCTGTCACCTAGGTCAGTATTTAAAGTTGTGTCATTATCATCATCTCTCACCTAGGTCAGTATTTAAAGTCGTGTCATTACCATCATGTCAACTATGTCAATATTTGAAGTTGTGCCATTGTCACCATGTCAAATAGGTCAATATTTGAAGTTGTATTATTTTCATCATGTGAACTATGTCAATATTTGAAGTTGTGTCATTGTCATCATGTCAAATAGGTCAATATTTGAAGTTGTGTCATTGTCATCATGTCAACTATGTCAATATTTGAAGTTGTGTCATTGTCATCATGTCAACTATGTCAATATTTGAAGTTGGTCATTGTCATCATGTCAAATAGGTCAATATTTGAAGTTGTGTCATTGTCATCATGTCAACTATGTCAATATTTAAGTTGTGCCATTGTCATCATGTCAAATAAGTCAATATTTGAAGTTGTGTCACTGTCATCATGTCAAATATGTCAATATTTGAAGTTGTGTCTTTGTCATCATCTGTCACCTAGGTCAGTATTTAAAGTTGTGTCATTATCATCATCTCTCACCTAGGTCAGTATTTAAAGTCGTGTCATTACCATCATGTCAACTATGTCAATATTTGAAGTTGTGCCATTGTCACCATGTCAAATAGGTCAATATTTGAAGTTGTGTTATTTTCATCATGTGAACTATGTCAATATTTGAAGTTGTGTCATTGTCATCATGTCAAATAGGTCAATATTTGAAGTTGTGTCATTGTCATCATGTCAACTATGTCAATATTTGAAGTTGTGTCATTGTCATCATGTCAACTAGGTCAATATTTGAAGTTGTGTCATTGTCATCATGTCAAATAGGTCAATATTTGAAGTTGTGTCATTGTCATCATGTCAACTATGTCAATATTTGAAGTTGTGTCATTGTCATCATGTCAACTATGTCAATATTTGAAGTTGTGTCATTGTCATCATGTCAAATAGGTCAATATTTGAAGTTGTGTCATTGTCATCATGTCAACTATGTCAATATTTGAAGTTGTGTCATTGTCATCATGTCAAATAGGTCAATATTTGAAGTTGTGCCATTGTCATCATGTCAAATAGGTCAATATTTGAATTTGTGTGATTGTTATCATCTCAACTATGTCAATATTTAAAGTTGTGTCATTGTCATCATCTCTCACCTAGGTCAGTATTTGAAGTTGTGTCATTATCATCATCTCTCACCTAGGTCAGTATTTGTAGTTGGGTCATTGTCATCATGTCACCTAGGTCAGTATTTGTAGTTGAATCATTGTCGTCATGTCATCTAGGTCAGTATTTGATGCTGTGTCATTGTCATTATTTGTCAACTATGTCAATATTTCAGATTGTGTCACTATCATCATGTTAGCTGCTTCATCTTGTCGTGTGTCTGTGTGTGTGCACATTTCTACATGGTTCTTCTTCTTCTTCTTCTGCGTTCATCCGGATTTTTTTTTTTTTGGATGTGACTGCGTTGTGCCTGTTTACAGCAGAGCTGCGTTCTTGCGCCGTTAGGCCGACACATCCGACTTCTGCGGGCATTTGTTGACCGGGTTAACCTTCCCGGGGCTACATGGTTCAGTATGCAGGATATTATACCCGTGCCGCCGCGGTGGTGTAGTGGCTGGCACGCTTGTCTGTTGCCTTTGTGGGCACGTGTTCGAATACCCATTGACGCGGGTATGTTGTTGTTTTGTTTTGTTTTTCACTTTACTGTGCTAACATGTCTATCCAGCCTGAAATTGGTGTCAGGAGATGTTGTGCCAAGTAGCGGAGCTAAGTTGATGGAAGGCTACGCTGATAATGCCTTCAGTGCTGTCGGGTGAGGGTTTGAACATGCGTTCGCCGTCCCGCTAAGTGAGGGAACGACCGGCTACCTCCGTGCATTCAGGCCTACAGAATATGACGGCCACAGACCTATAGGAGGATCCTGCTTCGGGACAAATTAATGAAATACAGACGGTCAGTGATATATTTATCGTGTTGCCAGCTGGTCTAACACTATGAGACTAGCACCATATACCAACTAGGCTTCATCGCCTGTAAAGCGCTTCTTTTTCATCTTCTTACTTCTCTTCTTATAATCCTCGTGAGCAACTTCGGTTGAAGGCCTGAAAATATCGGGCACTCGTCACTAACACATATTTCTTGACACGTCCAGTGCACAACAGTTGATGAATGTCTGATGTCTGCAATAACGGCGCACCTAAACAACCACAAATATATTTCTTTCCTAAATCTAATGTCTATATAACATTGCACTATAACAACCACACATCCATTTCTTGCTCAACGCTATCACACATGCACGCGATTTCATGCAAAGGCCGGTAATATTATTTATTATCTGCTCATGTCCTGGACTCTATCTATGCGGAACTATGACTTCATGCTACCTCACATGCACAGACATATACTTGTCACCGATGAGTGTCGATTAGTCTATGAAATATGGGGGAAGCACCAAGGCGTTGAAAAAGACCCATTACTTCGTACTTTGATATTATACTACAATTGCATGTCTTGTGTGGGACCTTGCCATCAATCCCAGGTTGATATACTACTAATACTAGGTAATTTCTACGTTTAGTAGTTTGCCATTGCTATCTGAACGAGAAGTCAACGTTGCAGTTCAACTGACCGGTGTACCTCGTAGTCAGCAAACCGGAAGTATAAGCTCATGCCTCGCGGTCACGCAGACTTCTTTCAAAGATGTAGGGAAGGATAACGGAAACATTAAAACCCAGCGGGTCCTCCATGTTTGTACATTCGCAAGGATGAGTATAGACATGGCCAAACCGCCGCCCGTTTGTTCCTTTGTGAATCTTTTCCGGGAACATTCTTCAGCGGCCGGAACGTGGAAAAGAGAACGACAAAAGAGTGTTGAAGTGCTACATATTTCTTGTACTATTGTATAGATGTGAAACATGGACAATGAACAAACAAACTCAAAAACATCTAATGCAAACGGTGGAAATGTGGTTTTTGAAGAAAATGCAAAGAGTACCATGGAAAACCAATGAGCAAGTCCTACAAGAAGCAAATGAGAACCGTAAACTATTTAGACGCAGACAGTCAACATTTTTTTAACACGTTATAAGAAGAAATAAACTAGAGAACTCGGTGACAACTGGCAATATTGAGGGGAAAAGAACAAGGGGGAAGCAGAGAAGTAAGTACCTGGATGGCTTGCCACGTGGCGTGGTCGAGACAAGAACACCGAGCTGATCCATGACTCTGGTGATCGAATGAGATGGCGAAGCATGACCGCCCACGCATATCGGCATGGCACATGATGATGATGATTGAATGGGCGTCAAATGAAACTAATTGACTGAAAACATCAAATAATTGTTGTAAAGGGGTGGGTGTTTGGCAAATGTCGTTATTTCATCTATGAACTTCACCCGCATGCAATGATCATAGCCTAGTTTGATCATTTGATAACTTCTTGTGGTCATTTTCTGACCTCGTCAGATCTAGGTTGTCAAAGCCAGGAGGTGACCAACGACAGTGTCTGCACACGCTGTCGGGACTACATTCAAGGTCATATAAGTACACCAATGATGCCTTCATGGACACTTCCATGGAACGGCACCACAGCTGGTTCAGAAGCAGCTGTAGACACTACGGATTATGACAATGGGACCAGACATAGCAACCAGAATAGGGTTGTGGCAGAGTGCCAACCTTGCCAAGCTGAGGACAAGATGGGTGAGTCTGACAGTTGGATAATAATTGTGTAGTCTGACAGTTGGGCAGTAATTGTATACTCTGACAGTTGGACAGTAGTTGTGTAGTCTGGCATTAGGACACTAATTGTGTAGTATAACAGTTGGACAGTAATTGTATAGTCTGACAGTTGGATAGTAATTGTGTAGTCTGGCATTAGGACACTAATTGTGTAGTATAGCACTTGGACAGTAATTGTGTAGTCTGGCATTAAGACACTAATTGTGTAGTATAGCAGTTGGACAGTAATTGTGTAGTCTGGCATTAAGACACTAATTGTGTAGTATAGCAGTTGGACAGTAATTGTATAGTCTGACAGTTGAATAGTAATGGTGTAGTCTGACAGTTGGACAGTAATTGTGTAGTCTGACAGTTGGATAGTAATTGTGTTGTCTGACAGTTGGACAGTAATTGTGTAGTATATCAGTTGGACAGTAATTGTGTAGTATATCAGTTGGATAGTAATTGTGTAGTGTATCAGTTGGATAGTAATTGTGTAGTGTATCAGTTGGATAGTAATTGTG
The DNA here is from genome assembly GCA_963921405.1 of Cepaea hortensis. NCBI lineage: Eukaryota > Metazoa > Mollusca > Gastropoda > Stylommatophora > Helicidae > Cepaea > Cepaea hortensis. Next base: position 81,716,396 of record OY992876.1, read on the forward strand.
TAGTCTGACAGTTGGACAGTAATTGTGTAGTCTGACAGTTGGAAAGTAATTGTGTAGTATATCAGTTGGACAGTAATTGTGTAGTACATCAGTTGGACAGTAATTGTGTAGTATATCAGTTGGACAGTAATTGTGTAGTATATCAGTTGGATAGTAATTGTGTAGTATATCAGTTGGACAGTAATTGTGTAGTGTATCAGTTGGACAGTAATTGTGTAGTGTATCAGTTGGACAGTAATTGTGTAGTCTGACAGTTGGACAGTAATTGTGTAGTATATCAGTTGGATAGTAATTGTGTAGTATAGCAGTTGGACAGTAATTGTGTAGTCTGACAGTTGGACAGTAATTGTGTAGTATATCAGTTGGACAGTAATTGTGTAGTATATCAGTTGGATAGTAATTGTGTAGTATATAAGTTGGACAGTAATTGTGTAGTGTATCAGTTGGACAGTAATTGTGTAGTCTGACAGTTGGACAGTAATTGTGTAGTATATCAGTTGGACAGTAATTGTGTAGTCTGACAGTTGGACAGTAATTGTGTAGTATATCAGTTGGACAGTAATTGTGTAGTCTGACAGTTGGACAGTAATTGTGTAGTATATCAGTTGGATAGTAATTGTGTAGTATATCAGTTGGATAGTAATTGTGTAGTATAGCAGTTTGACAGTAATTATGTGGTATATCAGTTGGACAGTAATTGTGTAGTATATCAGTTGGATAGTCCATCCATCCATCATGTGCCATGCCGGTAAGCGTGGTCGGTCATGTTCTGCCATCTCACTCGATCACCAGAGTCGTGGATCAGCTCTGTGTTCCTGTCTCGACCATGCCACCAGGCCAAGCCATCCAGGTATTTGCTTCTAGGTCTTCCCCTTGGTCTCCTCCCTTCGATCTTGCCAGTTGTCACCAAGTTCTCCAATTCATTTCTTCTCATAACATGCCCAAAAAATTTTGACGTCTACGTCTAATGACTCTAATCAGTTTACGATCTTCATTTGTTTCTTGAAGGACTTGTTCGTTGGTTTTTCTATCTGTCCATGGTATTCTTTGCATTTTCCTCAGAAACCACATTTCCACAGCCATTTGCTGTTTTTTTCAACTTGACTGCTTATTGTCCACGCTTCACATCCATACAAAAGTATAGGTTCTATGTAGCATATCAACTCTTTTTCTCGTTTCAATTGATATCTTTTTGTTGGTCAGTATGTTTTTCATCTTGCTAAAGGCTACCTTCGCAATGGCAATTCTTGTTCTAATCTCTTCAAGGCATCTCCTATCAGATGTTATGACTGTGCCTAGATAACAGTATCGATTCACTTGTTTAAGAATATGTCCATCTACTCGTATATCACATTGTGGTATTTCCTTCTTCCTAGTGACGACCATAATCTGTGTCTTTTTACAATTTAATTCTAACCCTAGTTGTTCACTGTGTGCAACAACTACATCAACTAAATTTTGCAGGTCTTGTTCATTGTCTGCAATCAAGACTGTATCATCTGCATATCTAATGTTATTGATGTATCGTCCCCCAATGTTGATTCCTTTCATATCTTCTATATTTCTAAATATATATTCACTGTACAGGGAAGAAAGATCTGGAGACATTACACATCCCTGTCTCACAACTCTTTTAATAGGCTGATATTGACCCACATCGTTATCAATTCTTATGGCAGCTTGTTGTTTCCAATATATGTTTTTTACAAGTCTAAGGTCCTTTCCATCAATTTGTAGATCTTCAAGCATCCTTATCATGTCAACATGTCTCACTTTATCGAAAGCCTTTGTGTAGTCAATAAAGCAAAGATATAGATCCTTGTTTACTTCTATAGAACGCTCAATTACTGTTACTAATTGTTCTATTTTGATCGCATTCCATGGTTCCTGATTTCTTCGGGATTGCAATAAATATAGAATTACATAATTCAGGAGGTATATCCCCAGTATCGATCATTTCTACTGTGAATGTTATCTGTGCCCGGGGTCTTGCCAGTTTTCATATGGTTAAGAGCATTCTGAACCTCTATCTTCAAAATTGATGGTCCTTCATTATTATTCCGATGATCATATTGTTCTTCTCTTGTATCATCATAAAGGTCTTTCACATAATCTGACCACGCATGTAAAACCTGATCTTTTTCTATTATGATTTTGCCATCTTTAGTTTTTTAGGCAACCCGTTGATGTGTGTGTGTTCTTTTGTTAGTGATGTCATTAATTCTTTTGTGCATTAATTTGGTATCCCGGGTATTGTGTTGGTGTTCAATTTCCTTGCAATTTTCCTCAAGCCATGTTTCTTTTGCCTCTTTGCATAGCTTCCTAATTTTCCTATGAATCTCTTCATATTTGTCCTTGTTATTTTTGTTATTTCTTCTTACTTCCATGAGTTTTAAGATGTCTTCCGTCATCCATTTCTTGCGACCTATTATCTTTACTTTTGGAATGGTTGTTTCTGCAGCTTGGTTGACTGATTTCTTTAACATTTCCCATTGGTCATTGACATCTTGAAATAATATTTCCATTTCAGACAATGCATCAAATCTGTTTTTTACCACTACGTTGAATTTATCTTTTATTTCCTCACTCTTCAGTGCTTGTAGATCAAATTGTGTGTTTCTTGGTGAATATTTGACTTTCTTTTATTTTATATGTAAATTGCTTAAGATTAATCTATGGTCGCTGTAGCAGTCTGCGCTTGGTATAGTTTTTGCGACTTTTAAGGCATTTCGAAATCTTCTGTTGATGAGGATGTAATCAATCTGATTTGTAATCTTATGATCAGGACTCCTCCATGTCCATAATCTCCTTGGGTGCTGTTGAAACCAGGTGTTTCCAATAATCAAATCTTGCACTTTTGCCCACTGTACTAGTCTGCAACCTCTTTCATTCTGTTCCCCTAGCCCATAGTTGCCTACTAAGCATCCGTCCTGTTGATTTCCAACTTTGGCATTCAAGTCACCCATTATGATAGTTACTTCAGAATTCTCGCATATTTTGAAGGCTTTCTCTAAATCACTATAAAATTAATCGATGCTGTCATCACTACTGTCAGCTGTTGGTGCATAAACTTGTATGACGTTGACATCAAAAGGTCTTCAACTCAACTTCACCAGTAACACTCTGTCTGATACAGTCCAATATCCTTTGATCGATTTTGCTCTCTCTGTATCCATTATAATTGCTACTCCTCGCTGTTGTTTCTCTCCACCAGAATAGATTATTCTATATTCCTCAGATGTCATAATGCCCATTCCTGTCCATCTGGTCTCACATACACCTAACAGGTTAATATTTAATCTTCTCATTTCATTCTTAATGTTATCAAATTCCCCATCCCCACTCATAGTTCTTACATTCCAAGTTCCTACTTTCAATGTTGATATTCTTTTGCACTCAGTCGCCTGATGACGGTCTGGAGTCACCTGGTGCACATGACTACCCCTACCGGGCGAGGCTACTCCTATGGAGCACCCATTTACGCCGTTTCTCTGATTATCGATAAGACTGCAGCACATGATGTTCTTGGCATCTGTAAATAAGGTAGTTTGCCATTGCTTTCCCTCCTAGCAGTGACCATACTGATCGATGACCGTAGCCATTGTCTCCCAAAAAGGAGATACTCTGCCTACCGTCGTGAAGCGGGAGACCATAACCTACAACTATCTGTCGGCTGCTCTTCAACTTCATCCACCACCTGCACACATGGCTTCACGTAACCCTGATCGGGAGGCCAAACGGGTACTACACCTTGCCCAAGGGTGTCCCGTAGGCTAGCGGAGGGAAGGAGGCACCTTACCTCTCCTTTGATAGGGTATACACCTATCCCGCCACCCGTTGGATAGTAATTCTGTAGTATATCAGTTGGACAGTAATTGTGTAGTATATCAGTTGGACAGTAATTGTGTAGTATATCAGTTGGAAAGTAATTGTGTTGTCTGACAGTTAGACAGTAATTGTGTAGTATATCAGTTGGACAGTAATTGTGAAGTATATCAGTTGGACAGTAATTGTGTAGTATATCAGTTGGACAGTAATTGTGTAGTATATTAGTTGGACAGTAATTGTGTAGTATATCAGTTGGACAGTAATTGTGTAGTATATCAGTTGGAAAGTAATTGTGTAGTCTGACAGTTAGACAGTAATTGTGTAGTGTATCAGTTGGACAGTAATTGTGTAGTATATCAGTTGGACAGTAATTGTGTAGTATATCAGTTGGACAGTAATTGTGTAGTATATCAGTTGGACAGTAATTGTGTAGTATATCAGTTGGACAGTAGTTGTGTAGTATATCAGTTGGACAGTAATTGTGTAGTATATCAGTTGGACAGTAATTGTGTAGTATATCAGTTGGACAGTAATTGTGTAGTATATTAGTTGGACAGTAATTGTGTAGTATATCAGTTGGACAGTAATTGTGTAGTATATCAGTTGGAAAGTAATTGTGTAGTCTGACAGTTAGACAGTAATTGTGTAGTGTATCAGTTGGACAGTAATTGTGTAGTATATCAGTTGGACAGTAATTGTGTAGTATATCAGTTGGACAGTAATTGTGTAGTATATCAGTTGGACAGTAATTGTGTAGTATATCAGTTGGACAGTAATTGTGTAGTATATCAGTTGGACAGTAATTGTGTAGTATATTAGTTGGACAGTAATTGCGTAGTGTATCAGTTGAATAGTAATTGTGTAGTATATCAGTTGGACAGTAATTGTGTAGTATATCATGTTGGACAGTAATTTTGTAGTCTGACAGTTAGACAGTAATTGTGTAGTATATCAGTTGGACAGTAATTGTGTAGTATATCAGTTGGACAGTAATTGTGTAGTATATTAGTTGGACAGTAATTGTGTAGTATATCAGTGGGACAGTAATTGTGTAGTATATCAGTTGGACAGTAATTGTGTAGTATATAAGTTGGACAGTAATTGTGTAGTATAGCAGCTGGATAGTAATTGTGTAGTATATCAGTTGGACAGTAATTGTGTAGTATATCAGTTGGAAAGTAATTGTGTAGTCTGACAGTTAGACAGTAATTGTGTAGTATATCAGTTGGACAGTAATTGTGTAGTATATCAGTTGAACAGTAATTGTGTAGTATATCAGTGGGACAGTAATTGTGTAGTATATTAGTTGGACAGTAATTGTGTAGTCTGACAGTTGGACAGTAATTGTATATTCTGACAGTTGACAGTAATTGTGTAGTCTCACAGATGGATAGTAATTGTATAGTCTTACAGTTCATAGTAATTGTTTAGTCTGGCAGTTGGACAGCTTCAGGCGGAAGAACTCACTTGGGTGGGTACAAGCCTCATCATGTTTCGAGGAAATACAACCTAAAGACTAAATATCATGGCAGGGCAGACCAGGCCCTAAGCTTTGATCGGCAACTAGTGTAGGTTCAAAGCTCCGAGAGTCGAACGGTTAGAGCAATTTTTTGCTCTTCCGGCAGTTTCTGCAGCTTGTCTTGTTCCAGATATATTGGTGTTACCCTTCCTGTGGAGTAAACTAGACAGGCCGAGAGAGGGATCATGCTGCATGGACAACACATGGCCTCTACAATTCATCCCAGGTTTTGTGTTATGGAGTGGTATAATTCCATCACAAACTTACGTGTGTTAAAACAGCAAGGAATCAGTGTGGTGTACATAATCCTCCTCAACTGCTGACATGCCTAATATATGTCCTTGTGTCCTGTGGGTTTGATGATTGCTCTTGTCAATACCTCAGCCTTGATTTATTTTCCTCTGTCTTTGTTATTCTTAACATTTTTACTTTAAAAGACAAAATATGCATAAGAATTGATAGGAGCACTCGTTCTTAAACTTTCGGTGTGCTGATACCGATGTAGCGGGTTCAACCCCTACATGGGTCAGCTGGACTAAAATATTGACTTCTCCTCCTTGACCTGGTGCTTCGCCTGATGACCAGGGACACTGGTAATAAGAAAAGCTAATCCACACACAAACCTCAGTCCAGTGAACTCCCCAGTAGGGCACACTACTACGGGTAGTAGTAGCAGGTGTATGGACTACGCGTGAGTCCAAAGCTAGCAAAAGAAAAAGAACCCAAAAAAAACAGAAATCATCACTGCTAATTGTCTATCATTGGCATTTATACGGTACAACAGTAATTTGCAATAAGCAGCTTTAATGCCGGCTTCGTGGCTTAGAGGTTATGACTTTTCTCCGTAATCTCGTATACTCTCGTGGGTTAACGTGATGACGGTAAGAATCAGCGGTGGTTCGAATCGCATCGATAACTTGCGGGGTATGTGAGCCGGCCACTCAGAAAGCAATGGCAAACTACTAATCTTGCCAAGAAATCAACATACAGCTGAGAGATGCTGGTGTTGACAGCAATGTCCTGTAAAGGATATGCAAAAAAAAAAAAAAAAAAAAGCTTTAATATACGATGGGCTTCAAATGAAAACCTTAAAAGTGTGATAGAACTTACAATAACCTTGTCATTACCTTGTAACCTGTCAGTATTCTTGTTAGGGGTGTCAAGAGAGTTAAGCAGGTGACATCGCGGTGCAGGCGAACATGGTGACGTCATAATGAGAGTTTAAAGATGGCCGCCCTTTATATCAGTGTAGGGATGAAACCTATAGAAATTCATCGGCGACTGAAAATCCAGTATGGTGACATATGCCTGTCAGTCCAGCAAATGTATGGTGACGTATGCCTGTCAGTCCAGCAAGTGTATGGTGACGTGTGCCTGTCAGTCCAGCAAGTGTATGGTGACGTATGCCTGTCAGTCCAGCAAGTGTATGGTGACGTGTGCCTGTCAGTCCAGCAAGTGTATGGTGACGTATGCCTGTCAGTCCAGCAAGTGTATGGTGACGTGTGCCTGTCAGTCCAGCAAGTGTATGGTGACGTGTGCCTGTCAATCCAGCAAGTGTATGGTGATGTATGCCTGTCAGTCCAGCAAGTGTATGATGATGTATGCCTGTCAGTCCAGGAAGTGTATGAGTGGAGTAGGAAGTTTCAAAGTGACGTGCAATCTGTGAAGAGATACAGCAGGTGGTGGTGCATGAGTAAGAGAATGTTTTGTCTACAGTAATCTAAGCACTTTATTGGCGCTGGAGTACTTGCATCGAACGCAGCGGTGACTACATCGAAAAAATTATACATCTTTTCTGTTACTTTTTCAGAATATATTCACCCCACACACCCCCTAAAAAAACTATTAAGTTTTTCATTTGAAGCCCCATCGTACATGCTCGTTTTGTTTTTCAGTGCTGATGATTCTGGCAGGCGTCGGGGCCTTTACTGTGGTGTTGTTGGTGGCGGTTCTGGTGATGTGTGCGCTGTATGTACCAACCTGTTTGTGTCTTGTGTACATGTCTAGCTTCACCTGCACGTACTCTTGTATGTGTACATATCTCCGTTCACTCACATATATGTCCACTCACATATATATATATGAGTGTGTGTGTGTGTGTCTATTTGACTGTCTTTCTGTTTCACAGTCAGTCTGTGCTCTAAACAGTTGTCGGTCTATCTATTTAATCGTCTGTCTGCCTATAAGCATCGATATGTCTGTCTGTCTGTCTGTCTGTCTGTCTGTCTGTCTGTTCATAAAAATATATTTAAAATAAATATTAAAGTTCAAATAAAGTCTGTTCGTTCGTTCGTTCGTTCTGTCCGTCTGTCTGTCTGTCTGTTTATTTGTCTGTCTGTCTGGCTGTCAGTCTATTATTTTATGTATCGATTCATCTTTCCTTCCATCCATCAATTTATAAATCCATCGATCCATCCATCTATCCATCCATCCATCTATATATCTGTTCAGCCATCCACTCATCTAACTATCTGTCTACTGATCAGTCCATCCATCCAACCGTCTGTGCCCATGTCACCCACAAGCTTAGGAAAACATTGTTGTCAACGATGGGTGCATGCAACACCCTCAAACAGCCATCACCTTCTACTGACGAACCTTGGACCCTCGCACAGCAGTCCTCGATTGTCCGAACTCTGACCTCTATCCTACACCATTGCTGCATATCCTCGAGATATTGCTATCAATCCCAGGTTGATGTACTAGGTACAATTGTCCGTTCAGTAGTTTGCCATTGCTTTCTACACGAGAAGCCAACTATTAAGTCCAACTTAATGTTGGTGTAGGGTTTGAACACCATCACCATCAACGTACCGGAAGTTTAAGAGCGAGCCCTCTTTTCCTTTCGGCCATAAATACATCACAAGAAAATACTTCTTTTCAACGACTTGGGCGTTTCGGGTATACGGTGCTCATCATCATCATCATGTGCTATGCCGGTAAGCGTGTGCGGCCATGTTTCGCCATCTCACATCATCACCAGAGTCGTGGATCAGCTCTGTGTTCTTGTCCGGACCATGCCCTGTGGCCAAGCCATCCAGATATTTAATCTCTGTATTCCCCTCGTTCTTTTCCCCTTGATCTTGCCTCAAGTACCACCACAGAGACAAACCTGTCCACAGTCCCACCCCACAACCTCCTGACATTTTTCCACCTTCAACTAAATCCCGTTCCACATGGACCCCACCTGCCGGAGTTTCCGACGCGCTTGACCTCTACATAGCTAACACACTCCATGAGATCAAGCAACTTTCTTTCCCTCGCTTGAAACGCTCCAACCTATCCCCTCCCGAATGGCGTGCCCTATCCCAACTACAGCACAGACAGGACATAGTCATCAAACCAGCGGATTAAGGGGGTGCAGTGGTTGTTTGGCGGAAAGATCTATATGTCGAGGAAGTCATGTCCCAACTTATTAAATCTGATAATTATTCCCCCTGCGCCGAAGATCCCACTCTTTCTTATAACCAGAAGATTCACAATACTATCAAACAGCTCATACGTGAGGATGCCTTACCACCCAGTGCCTCGTCACTTCACATCCATGACTCCGACTTGGGCACACCCACCCTCTACATGCTGCCCAAAATACATAAACTCAAAAATCCTGGACGTCCGATAGTTTCTGCCTGCTCATGCCCGACTGAACTGATCTCAGCGTTTCTTGACAGGATTTTCCAACCTCTAGTTGCAAATCTCCAGTCATGCATCAAGGATACAACGTATGCGTTACTTTCACTCAACTCTCTCCAACTGACTCCTGGGAACACATACAGACTATTCCTAATGGATGTATGTTCCCTCTATACCTCCATTCCTCACGCTGATGGTCTCAGGGCGCTACAGTTCTTTCTGGATCAACGCACAGATCAAGCCATCCCTACTCGCACACTTGTGAGACTCGCTGAATTGGTCCTCACCAATAATTCCTTTGAGTTCAATGGCCACTACTTTGAACAAATCAGCGGTGTCGCCATGGACACTAAAATGGGACCCAGCTACGCATACGTCAAAATAAGCAATAGGTTTGAAGTACTTCAAGAAAAGTCACCAGAAAAATTACAGTGCTTTAACATGCTGCAAACGGGCAAGACAAGCCAACAAGATACATCGGGAGAACCACATGGAGACATAAAGACTGCTGATAATCGGAAATGGATGAAACAACGGTCGAGACGTGCTGACAACCAACATGTACAGACAGCACGACCTGACTGTACACATATTATACTAGGCGATTCCTTAATGAAAGGTTTATACAGCGACAGGATGGCCACATCAGACAAAGACATTGTTTCAATAATCCCACTGCCTGGGGCTGGTGTAGACCGGCTAACAGACAAGATTAGCAGGTTGGCTGTAAATCATAGCGTCAGAAGGGCAAGCGTACATATAGGCATCACCGACACCATGAACAACCAACAAATCACAGGGTCTCAACTGCTGGCACTCTTGAACGGATTACGTCACACTTTTCCTAACTCATCCATTTTCTTCTCCTCCATCATATCACCGAGTTATGGACACCAGCGCCGTCTAGCTGACATAAATAACAACATGTTGCAGAAGTTCTGTTCTCAAAACAAGATACAATTCATCAACAATACAGCATCATTCACTTCACAGGCTGGTGCACCAAAAAAGAGTCTTTACAAGGATCAAATACATTTATCTACATTGGGCACCAGTTTTCTCGCCAAGAATTTAAAATATCCAGAACGGACATACCATACATCCAATACGGGATCGCGCCGGACACTTTTAGCTACTCCTGAAACTCAAGCCAGACGACATACTCCCGTCACATCAAGTACCAATAGGACAGAAGTGTGCAGACCACTCATAACCACTGCACCTGAAATCCAAGCCAGACGGGACACTACCACAACACCAAGTCCGTTAAATACGTCGTCTTTCACACAGGAGGGTAATAATTACGAAGATATGATTCCTATTCTCCCCAGAAAGGATCCGACTCTCAGCAACAACGACGTGCCAGCACAACCTCCTGTTAGCCACCAACCAGAGGCTCTAGTTGGTAGTCATTACATACCCATGAGACATCATCAGTACCCATTTAATTGTAATCAAGAATGGTTGCACCTCACACGGTATAGCCCAGCTACACTTCGTCAAGCACTTATAATGTCGCTATACCAACAACCAACACAACCTGGTATTTACTAACAACTTAAGACAAAGCTACACCGGATCTCGGTACAAGAAAGAGCCTCTCCTTAAACGTTTATCTGCATATTTGGTTATAACTTGATCTAGTAACGTATTAGGTTATAAGTTATTACAAACATTGACTGGTTTTGACTTTATATTAATTGATAGTACTTAGCTGTATAGCTTTTATAATAATTCTAATTGTGTTTTCACGGTGAGTGAGGGGGTCTTCACTGCTCTTCCTTACGGATCTGTGTACGTATTTTTATATATTTACAGAGATATTACTGTTTCTCTGTACTTTAGAGTGTGTTTTTGTAATAAGGGACGTAAGTTGTATTCACTTTGTGTGTGTGTTTTGCTTTTAAACTTGTGATTACGCATTGTTGAAATGTCTAATAAGTACGAACACTGGCTCGGGAATAATGGGCTCAGAATCGGGCATGTAAACATATGCCATCTATTAGGGAAGCTGCCCGAACTATCACTTATACTTAATCAAAATTTTCACATGTTTGGCGTTAGCGAAAGTCGATTAAATGGCAACATCTCAGATGATGACATCGCTATCAGAGGTTTTAAAACCATTAGAAGAGATCCCTATCAGAAACAAGAGACGGGTATTGCAGTTTATATTTCCAACTCGCTTAACGCCCACCGCAGGCTAGACTTTGAAACTTGTGAGATTGAGTGTGTATGGATAGAGGTTAAACTTCAAAATTGCATACCGCTAGTAGTTGGCTATCTTTATCGAAACCCCAGAGCAGGAAATATCTGGTATGAAAAATTCACCACTATGATGGATGTAGTCTTTAGTAATGCTAGGGAAATAATATTGCTAGGTGACTTCAACATAGACGCTAACAAATCAAACAAAACATGGGAAAACATAATAGAGTCATATAATTTCCAACAGTTAGTCAAACAAGCCACTAGAATCACTAAATCATCTGCAACACTTATAGATCATATTTATACTACGTGTGCTGATAACATCACAGAATGTAGTGTACCTATCAATGCAATGAGCGATCACTATCCAGTATGTTGCACGTGGTCGAAAAGGGGCACCAAAACTCCCAAACACAAACATATAAGCATAAAATATAGAAATTACAAAAATTTCAATCGAGACGTCTTCTTACAAGATTTGGTCAACTCATCTCTAGATTATGTTTACCAGCTTCCTGACCCAGACGATGCTCTGGGCCACTGGCTAAAGACCTTTCTAAGTATATTTGATAAACATGTTCCATTTAAGGAAGTTCGTGTTAAACATCACACAAAGCCCCCGTGGATCACACAGGAGGTAGTTGAACTTATGAGAGATCGCGACAGGGCTCACAAAAATAGAGATCTAACTATGTACCGTAGTCTGAGAAACAAAGTTCAATATGTTATTCGGAAGGAAAAGAAAAACTATTTTAAGAACATAGTAATAGATAAAACCAACACTAAAGATATATGGAAAGCAATTAATACCTTGACAAACAAACACAAATCATCACAATCATTACCATCAAATCAGGTTACATGTGATCAATTCAGTAGATACTTTCAGTCCGACATAAACCAACTGAAGGCTGCAATACCAGATGCGCCTCATGACATATCTTTATTATCATCATTCTGTGAGAACAAATGCTATGGACACATTTCCTCCAACATACCGCTAATGACGACAACTGAAGTATTTACTCATCTCCGTAATCTAAAAAACAATAACTCATCAGGACTAGATGGAATTAGTAGTCGGATCCTTCGCCATGCTGCACCGGCGATCTGCGAGTCACTAACTTTTATATATAATCAATGTCTAACCAGAGGTCACTTCCCATCAGCCTTTAAAATCGCTAAAGTGTATCCTCATTTAAAAGCTGGTCCTCTAGACGATCGTCTCATGAGTAATTATAGACCAATTTCCATATTATCCTCATTATCCAAACCGCTAGAAAAGCACATCCACAAAACAACACTAGATTACTTAGTTCGCCATAAACTGATAGTTGACAGTCAGTCAGGATTTCGGCCAAAATATTCTTGCCATACGGCACTAACAAACATGATAGAAAACTGGCATCAAAATATTAACAACAATACTCTATGTGGAGCGGTGTTTATAGACTTTAGGAAAGCATTCGATATGATAGATCATACTATTCTAATTAAAAAACTAGAAACAATGAAAGTAAGTTGTAATATAGTGACATTAATAAAATCATTCTTATTAGACAGAAAGCAAGTAGTATCACACAATAAAGTTTTATCTCAAGCCATTACCACTAATATTGGAGTACCTCAGGGGTCTATTCTTGGCCCTCTATTATTTGCCATTTATATAAATGATCTTCCATTAAATCTGTCGTCGTCCTGCGATCTATTTGCTGATGACTGCACAGTATATACAAACGCTGTTGATCGTAATGTGCTAGAATTATCCTTGCAACAGGAAATAAATAGTGTAGTTAACTGGAGTCATGCAAACCGCATGCAAATTAACATTACTAAAACAAAGTCTATGTTAATAGGAACCAGGCAAAGACTTCACACTCTAAACTCGCAGAGAACTCTTCAGCTGCACATTGGCAGCACGCCTGTAGAAAGTGTCACCGAGCACAAGACACTGGGTGTTATCATAGATCAAAATCTAACTTTTAACTCACATGTTCATGCTCTAGTTAAACAAATAGCCAAAAAAGTATACCAACTTGCCAAAATTAAAAATTTCCTTGACGAAAACACAAGAAAGATATTCTATACTTCTCATATACAAACACATATTGATTACTGCTCCACAGTCTGGGATGGATGCTCCAAATCAATAACAAAACGCCTATATTCACTCCAGAAAAGGGCAGTGCGTTTAATTAATGGTGAAAAGCTTACCGACAATTCTAACCTATATAAACGTCTCCGGTTACTGCCACTCCACAAGCGCCTGCTTTTTAATAAGACCAAACTAATTCACAAAATCCTATTTCAAAATGCTCCAAGCTACCTTTGGCCATTGTTTAAATATAACGCTAGACATAGCGAACGACTAAATATACTTCATGTCCCTAAACCTAGGATAGACTTATATAAAACAAGCTTAGCATACTCTGCCGCTCAGTTGTGGAACAATCTTCCACAAGAAATCAAAGACACCACCAATCATGATACATACATTCGCAACCTGTTTGAACACTACCTTAGTACAGACTACATTCCCCCATAACAAACAACACAAAAAAGACAATAATGTTAACTTATCTCAAACGACAACTAGCCAAAAGACATTCCCTTATGTATGGCACGTTACACCCTCCTTAGGTATTTATAATGCCCATGTTAAACACTGCCTCAGTGAGTCATTTGTTATTGATTATTTTTCATGCGTTTTAATGTTCTTTTGTTGTCAAAAGTTGCTTCATAAGTGATGTTGAATGAAAGAATGTATGAGAGGAAATAGAGAAGAAGGGCAGAATGTCAGACGGGCCTGCGTGCCCAATTCTTAACCCTTTGAAAATAAAGACTTATTATTATTATTATTATTATTATTATTATTTATGGGACATCTGGATCACCAGATTGAACTCAGCTATGATGGTCTTCTCCCTTCTTTTTACCCACCTACATCGATGACGGCATAGGTCTCACTGACATGACAGAGGCGGAACTGAACCGCTTCATTAATTATGTCAATGACTTCCATCCATCGATCAAATTCACCACAGAAATTTCCACTACCTCTGTCAATTTCCTTGACACCACTCTTAAATTAAACCCTACAGACCTCACGACCTCCGTATACTACAAACCTACTGATGGTCACGGTTTTATTCTGTAAAGCACATCCCACCCCAAAAGCTGCAAAGATTCCATCCCATATTCCCAGCTACTCCGCCTCCGTCGTATCTGTCAGGATGATAATGACTTCCTCGAGAGAGCCCATGAAATGCTTGACTTTTTCCGCACACGGTCCTACCCAGGGGACGTCTCGTCCACAGCTTTCTGTCGCATAACCCAAGTCTCGCGGGAATGTCCCTCGTCAAACAAACGCGACCTCCTAACAATGAACCCAAGCTCATCCTCACCTTCCATCCACATGCCTATGCCATCACGCACATTTTCCTGCGACACTGGTCTACCTTGGAATCCGATCCAACCACTCGTGAGGTATTCCCCAATGGCCCTAGGGTAATTTTCCGCCGTAACCAGGGCCTCAGAGACCACCTTGTGCATAGTTGCCTCCCCACGGTTATTTCGTCTGTGGGCACATTCGAATGCCATTGTAAGAACTGTCTGACATGCCCATACGTTGTTCAGACACCGGAGATTGCATTTCCCCTAGGCACCTTCTCCTTGAAAGATTCTTTCACTTTTACATCCCGCAATCTGATATATCTGCAAACGATGTGACATGAAATACATTGGTCAAACTGGCAGACGTCTTGCTGACCGTTTTAGAGAACACCTTATGGACATCAATCAGGGCGCCGACAAACCTGTCCCCAACCATTTCAATTCCTCCAACCATAATGGAGTCGACGATGTATGTGTCACCGCATTGAAACCCTGCTACTCCAACAGCTCCGTTAGGCTCAAAAATGAATGCCAGCTAATCACCAATCTGGGATGCGTACATCCAGCAGGTATCAATACTGTTGTGGACGCTACTGTATAGCTGTGCCATCCTCTCCAACTGTTTACACTGTCTATTATTATGCTGTCCTCCCACCCCCCACCCCCACCCCCGATATTCATACCTAACTGTCTCCACACCCCTATATTTTCATATCAGACTGTTCGCATATTTTTGGCGACGTAAATCCTACCTGGCAACCTATTATACTTAACCTCTGCAGCCAAAGAGTGCCTTCGCACCTGGCAAATCCGTCTTTTCTGCTTCCACATGGATACGTAGTGGTTGTGCTTTTTAGTTTTGTGCTTTTTTTATATTTCGTTGTCCTATCTATCCGTGTTGTCCTGTCCTTGACAAAGATTCTGAGAATCGAAACTCGGCCGTCCTGTGTGTCATATTGCATGCGTTTGTGTGTGTTTATTTTATTATTCATTTTATATAATTATTGAGTGCTTCTGATTTTGGATTTTCACCTGTATTTCGTGATACGATGGATCTCCTTGTAAGGTATGTGCAAAGTGTTGATGTTTAGTACGTTTCTTCTCGCAGGAACTTAATATACCTATTTGTCTCCAATTCATCTTGCGAGTTGTCGCCAGGTTCTCCAATTTATTTTTTCTCATAACGTGCCGAAACAATTTTGACTGTCTACGTCTAGTTTCTCAAATCAGTTTACGATTTTCAGTTATTTCTTGTAGGACATTCTCATTGGTTTTTCTGTCTGTCAATTGTATTCTTTGAATTCTTCTCAGAAACCACATTTTCACTGCCATTAGATGTTTTTCAGCTGGTCTACTCATCGTCCACGCTTCACATCCATTCAAAAATATATGTTCTATGTAGCACCTCAACATTCTTTTTCTCGTTGCAATTGACATCTTTTTATTGGTCAGTGTGTTTTCCATCTTGCAAAAGGCAACCTTCACCACGGCGATTCTTGTTCTAATCTCTTCAAGGAATCTTCCACTAGATAATATGACTGTTCCGAGATATATGTACAGGTAGACTTGTGTAAGAATATTGCCATTTACCCGTGTGGTGCCAGCCTCATTTCTTCTTCTTCTTCTTTGCGTTCATCCGGAGTGTTTTTTTTTTGTTTTTTTTTTTTTTGTTTTTTTTCCAGATGTGGTTGCGGTGTGTCTCATTAGGCACCCTTGGGTCGAAACCCTTAGGTCAACACATCTGACTTTTAGCGTGCATTTTTGACCAGGTTAGCGTTCCTGGGAGACTCACTTTTGTGGTACCGTCCACCTCCCAGCTGGTCAAGTTGGAACAGTCGAAGACGTCGCGGTCATCCCTCAAAGGAAGGCAGGGACAGTCCATAGCATTTTCCGCCATCCTGGGTGGCTTCCATAATTGCAGAGCCGACACATAGCGCTCTGGTGCTGGGCTCACCGAGGGAATCGTCACGTCCTGCTCATGACTGCTTTAATTCCTCACTTCAATATATTGGGCATTTCGTTCGCCCCGGGCCATTCCCGCCCAAACCAGACAGGTCTGCAGACGGTATCCACTCAGTGATTTTTCGACTCGGATATGTGCTTGTCGTTGTGCCCGTCAGAGCTGTTCCAGGCACGACGGACATTTGGAAAACTACCTAGTCAGAGCTGTTCCTAACAAGAGCGACATTCGGAAACTAGGTAGTCAGAGCTGTTCATAGCACGAGAGACATTCGGACGAGACATTTCACTCGGACGTAAATGCGTAGTGCCAATTTTTATTTTGCCACCCGTAGGACGGCACTTCCGGCCTCGGCGGGCATTTTTAATGAGGTTAGCCTTCCTCGGGTTTCGAGGCACGTTAGACTTATTATTGTGATGTCGCCCACATCTCAGCTGGTCAAGATAGAACGGTCAACGACATCACGGTCAACCCTCAAGGGAAGACAGGGGCAGACCATGGGCATTCCCTCCTATCCAAGGAGGCTTCCATAATTGCAGAGCCGGCACATATTGCTCTGAGACTGGGCTCACCCGAGGAGTTGCCACGTCCTGCTCATGGCTGCTTTAGTTCCTCACTTCCATGTGTTGGGCATCTCGCTTGCCACTGGTCGCTCAAGCGCACACCAGGAACGGTCAGACTGCGGGCGACATCCACTCGGTAAGCTTTTGCTTTTGACTTCAGACCACGCAATGGATTCGCTAGCCATGCGTTCCATTTCGTGTTATTGAGACGTTTTTCCACTTTTTTTCTACACTCTCTATGAGTTAGATACAGACAGTTTTCGTAACCATTTCATTCGACTGGGGCAATTTTCTGCCTTTCAGTACTCGCTCATGAGGTAGGCTACATGTTCTGAGGCCCTCTCATCCGGAGATCCCTCATATCCCCCAGTTGAGAGCCTTCGAACAAGTATCAGAACTGGGAATGTAGCGTGCTCAGTATCTCACCTCTATTTTTCGGTAGGTGGGTATCGGCCCGGCTCTCACATCCGAGGGTTTATGGCTTAGAGGCGTTCAGCATCAACTCTCAACAGAGAGCCTAATAGTATGTGTCCGGACCAAGAGCTTCTGCCTTCGTGTGTCTGATTTTAAACTCTTGACTGCTATCCTCAGTCTACCTGCAGAGCAGCAGGTTGTGTCTCTCTTAGTCTGGCCCCTATCCCATAAGCTGTCCGATATGTAGTTTTCATCCATCGACAAGCACATGGGGTCCATGGGACACGCAAGCTCCCCCACCACGGCAAGGTGGAGACACATCGGGGGAGAGCCTCATTTTAGATCGACCATTCAGCACTTGATGAATGATATGATCTATATTTTGACAGACCAGTCAGCACTAGATGGATGATATGCTCTATAGTTCACCCACCGCCTTTACTTCCCATAGTATTCCCTGCTACCCTATTTATGCTGGGTCGGCATGGAAGCCAGGGTCAATGTGGATCCGAACCCATCATCCCCGGGCCGGAAGACGAACGTTCTAACCACTCGCTACAGCGGCTCCCTGTTCTACACACTGAACGACCCTGTTAGTGCCGGGCCTTGTCTCTATAGACCAATCGGCACACGTTAGGTGATATGTTCAGTATAACGGCGGCCCCCTTTATTTCCCGAGACATTACTTGGTACCATTTTCAAGTTGGGTGGACCGGGGAGCCTAGGTCCAATTTTAACCATCGCCCCGATGCAGATTGGACACTATGACTACAAGGCCGGGAGGCGAGCGTCTAGCCACCTCTCTACCGCGGCTGGTTGTAAGATGAAGTGCACAAATCTTTTACATATTTCATGTCCTATGCCACCTCTCTACCGCGGCTTGTTTTACATTGAAGTGCACAAATCTCTTGCATATTTCATGTCCTTTGCAGGACGTTGCAATAACCCCCAACCCCAAGTTGATTGCATATTCAATTTTACGTTCAGTAGTTTGACAAGTAAAATAACATTACACATTTTCCTTACTTATAATTCATCTTCTTTGCAGAATCGTGAAGTATCGGCAACTGTTGGGCGATAAAGACACGCCAAACAGAATATCAATGGTGGACATTCTGCATGCTGACAGCGCTTTTGCAGCTCGGGGAAAGAGACCCAGCGATCACAGTGGTTCCCATCCAGGCTCCACATCCGAGCTTCTCTACAATAACCCATACAACACTTATTCTACTCCTGAAAGCGACGGCGACCAGGCTGCTGGAGCATCAGATGTTTTGTATCAGGAAAATGGATATTCAGAGGCATCTGAGCGATCTCCGTCAGGTAACGAGGTGAGGTTCGAACCTCAACCTGATAGCGCTGGTAGCAAGTACACCCAGCTGAATCGTGCTGGAGACCAGATGGACCAGCAGAGTCCCCATCATGTCTACGGCATTGAGAGTGCTTCTGAGCCTCAGACAGACACGAGGAAAATCTCCAACACATACGAGTCCTACACGGATCAGCACTGATTAAACATTGGCATCAACATAGTCATGATGTGCTATGCCGATGAGCGTGGGCGGTCAAGGTTCGTCATCCCACACAATCACCAGAGTCATGGATCAGCTCTGTGTTCTTGCCCCGGTTATGCCATGTGACCAAGCCATCCACATGTTTATCTTTGTGCCTTTCTCTGCCTCTTTCTCTGCCTCTTTCTCTGCCTCTTTCTCTGCGTCTTACACCTACCTTAAGTAATTACAAATGCCATGTCAAGAATTAGTTTTAGTGAGTCGTGGTGAGTCGTGTATTATTGATTACACAGCCCTACACACACACACACACTCTCTCTCTCTCTCTCTCTCTCTCTCTCTCTCTCTCTCTCTCTCTCTCTCACTCTCTCTCTCTCTCTCTCTCTGTCTCTCTCTCTCTCTCTCTCTCACGCACACTTTTTTTTTTTTGGGGGGGGGGGGGGGGGGGGTGGGGGGGGGGGGAGGTGCCAAATATTTTACCCTCGATTTTGCATAAATGAGGCCTGTTAAATTTAAATTTCGCATTTCTTTTTTTTTTTTTTCTGTGGCAGCTCTAGTTTTTTAGATACAGGCATTTGTGTATTTTTTTTTTTTTTAAATTCGCATATCCTTTAAAGGACATCGCTGTCAACAGCAGCATCTTTCAGCCGTCTGTTGATTTCTTGGCAAGATTACGCTCAGTAGTTTGCCATTGCTTTCTGAGCGGCCGGCTCAGTTATCCCGCAAGTCACCAGCGGGGGTCGAACCGCCTCCAGCTCTCGCCCCGCTACGAGACTGCGTGATAAACGGGATTACGGAGAAAGTGTTATAACCCCTCGGCCAGAGATACCGGCATTTGTGTATTTAATTAATATTATCACAGTAGTTTCTGTATGCTGGTCTCCCTGACAAAGGTATTAAGGACGCTGTTCGTAATGCCGTATACCCACGTACGAAACACAGCTGCGCGAGATTCGGCAGCGGATCGCGTAGAGTTGGTTTCTTACGGAAAGGTATGTGAGCTAGTCGTTCAGAAAGCAATGGCAAACTACTGAGCGTAATCTTGCCAAGACATCAACAACAGCTGAAAAACTCTGGTGTTGACAGCAATGTCCTGTAAATAGGATATTCAAAAAAAAAAAAAAAACAATGTCACTTATCTACCACGGTAACTTTAAGCTGACTAACATGTCTTTCTGTTTGCACAATTCTGGCTTGCGTTGATAGATCATAATTGCTTCTGCAAATTTTAACAAGCGAGTATTTTGTGTGTTAAACAACACGCGAAATACAGTGTCTCTGGCCACCACATGGCCACTTTCGACAATGTGCCTCCCGATTGAAGACGCCGGGAGCTTCCGGTGTGTCGGCCCCACGAGGCTAGCATCTCCTGTGTGTTGTATCTTGTTGACCCATTGAGGTATGTGTTCTGACACCCGTTTGTTAAGCTGTCTCTCTGTTCTACCAATGTAAACGGCCTGGCATCTATATGTGAATTGGTAAATACAGTTGTTTGTGGCGTACAGAAGAACAGGCTCTTTGACTGCTGGTGTAGGAATTGGTACGGTTTT
This sequence comes from Cepaea hortensis, assembly GCA_963921405.1. Taxonomy (NCBI): domain Eukaryota; kingdom Metazoa; phylum Mollusca; class Gastropoda; order Stylommatophora; family Helicidae; genus Cepaea; species Cepaea hortensis. Next base: position 81,736,978 of record OY992876.1, read on the forward strand.
AAATCTAATGACTGGAGTTGCCGCACAGAATGTTCGGCCTACTGCTGTAGTAAGCCGGTCTTGTAGACGTTGCATTACGTCATCCCCTCGAAAGGTTAGCTGGATGAATACCTTGAGTTTAGCATAAAGCCTAAACACATCAACCGTGTTGAGTCGCAAGCACAGTTTGAATGTTGTTTGATCAAGTCTCCAAGTTATCACCTACTTCTGCTGAGTCAGTCGGGTGGCTGAAGGCCAAACTGGTAGATTTAGAACACCAGTATCGCACAACACCCTCTAAACAGACATGTCCGCTGACCAACGAACACCTTACTGCCTTAAAAGCATTAAAGGCTAACAAAACCCTCGTCATACTGAAACCTGACAAAGGGAGCGGTACAGTACTGATGGACATGTCAGACTACCAGAGAAAAATGGATGTAATATTGTCAGATGAATCCAAATTCAGGATAGATCAAAAAGTAAACAAGTCGGAGGACCTGGATGCTATAATGAGGAAAGAGATCCAGTCACTTGTGAATGCGGGACTCATCAGTGAGGCCACTGCAAAAACGCTCACACCACGTGGCTCGCACACTCCTCAGATGTACGGTCTACCCAAACTTCACAAGCCCGGCATCCCGCTAAGACCTATCCTGTCCACGGTTAACTCTGCACAACACCGAATGGTGAGATGGCTAGCCGAAATGTTAAAGCCAGTACGACAGTCCTTCGATCCAAAAATACTCAGAGATACATTCCAACTGGTGGAATTATTGGATACTATGGACATAAATAACAAACACATGGCATCCATGGATATAGCCTCCCTATTCACTAACGTTCCGTTAGAGGAGACAGTGAAAATAATAAGGGAACGCATTGAAGACAAACAACTAAAATTAGGCATACCAACACCTATTCTGGAGAGGCTACTACTACTATGTACCGCCAACATACAATTCAATTTTCAAACTAAGTCATACCGCCAAATTGACGGAGTGGTCATGGGGAGTCCTCTTGGTCCTATTCTAGCGGACATCTTCATGGCACATTTAGAAGAAAAGAGATCCTCAGACATCAACAACTTGGCCTTTTACCGTCGTTATGTGGACGATATACTAATTATCACCACAGACGAGCTACAAGCAACATCGTTTCAGGCCACAATGAACAAGACGCATAAAAACATCTCTCTATCTATGGAACACGAACACAACGAAGCGTTACCGTTCCTAGATATTCTAATGAGACGTAGAGCAGACGGCACAATTCAAAGATCGGTGTATCGCAAAGGAACATGGACTGGCCAATACCTAAATTTTCAGAGCTTCACACCTGTCCAGTACAAACGGGGTTTAATACGGACCTTGTTTGGCCGTGCTAGAAAGATATGCACCCAGGACACACTGACAGGGGAATTTGAAACTCTGAAGAATGTCTTAAACCTGAATGGGTACTCCACAGGATTTATAAAGTTCCACTGCCAACAGCCCAAACCCAAAGCAGACGTAACTACAGTCCCTAAACTCAAGGTATTCATCCAGCTAACCTTTCGAGGGGATGACGTAATGCAACGTCTACAAGACCGGCTTACTACAGCAGTAGGCCGAACATTCTGTGCGGCAACTCCAGTCATTAGATTTAAAACCGTACCGATTCCTACACCAGCAGTCAAAGAGCCTGTTCCTCTGTACGCCACAAACAATTGTATTTACCAATTCACATGTAGATGCCAGGCCGTTTACATTGGTAGAACAGAGAGACAGCTTAACAAACGGGTGTCAGAACACATACCTCAATGGGTCAACAAGATACAACACACAGGAGATGCTAGCCTCGTGGGGCCGACACACCGGAAGCTCCCGGCGTCTTCAATCGGGAGGCACATTGTCGAAAGTGGCCATGTGGTGGCCAGAGACACTGCATTTCGCGTGTTGTTTAACACACAAAATACTCGCTTGTTAAAATTTGCAGAAGCAATTATGATCTATCAACGCAAGCCAGAATTGTGTAAACAGAAAGACATGTTAGTCAGCTTAAAATTACCGTGGTAGATAAGTGACATTACCGTGCGAAATTGTGTATATTTCAACTTGAAGGATTTATCTAGTTAATTTCACGTAAGTTGTGTGATTTCTGCAGTATGTACCTGACGAGATGCAGCGAAATATGCCAGGCAATAAATCGTGCAATCTATTGTTTGTGTCTTCGTTATTCAAATTCACTACGGGAAAACATTGTTTTGAAAAAAAAACAATGTTTCTGTATAAGGCTCTGAGAAAAAAAAAAAAACTATTGCTATCTAGTCACTTATAAAATGAAACTGGTTGTTTACTTACAGTTTCAGCTTTCCAAGAAACTTCCTAGAATCCAAAACAGAAATGAATGTTTCGTATGGAATGGCTCTCGTCGCTTCAGAGGACACAGATTGGGAGAATTGTATTGATATTTTGCCCTGGCCATGCGGGGGTGCGGGGGGAATACCTAAATAATACTAGGGACACGGCCAGAGTACCAACAGGAAAGTACTGCCATAACTATGATATTGAAATTGAGGCAATCAAGATAGCAACAGAGAAATTACTACATACCAGTCATGGTACACAATCTGTGGTGTTATTGACAGATGCAAAATCAGTACTGGAGGCGCTCCTGTCTGGGAAATTGCCAGTACTAAGGACACTACTTTCTGATTTTAGCAGTCAGCATAAGGTCTCCATACAGTGGATACCATCCCACTGTGGAGTACCCGGAAACGACAGAGCTGATCGATTGGCTAAGAAAGGAGCAAAAGAAGAACTGCCTAATGTGTCCGTTACATACCACCAAAAGAAAAGAATGATCAAATCAGTCAGAAAGCCACCAAAACCTGCTCAAGACAACTACCACGTTATGGACACACCAGAACAAGTCACTATTCTGAGCCTCAGAACAGGGCACAATAGATTACGCAACCACATGTATACAAAATTCAAGATTGGTGAAACAGCCATGTGCACATGTGGATTGGCGTCGCAGACAGCAGAGCACATACTCCAAAACTGCCCAAAATATAACATATCTAGGTAAACCTTCTGGCATAGAGCAGTGGTTCTCAATCTTTTTGGCCCATGCACCCCTTCACCATATGTTCAGAATGTCATCCCCCCCCCCCCCGTTTCTTAGCATATCCTCCCTATAAATCCCCCCACCACCGCCCCTACACAGTATAGGTAAAAATTGAAGCTAAATTTAATAACACATACTTGAACAAGTCTAGACGTCTACATAAAATGTGATTTGTTGGTCTACTTCAGTGTTTCCCAACGTGGGGCCCACACCCCACAGGGGGGCAATTCGATTGTTAAGGGGGGCAATTCGAAAATGGAAGAAATCGGCTGGATATAACAAAACGGGCAGACTTGAGACTGAAGTTAACTAAATTGGAACCCGACATAACATCTCTTTGCAGCAAGCGCAAGGATCTAACTAAATTTAAATAATTACTAATAATTAAAATAATACAGAAAAATCTTTCATTAAAATTATTTTGTACTTGAATTTCAGTTCTCCATTATATGTTTTGAAAATTTACTTACTATCTTTGCTGAATAATTTCCTAGTGATTTCTTCCTAAAACTATCGGTCCTTTGCCTTTGGCTAGGGTCGGGTGCATTTGCTGCTCTCCCCCCAGTAGTGCGCCTGGTCTGGTCGGGGGTCGGGATGATAAAATAAAAATCCATCACATATCTTCATCTTAGATGTGGGCCTGGTGGACCACTGTGGGCAATAGCTCACAGTGAGACTAAGGGTCCACACACAAAACAGGGGGAGGCGGGGGAACCAGCTTGTCTGGGGTAAACACCAATTCAAAAAACAAAAAATTATTCACCCAACACAACCGACACACAGGGACGCGGGACCTTGGGCGGGGGGGGGGTGCGGTCTGGCCCCTCTGGGAACCGTGAGCCCTTCAAAAAAAATTCAAGTTTCTTTAGTGAACATTTCAATTTTTTAATATTAAAAATGATGCATATGTTGGGGGGGGGGGGAATAAGAATTTTAGAAAGGCTTAAGTGTTGCATAGCACAAACAAGGTTGTGAAACACTGGTCTACTTACTTATGAAACGAATTTCAGAAGGGCAAGAAGTACTGAACCGTAAAGTATGGAGGGGAAAACAATATCAACTAATCGGTTCTTGTATTAACGCGATCTTGAAATAATCTTAATTCCCCCCCCCCCCCCGGAAACCCTAAAATCCCCCGGGGCGTGGGGGGAATTCCCCACCGGTTGAGAACCACTGTCCTAGAGAGACGACAGTGGAAGATAAACTCTATGAACCACTGACAGTTATATTCATACAAGAGACAACACTGTATTTATAGACATATTTCAAGCGAACGAAAGAAGAAGAAAGTGATGTATGAATGCATAATTAATGAGAGCAGAGAAACGAGAAGGGCAGAATGTCAGACAGGTTTGCGTGCCTAATTCTTAACCCTTTGAAAATAAAATGTGTACGTTCCTTCCTGCGTTCTTTTGCAATCATGTTTACCAGCTGTCGCTAAATTTTCAAGTTTATCGTGCCTAAAAAATGTTGATGACCTATGTCTAATTTCTCTAATCAATGCACGGTTTTCATGTGTTTCCTCTATAATTGTCTCACTGGTTTGTCAGTCCGTTCATGGTATACTTAACGTTTTCCTCAGAAACCACATGTCCAGTTGCTCTGTGGTCTGCTTATTGCCCATGTTTCGCATGTATACAATAGTATAGTGGACTTCCGGCCCAATATAACGGATAGGCTGTTGAGCTGCTGAAGTGTGGGTTGCTTCTGGCTACGGTTTGCTTGCACATTTTCCTCACGTTCGACTGGTAGTGCGTGGTTCCGTCGCTCAACTACTGAGTTAAGTGCGTGGAGCGACACAGTAAGCTGTGGATTTCATGTGGAACCCTTTTACATCAGTCCACTATGGTTTGTATTATGAACTGTGTGTTCACAAAAATAGCTGGCGGTCGGTGACTTCTTCTTCTGCGTTCGTCCGCGATATTTTTAGACGTAATTGCGTTGTTCCTGTTTACAGCAGAGCTGCGATATTTGAACCTTTCAGCCGACACATCCGACTTCTTCAGGCTTTTGTTGGCCGGGTTACCCTCCCGGATGTTTCGTAGGACGAGTCGGTGGCTGCAGTAGCTGGTTTTGCCTTATGCAGAAATGTTTGGGTAACTGCTGCTTTTCTAGCTACTGCCGCTTCCATCAACGATAAACTGTAATTGTAGTGGCGGACACTTGTGTTAACAATATAGCAACGACCTTATGCGTGTATGCCGGTGCGTGCTGTAGGTTTGTCGAAATTGCTGTCGATTCCACTTTTCACAGAAGAAGTAAGAAGCTTTACTAAGAAGTGAAAGGATTTACTACATGCCAATGGGGAAAAGACAGTACAGGTGTCAATTGGTAGAAATATGTGTGAATGGAGAAAGACAGGACAGCTGGTAGAAATATGTGTGAATGGGGGAAGACAGGGCATGGGGTAGGAGGAGAGAATTAGAGATATGAGTCAGCAATGTGAGGGAGACAAGGACGGGTCTGAAGGAGGCTGCAAGGATGGGATGCTTTGTGCGTGTTGGTCGATGATCCATGCTTTGTGTGTGTTGGTTGAGGATACGTGCATCCGTGACATCATCGCCAATCCTAATTTTTACCTTCCGCTCACATGGACGCCTCTCTAACCCCCACTCCGTTCCCGCTTATTCTCCCGTCGAGTGGCTAAGCCAATACCTGAGCTTCTGACAGTATTGACCTTTGACCCGTTGACCATAAATCTGGTTCATACAATCCACTGATAGTCATCTAACGTGCTTCAGTCGCTCCAAGCATGGATGCAGATTCAGATAAGTACCCTTAATATTGTCATGTAGTGTGCTTCATGTAGTTTTGTGTCGGTTTGTGTTTGTTTCTTCTTTGCTGACGAAGGCTTTGACCGCAACGTCCAATTTGTTTCTTGTAATCGTGTTTCACTAAAGCTCACAATCTTTCTTCTTTTTTTTTTTGGCGGGGGGGGGGGGGGGGAGGGTTATTCTGGCATGGACTATAATACGATTGGCTGTACATGAGACAGAAGGCTGTGGACAGACATGATCACCAAAGCCAAACGGTATTGTCTAAGAAAAAAGAAGATGAATCCGAGTACGGGTTTGACCGAAGATTATTGCAGTGCCAACGTAAACATACACGCCCACTAACTTACAGCCCGGCCATCTTGTTGTAGATTCCATCTCAGTCAACCAGCGCGGCAGGCCAGCTACTTACAAATGTCGCCTGTCCTTTGAATGACGTTGCAATCAATCCCAGGTTGAATTTCTATGTAATTTTGCGTTCAGTAGTTTGCCATTGCCGGTCTCTCTGGCTGTGGGGTTACAACACTTTCTCTCTGTAATCCCGTTTATCACGCAGAGTCTCGTAGCGGAGCGAGAGCTGACGCGGTTCGACCCCCGCTCGTGACTTGCGGGATACTGAGCCGGCCGCTCAGAAAGCAATGGCAAACTACTGAGCGTAATCTTGCCAAGAGATCAACATACAGCTGAAAGATGCTGGTGTTGACAGCTAAGTCCTGTGAAAAAAGGATATGCTAAAAAAAAAAAAAAAAGTTTGCCATAGCATCTGATCGAGTAGTTAAAAAGGGACATTAATCACTGTCAGTAAGACAGTCTATTAATTTTCAGGTTGTATCCCTTGACACTCAACAAAAGCCTCTTCTTCGCCGTTATACGTCTTCTTCGTCTTCCTCCTCCTCTTCGTTTACTTTCTCTTCCTCCTCCGTTACATCATCAACAACAACAACAACAACAAACACTACTACTACTACTACTACTACTACTACTACTACTACTACTACTACTACTACTACTACTACCACCATCACGATCATCTTCTACTTGCAATCGCATATTTGATGAATTTTCAATATGAACTGTAGTCCCATATAGTTCCCAGCTGTCTGTGCGTTCAGTGAACCAGTACATCTCTTTTGACTGGCTGTAGAGGACAGTCCTAGAGACGGTGTTCAACAGTTGGTTGGGTCCTCACGTGAATACTGGTGCTGCAGACAGAGGACGTGTGTGCATGTGTGTATCCTGTCGGTTATGTTCCGTGTTGGGGTGAAAAACGATGTCCTGTCTCTGCCGGTCAACAGTATGTAGTCGTTTTATAGATTGCGCTCTACGCTTTTTGTAGCCTGGATGGGGCCTCGGTGGCGCAGTTACTAGCATGCGAGCCTCCTGCCCGGAAGTCTGGGGTTTAAACTCTCATGGAGGTGGATTATTACAATTGGATTCCAAGCGAAAGGAAGAAGAATAAAAATAAAAATAAGAAGAATAAATTAGACCTACTCTAAAAATGATACCAGAAAATATATTGGGAAATAAAGGCTGCCAGGGAGACGTTGACCACATGATACCTGAGAGTCGTTTCATGCTTCCAGTTGTTGGCCGATCAGAGTTGTTTAAGGAAAAGTCAAGAACGGTAACCTGTCTATTAATTATCATTCTCTTTAATTTCTTGAATTGTCTACCTTGTTACTGCCCTTTAAAAGAATTGTGACACGCACACATTCTCTCTCTCTCTCTCTCTCTCTCTCTCTCTCTCTCTCTCTCTCTCTCTCTCTCTCTCTCTCTCTCTCTCACACACACACACACACACACACACACACACACACACACACATATATATGTTCACACCCGTACGCGTTCGCACTCACCCCACACACTCACGCACGACATGAAGGGGCTTCAAATGAAAACCTTAAATATTTTTTTTCCGGGGGGGGGGGGGGGGGGGGGGTGTGTTTTACTATATTCTGAAAATGTACTGAACAAATGTATCATTTTTCGATGTAGTCACCACTGCATTCAATGCAAGTTCTCCAGCGCAATAAATTGCTTGGATTCATGCGGAAAAATCGACTCTGGGTTCACTACTTGGTGAGCCTGACCCGATCGTGAACAGTCTGTCGCAGAAGTCTCGCCGTTTTGAAACTACTCCATTCATACACTTGCTGCACTGACAGGCACGCATGGTCATACTGAACCTTCATTAGCCGGTGAATTTCTATAGGTTTCACCCCTTCACTGATCAATAAACAGTTAACAGAACGCTGCTCCTCTTTGGTGCATGTCAAAAGTGAGGCGGCATCTTTAAACAACAAGTTACAAGACAATGACATAGTTGTTGTAATTTATGTCACTCTGTTATGGTTTTTGCAATTTTCTCGTCACGTTTTGAGAAGAAATAAATTAGAGAACTTGGTGACAACTGCAAGATCGAGGGGAAGAGAATAAGGGGAAGGCAAAGAAGCAAATACCTGGATGGCTTGGCCACGTGGTATGGTCGACACAAGAACACTGAGTTGATCCACGACTCTGGTGATCGAGTGAGATGGCAAATCATGACCGCCCACGTTTACCGGCATGGCACATGATGGATGTGTGGTGTGCGCGCGCGCGCGTGTGTGTGTGTGTGTGTGTGTGTGTGTGTGTATGTTGCTAGAACATGCTCTACAACAATAAGAAAGAGACAAACAGCTGTCTTTGGTCCGGTGATGAGAAGAGAGGCATTGGAGAACATCGTGACATCTGGAAAGTTCGCGGGGAAGAGAGGCAGAAGAAGACTAAGAGAAATGATGTCGGGTGGAATGAGACGGTGGCATGGAGAAATCGTCAGCAGAGTTGATCCAGAACACCAAACACCGAGATCTATGGAAAGACATGAACTCCAACGCCAGCTGGCATGGCACTTGATGATGATGAAGAAGAAGAAGAAGATATAGATGTGTGTGTGTGTTTATGTGTGATAAGATATGTTATGGTATGGTATGATATTGTATGATATGATACCAATGTGCTGTCTCTATGGGGATGTTACAAAGCCCTCATCTGCTGTTCAAGTCCAGAAACCTGCGGGCTGTGCAAGTCCGGTTCTGAAACTTCACATCTACGGGAGGCGATGTAGGATGTAAACCTGGGTCTTGACTGAGCACAGCGGATACAGACTTGGTAGGGCCTGGCCTAGGTTGGTCACGTCCCTCTAAGATACATGACCAAGGACTGATGAAGTGACCAGTTCTGTCTAGTCAAACTTACCAGAATGTCGGGGCACTGGTTCAGCATCAAGATTGTTACACGCGGAAAGACTCGTCTTCAACACATTTCCCTGACTGTGAGGTAGAGATTCTAATCCCCTCCGCTGGGGAAGCTGGAGGTCCGACCCTCGTCAGCTGGTTATTTCTTTTAGAATAGCATTTGCGTGGCTTTTGGTTCTGAGTATTCCAATCTACTTATAATTATAGCCTTGACACGCCCTTGGTTTCGTTCCTCTTCTTCTTCTTCTTCTTCTTCTTCTTATTATTATTATTATTATTATTATTATTATTATTATTATTATTATTATTATTATTATTCTCCTTCCTCTTCTTTGTTTCTTCTACTCCTATTAGTCCTTCTTCTTCTTCATCCTTCTCCTTCTTCATCATCCTCCTTCTCCACTCCTTCTTCCTCTCCTTCACCCCCCTCCTTCTTCCTCTCCTTCACCCCCCTCCTTCTTCTACTCCTTCTTCTTCCGTTCCTTCATCCCCCTCCTTCTCAGACTCCTTCTTCTACTCCTTCTTCTTCCGTTCCTTCATCCCCCTCCTTCTCAGACTCCTTCTTCGTTTTCATCCTTCTTCTCCTTTATCCTCCTCCTACCCCTTCTTTTTTTCTCTTTCATCCCCTTCCTCCTCCTCCTCCTCCTCCTTCTTCTTCTTTTGTTTCTTCTCCTTCATCCTCATCCTTCTCCTTCATCCTCCTGCTCCTCTCCCTCCTCCTCCCTCTCATATTGTTCTTCTTCCTGTCACTCCTGCCTGCCAGCCGCTGGTGGTATGTTCGGTCCCCCAGTGAGGCGGATATTCCCACACGTACCCGGACCTCCAAGTTGGCCCAGCCTAACATGTCCTGGCAAGTAAAGTCGGCCTGCGAGATACTGCCACATCAGCCACCCAGTGCCCATCGGTCTATACAAATATGGGTTTAGCACAATATGCCCAGTGCGCAACAAAGCGCGGAACACGGTTCTTTACTTCTTTTTTTTTTTTTTTACATTACAGCCAACTTTCACTGCGAAGACGACACTGGATGATAATGAGACTGATGATGATGATGATGATGATGATGATGATGATGATGATGATGATGATGATGATGATGAAACATAACACGAAGAACCAAATCATCACAAAGGCCCGAGAGATGCTGATTCATATTAAGTCTCAACAATTTCGGAAATATATTAAAAAGACCAAACTTGAATGAATGGCTCAAGTATTTGATAGAACGTAGTCAAACATGTCCCTCACAACGCCAGCTCCAACAGCAACATCCACGATTTCTCAAGTACCACTGCCCTACTACAACACAGCCAGACTTTATTTAATTTGGCTCTGAAGTATTCACTTTCGGGGACCGATGAGTACAGTTTAATCCGTACCAAATGGAAGCAGCTATTTTATCTGTTTAGCGGTGCAAAACCTGTATAAAGAATTAGGTGACAACTGGCGCCCTCGAATCATAGACGGTTGTTTCGTTTTGTTTCCAGCCAGACAGAGCGGCGCCTGCCGGGGCATTCCTCCGTGTTCTGGCTCGTTTGTAGATAGCGGCCCCAGTGTTTACAGCGGACAGGTGTGACTGCGATCGCTGCATTGTGTGTCTGTCGTGTGTGGGGACTGTCGCTTTGTCGGGCTGGACTCAGTGTGCGGTAGTCGCGCGGTGTGCGGGTGAAGATTGATATATGGATGTGTTTGTGTGTGGGGGTGTAAGTTGATAGGGCATGGTGTGTGTGTGTGTGTGTGAAGTGATGTGAGTTGTAAGGCTGTCTTGTTGCGTGACTTGGTCGAATGGGTGTAACTTGATGTATGGTTGTCACGTTTGATTCGTAATTTGATGTATGGTTGTCACGTTTCGTTTGTAATTTAATGTATGGTTGTCAGGTAGGTAACTTGATGTATGGATGTCACATGTGGGTTGCAACTTAATATATGGTTGACAAATAAGGGTTGTAACTAGATGTATGGTTGTCACGTGTGTGGGGGAGAGGGGGTGGGGTAATACTTAATATATGGTTGTAACTTACTGTAAAGTTGTCATGTGTGGGTTGTAGCTTGATGTAAGGCTGTCGCGTGTGGGTTGTAACTTGATGTAAGGTTGTCACGTATGGGTTTTATTTTTATATAAGGTTGTCACGCATGGCTTGTAACTTGATTTAAGGTTGTCACATATGGGTTGTAGCTTGATGTATGGTTGTCACGTATGGGTTGTAACTTGATGTATGGTTGTCACATATGCGTTGTAACTTGATGCACGGTTGTTACGTATGGGTTGTAACTTAATGTGTGGTTGTCACGTATGGCTTGTAGCTTGATGTAAGGCTGTCACTTATGGGCTTTATTTTGATGTAAAGTTGTCACGAATGGCTTGTATCTTGATGTAAGGTTGTCGCGTATGGGTTGTATCTTGATGCATGGTTGTTACGTATGGGTTGTAGCTTGTTGTAAGGTTGTCATGCTGTGTCATGCCTTACCAAGGCTTTTGATACAGTCAGCAGAGAAGGACTGTGGAAGATTATGGCAAAATATGGCTGTCCACGAAAGTGTGTCCAAATAGAGCGGCTATTTCATGATGGTATGCAGGCAAGAGTACATGAAAATGGTGAACTGTCCCCCTTTCCTGTCACCAATGGGGGTGAAGCAAGGCTGTGTCCTGGCACCAACACTGTTCAGCCTCATGTTTTCAGCCATGTTGACGAATGCCTTCGAGAACAACGAAATTGGAATAGACATCAACTACCACATGGATGGAAAGTTATTCAATCTCAGAAGGCTGAAAGCTAAAACAAAAATTAACGACACCGTCAGAGAACTGCTGTTTGCTGATGATTGCGCTCTATATGCCAACTCAGAGGCGGACATGCAACATAATGTTTCAGCTTTCTCACGTGCCTGTGCCAACTTTGGGCTAAATATCAACTTGGAGAAGACTGTAGTTATGTACCAGCAAGCTCCAGGGAATAATCACACTGTGACGAATATCAAAGTGAATGGTCATAGACTAAGTGTTGTGGACAAATTTACCTATCTTAACAGCACTGTGTCACAAGCTGCCACAATTGATGACGAAGTGAATAGCTCGGCCTTTGACAGACTGTACAAGAATGTTTCGGACAGAAATGGAGTAAGCCTGCAAACAAAGCTGAAAGTCTACAAAGCAGTTGTATTATCCACACTGCTATATGCTTGTGAAACCTGGACTGTTTATCAGCGACACGCTAGGAAATTAAACCACTTCCACGCCGTCTGCTTTAGGAAGCTATTGAAGATTAAATGGCAAGACAAGATCCCAGACACTGAAGTACTAGAACGAGCGTCCATGCCCAGTATCCACACTCTACTAATCAAGAATCAGATTCGCTGGGATGGTCACTCGACTCGCATGCCAGACTACAGGCTCCATAAACGAATTTTTTTTTTTATTGCGAGTTGCGTTATAGTAAAAGCTCCCAAGGCGGCCAGAGGAAACGCTTTAAAGACACTGAAAATCTCACTGAATGCTTTTGGAATTCATCTTGACACCTGGGAGACTGCAGCCAAAGACCGAAATTCGTGGGGTGCATCATTACGCAAGGATGCAGTCACGTGTGAGGCACCCAGGACTGCAAGAGCTGTGAAGAAAAGGCAGGACAAAAAATCACTGCAGGAAATCCTCCTCTAGAAACGTCATGCATTCTTTGCCCACATTGTCAAAGAACATTTCGAGCCAAAATAGGCCTTATCAGCCATCTTAGAACTCACGGCTCCATACTTTCAACCCCACTGGATGAAATGAATGGTCATCATCATTCTTGGTGGACAAACAACATAACACATGCTGTGTGGGGAATGTGCAGGAGTCAATGTGTGGTTGACTTGTGTGTTAGGCACTTTGCGCTCACAACATTTGTGTATACACCGCCGCGCTGGCTTCGACTGACTGACGGGTGTTTTCATACGAATTATTGTGGCGACAACACCGTATAGTGTGGCAGCATTCTGTGATGAATGCCTAGTTGATTGGTTGGTGGGTTAGCTAGCTAGTTGGTGGGTTGCTGATCGGTTTTTTGGTTGGTAGGTTGGCTAGCTGGTTGGTGGGTTGGCTGGTCGGACGGTTGGTTGGTGGGTTGGCTATCTGGTTGGTGGGTTGGCTGGTTGGTGGGTTGGCTAGCTGGTTGGTGGGTTGGCTAGCTGGTGGGTTGGCTAGCTGGTTGGTGGATTGGCTGGTGGGTTGGTGGATTAGCTGGTGGGTTGTTGGGTTGGCTGGTCGGTTGGTTGGTTAGTGAGTTGGTTAGCTGGTTGGTGGGTTGGCTGGTCGGTTGGTTGTTTGGTGGGTTGGCTAGCTGGTTGGTGGGTTGGTTGGTCGGTTGGTTAGCTGGTTGGTGGGCTGGCTGGTCGGTTGATTGGTTGCTTGCTTGGTTTGGTTGGCTGGTTGCTTGGTTTCGTTGGCTAGCCTCTAGGCAGATTTAGAACCAATGGAAAACTATTTTTTTCCGCTCGCTCGCTTTGAACTCAAGCGTAGTCCATACACACTATTCATTGTAGTGATGGACTGAATTTTGCGTGTGGATTAACTTTCCTTATTAACAGGTCCCTCGCCAACAAGCGAACCCACTCTGACTTCAGAGGTACTTGTAATTGACGTCCCCAAGTCAAGGATGACAGGTCAACATTTTAGTCCAGCTGTCCGGTGTAGGGGTTGAACTCCTAACCTCGGCATCAGCACAGCGGATGTTTAAGAACACGCGTTCTTGCCCATTCAACCATGCTGACCTGCACCTACAGCGAATAAATATTGGGATTGATTTCCACGTCATGTAAAGGACGTGCAATCGATACTTCGGTAATGACCGGCAATAGGCCACACTTGCTGTTGTGTGATTGCACACCTGGTGGGTCCGTGCTTCTCGCGCCGTGTAGGGAACTGGACATCTGGCTGGTCAAAGTTTACCTCGAGTGTTGTCCACAAACCGTCAACACTGGACTCCCCACTGGACAGTTGATTACAAGCCCGTGTCTATAAACTGACCCCCGCCACCGCCTATTCTGACCGGTAACGGGGATAAGTAAATGACCCGCTCATGCGCCTTGTGGCTTTTTTGATTCGTGGTCACAAGGAAAGGAAAAGGTCTCCTTTATACATCTAGGGGAATATTGGGTTCGTCGTGGTCACTAGGTCCAGGAAAATGTCTCCTTTGCAAACCTAGAGGAATATTGCCTTCGTGGTCACTAGGTCCAGGATAAGGTCTCATTTACACATCTAGGGGAATATTGAATTTGTGGTCACTAGGTCCAGGAAAGGGTCTCTTTTATACATCTAGGAGAAAATTGGGTACCTGGTATAGTTATGTTATATACTAATCGATCCTCCGTGGGTAGTTTGGTGAATATCTCGCGGGTCGCCTTTACTTCCTAAGAGAATGCCGGGCATTTTGGGATCCTTGGTCAATTATGTTTTAAAACCGTCTGGTTGAGGATCGGAACACACAACCAGCGTATCGGCGGGAAAGGGTCAGCTGATCAGTGTACTTGACCACACTGTCCCCAGACTGCACACACATGCAACAAATATGTCATCTTTAACTTTTTCTGTTTTTTTTTTTTTTTTTGCGCGCGCTCCCTTTGAACTATAGCGTAGTCCAGTGGTTCTCGACATTTTTTTTTGCCCATGCCCTCTTTCACCATATTTTCAGAACGTCATCGCCCCCCCCCCCCTAAAAATCCCCCTCCCCCACCCGTGCCCCTACACAGTATACGTAATAATGGAAGCTAAATTTAATAACACATACTAAAACAAGTCTAGAAGTCTACATAAAACGTGATTTGCGGGTCTACTTTCGTTATAAAATTAATTTCAGCAGGTGAGACGTACAGGACCATAAAGTATGAAGGAAAAAACAATATGAAGTAATCGGTTCTTGTATTAACGCGATCTTGAAATAATGTTAATCCCCCCCCCCCCCCCCAACCTTGGAAACCCTAAAATTCCCGGGGGGGGGGGGTGTGGAGTTAAGAACCACTGGCGTAGTCTATACACCTGCTTCTACTTCTAGTCCACTGGACTTATTTTAGAGTGTGGATTGGCTTTTCCTATTACCAGTATCCTTTGCCATCAGGAGAACCCACTCTGTTTTCAGAGGTACTTATAATGTATATCCTTAATTCAGTGACGAAAAGTCAACATTTTAGTCCAGCTGACCAGTGTAGGTGTTGAACCTGATATCTCAGCATCAGCACACCGGATGTTTATGAGCGCGCGAGCGAAGGGGAAAAAAAAACACAGAAATTTTAACATAATTAGACAAAGTCAAGTGGACTATCAAATGTCCAAGGCCATAGCAGGACTGTGCGAGTAACCCCGACACCAAACAAGTTTACGATAAGTAATTTGCCATTGCTTTCTGAACGAGAAATCAACGCTGAAGTCCAACTGACCAGTGTAGAGAATGAACCCCGTACCCCGCCGTCAACGCACCGGAAGCTTAGTGCAAGCGGCCATGCTGACTTCTCCATATGTCTAATTCTTTGGTACAACAACCAACATGATGAGACCACGCGTTGAGTTGTATTTGTACACCAGGTTACCATGGGAATCATATTGGTTACACTGAGGCAGAGCTGTGGACAGGTCAACAACGTAACAACATGAAGTACAGAGCTGCTTCACAAACAATACAGGAAGCAAGGAGGTTGCGGTGACAAGCTTTCAACAAGATCACACAACATCTAAACCACGGAGATGAGACAACAGCGATTACATGACAGTAAAGCTGCTCTGTACTTCATGGTGTTTTATTGTTTACAATTCCACCAAGTTGTGGCCTGGGGGAAGTGAACGAATTTCAGAATTTGACAATCCCTCGACACACCGAGTCGAGGGTTGGAAATCAACTGCTGACGATTCTGAAGCAGGCCACCTTGCGTTGATTTCGCTGTCATTCAGGAATTAACGACAAGCAACATCTCATCTTGTTCCTCTTGGACCTGTCTATGTCGAGGCGAAGCATAAACAGTGGGAGTTTGCCGGTTTATGGGCTTCAAGTATTGTGATTCCCATGGACTCTGTTATACAAACGTTAACATTGCCTAGTACATCCCAACAGCCCATAAATGTTGAGGTTGAATGCGACGTTATGTAACAGAACAAGCAACTAACTTGACATGTCCACAGCTGTACACCAGTTAAACCAGTTGTATTCTCTTGGCTCTGTGCTGGCTGCTGATGCGTGAAGTCCAGCTGGTGTATGTAGCTGACCGCTGGTCGCCCAGGTGTCCACACAATCTGTACCCTAGGGCTGTGTGTTTAATGTCTGGTGTAATCCTGCCTACACCGCGGAGGGGGCTTAGAGACAACAAAGCCGGCGCCTTGCCGTGTTGTGCGCTGGAGTTCAATACCATGACAATTAGCTTGGCTATGTCTATATTCAAACGAACCATTTACGCACCTGGAGGCGCATTGGGTAGACGTGCTAGACGCATGTTGACATAGGCAAAAATCAACACTCCACGGGCGGTCTGGGCAGTATCACTCTGGACGCCTTTACTTCCGGTTGCTTTTTATGGTACCCGTTTTGGGGTCAGTCGATTGGGACTCGAACACATGGCCACAGGGAACAGACTGGGTTAAAGGGCGTCAGTCTCACGCTCGAAAAATGCCAAGTTAATATTCAGCTGAACGGGAACGACGTGGCTTAAAGGTAGGGTGCTGGTTCACTTTCGCCTTTAGCCGTCATTGCGAATATATTTAAAGATATCAGAAATCACTGTGCGGTTGGCATCTCCATAGAATCATAGATTTTGTGCTAAAATTCAGCGGGCGGGGGTCTCCATCTGTTCTCTTCTGCACATATTGGACACTCTTACAGCACACGGCTAGCCGCCATATTTCTAAATCCCTCAATCGCATTCATCAATTTGTTGTTATTGTTGTTGTTGTTTGCGTGCGCTCGCTTTGAACTCAAGCATAGCCCATACACATGCTCCTACTCCTAGTACACCGGATTAATTTTTTTAGTGTGGATTAGCTTTACCTGTTGTCAGTGTCCCTCGCCTTCAGGCCAAAACACTCCGACTTCAGAGGTATTAGTAATTTACGTCGCCAAGTCGAGGACGAGAAGTCAACATTTTAGGCCAGCCTGTGGACAGACATGATCACCAATGCCACACGATGCTATATTATTAATGCACATACAGCAATGCTGGTTCTATACTGGACTACAAGAAGATTGGCAATACACGAGACAGAAGGCTGGAGGCAACGCCGCAAGATATGGACATTAAGAAGAAGGTACTTCTTTGCACATTCCTGAAAGCTCTTGCTTCCACTTGATTCTGTGTACTGGCTGTCGTTGAACCGATGCTAACTGTACGTTATTCTGTGCGAATTGTCATTGAATATGTGCTAACTGTCATTAATCATTTGCTAACTGTCATTGATCCGGTGCTAACTGTCATTGATCCTGTGCTAACTATCCGTCATTATGTGCGGGTTGTGACTGATCCTGTGCTAACTGTTCGTAATTCTGTGCGAGTTGTCATTGATCCTGTGCTAACTGTCATTGATCCTGTGCTAACTGTCCGTTATTCTGTGCAAGGTGTCATTGATCCGGTGCTAACTGTCCGTTATTCTGTGCGAGTTGATACTGTGCTAACTGTCATTGATCCTGTGCTAACTGTCATTGATCCTGTGCTAACTGTTATTGATCCTGTGCTAACTGTAATTGATCCTGTGCTAACTGTCATTGATCCTGTGCTAAATGTCATTAATCCTGTGCTGTCATTGATCCTGTGTTAACTGTCCGTCATTCTGTGCAAGTTGTCATTGATCCTATCCTAACCGTAATTGATCCTGTGCTAAATTCCGTTATTTTGTGCGAATTGTCATTGATCCTGTGCTAACTGTCATTAATGATGTGCTATCATTGATCCCGTGCTAACTGTCCGTCATTCTGTGCGAGTTGTCATTGATCCTGTGCTGACTGTCATTGATCATGTGCTAACGGTCATTAATCATGTTCTGTCATTGATCCTGTGCTAACTTTCCGTCATTCTGTGCGAGTTGTCATTGATCATGTGCTAACTGTCCGTCATTCTGTGCAAACTGTCATTGATCCTATCCTAACTGTCATTGATCCTGTGCTGACTGTCATTGATCCTGTGCTAACTGTCATTAATCCTGTGCTTTCATTGATCCTGTGCTAACTGTCCATTATTATGTGCTAACTGTCATTGATCTGGTGCTAACTGTCCGTCATTCTGTGCGAGTTGTCATTGATCCTATCCTAACTGTCATTGATCCTACGCTAATTGTCATTGATTCTGTGCTAACTATCATCGATCCTGTGCTAACTGTTATTGATCCTGTGCTAAATTTCATTACTCCTATGCTGTCATTGATCATGTGCTAACTGTCCGTTATTATGTGCGAGTTGTCATTGATCACTGTGCTAACTGTCCGTTATTCTGTGCGAGTTGGCATTGATCATATGCTAACTGTCATTGATCATGTACTAAATATCATTAATCCTGTGCTGTCATTGGTCTGGTGCTAACTGTCCATCGTTCTGTGCTAATTGTCATCGATTCTGTGCTAACTGTCTGACATTATGTGCTAGTCTTCATTGATTCTGTACTAACATCCTATTGCTGGTGTAGTTTCTACTGTTGCTTTCCCGTCATTGATCCTGTGCTAACTGTCATTGATCCTGTGCTAAATGTCATTAATCCTGTGCTGTCATTGATCCTGCGCTAACTGTCATTGATCCTGTGCTAAATGTCATTAATCATGTGCTGGCATTGATCCTGTGCTAACTGTCCGTCATTCTGTGCGAGTTGTCATTGATCCTATCCTGTCATTGATCCTGTGCTAGCTGTCATTGATTCTGTGCTAAATGTCATTGGTCTGGTGCTAACTGTCCATCACGCTGTGCTAATTGTCATCGATTCTGTGCTGTCTGTCATTCTGTGCTAGTCTTCATTGATTCTGTACTAACATCCTATTGCTGATGTAACTTCTACTGTCGCTTTCCCCCTTCTCGTCCCCTTCCCCCCTTACGACAGGACAGATCAAGCAAACCATCTTAACACACCTGCCTACGACGTCTCCAGGTTTGACATAAAACGTCAGAGAAACGCACATAATATCGCACAGCCACTCACACCAACCCAGACCCGACATCCCCTCGATCGCGGCTCGGGATACAGTAATTAACAATGAAAACCGCCGCTATAATGGCAAGCCGTGCAGATAAGTACGTGTGCTAACAGTGGAAGTATAACTGCCGTGTGATACCTGGAGAATTTTGCAGCCAGCCTCCACCTGCCACCCCCCGCCCTTGCGGGCCCCCACCGCCCCATTTCCCCCTGGCTGACAAGGAAAACTGAAGGCTTTGAGCCACAGATAAGCTTTCTTAAGAAACGCGAAGAGATCTGGCGCCAGAATGTCCGCTATATCCACCTGCTGGTACAGCAGGCTGGCTGGCGGGCAGGGCCCACACCTGGGTTCAGGTAGCGCCACTGATTGCACTTCTCCAACGCCAGCCAACCATCGGATATTTGTTTACACGTTTACTGTAAATATCCGTGAAATGGGCACACTTTTCATTTCTCCGGCCTACTGGGATGTTATTTAGTTATGAGTATATTACCAGGGCATATCCAAAGGGTATGAATACACAACATATCGTATTACAGGTCCAAAAATAATGCATTACCTTAGTGAATTTATCCACAGAAGCAGCAAACAAAAGACTGCACGATTTATTGCCTGGCATATTTTGCGGCATCTCGTCAGGTGCATACTGCAGAGATATATATCATTCGCTACCGCGCGGCCTTATATATTATATGAGGTGAATAAATGAATAATGCTTTGGTAGTACAGGTCGTTAAGTGTACGTACAGGGTGTATCTTTAATGACTGTGCAGTGTTTGAAAATATTGCCGGTCCAAGTTTTGTATTTGTCTATTATGTTGCATGAGCTTTACAGAGGGTGAATACAAAACTTGGACCGGCAATATTTTCAAACACTGCCCAGTCATTAAAACTACACCCAGTATAATACGTGTGAGTATATGCGTGAAAAAGCGCGCGCATGTGTGGGCACATATACACATATTTAAAGTTGAAAGTTAGTTGCATATCATTTACAGGACGTCGCGGCCAACCCCACCATTATTATTATTATTGCTATTTGTGTTGTCTTGGCAAGTGTACGTTCAGTAGTTTGCCATTGATTTCTGAACAACTTGCACTCATACCATATTATAAAAACCAACACAAGTCGGTCTGCCTCTTTTGCACACATCTCCTGCCTCTTTTGCACACATCTCCTGCCTCTTTTGCACACATCTCCTGCCTCTTTTGCGGGACGTTGCAATCAAACTCAGGATTATGTTTCAGGCAATGATGTCGGGGTAGTGTGTTCATTTCATGCACTCCATCCTGCAATACCTCTCGGCCACGCCAACTTCTAGCCATTAATGCACATACAGCAGTAAGGATGATACAGTCGGCCATGTACGTAGCGCTACCTATTTAGGCGCTACAGTCAGCACCGTACGTACATTCATACCGGTGCTATATTATATAATGTACATACGATAACACCGGTAATACAGTAACACCGGTGCTATATTATATAATGTACACACAATAAAACCGGTAGTACAGTAATACTGGTGCTATATTATATAATGTACACACAATAAAACCGGTAGTACAGTAATACTGGTGCTATATTATATAATGTACATACAATAAAACCGGTAGTACAGTAATACTGGTGCTATATTATATAACTAGCTGACCCTGCCCGGCTTCGCCCAGACCCTGGTGGGGAGCATCTCATTTAATTCATATAAGTAGTCATATAAGTTCTCGTTCCCGTTACCGACTATCTGTCTGTCTGACTGTCTGTCTGTCTGTCTGTCTGACCCAGCCCGTCTTCGCCCAGACCCTGATGGGGAGCATGTCATTTAATTCATATAAGTAGTCATATAAGTTCCCGTTCCCGACTGTCTGTCTGTCTGTCTATCTATCTATCTGTCTGTCTGTCTGACCCAGTCCAGCCCATGGTGGAGAGCATCTCATTTAAATCATATAAGTAGTCATATAAGATCCCGTTCCCGACTATCTGTCTGACTGTCTGTCTGTCTTGGGTAAATGGAGGAGGGAGGAGGAAGAGGGAGGTGGAGGAGGGAGGAGGAGGGCGGAGACAGGAGGAGTAGGGAGGAATAGGAGGGAGGAGGAGGGATTAGGAGGAGGAGGGGGAGGAGGAGGGAGGAGGAGGAGGGAGGAGAAGGAGGGAGGAGGAGGGAGCAGGAGGGAGCAGGAGGAGGAGAGGGAGGAGGAGAAAGAGGGAGGAGGAGGAATGTGAAGGGAGGAGGAGGTAGAGGGAGGAGGAGGGAGGAGGAGGAGGGAGGAGGAGGGGGAGGAGGAGGAGGAGGGAAGAGGAGGTAGAGGGAGGAGGAGGGAAGAGGGAGGAGGAGGAAGGAGGAGGAAGAGGGAGGAGGAGGGAGGAGGAGGAGTGAGGAGGTAGAGGGAGGAGGAGGAGGGAGGAAAAGGGAGGAGGAGGGAGGAGAAGGAAGAAGGAGGAGGAGGGAGGAGGCAGAGGGAGAAGGAGGAAGGAGGAGGAGGGAGGAAGAGGGAGCAGGAAGAGGGAGGAGGGAGAGGGAGGAGGAAGAGGGAGGAGGAGGAGGAGGAAGAGGGAGGAGGAAGAGGAGGAAGAGGAGGGAGAGGGAGGAGGGGAAGAGGAAGAGGGTAGGAGGAGGAGGGGAGAGGAGGAGGAGGAGGAGAAGGGAGGAGGAGGGAGGAGGTAGTAGGATGGAGAAGTAAGAGGGAGGAGGTAGGAGGAGGAGGAGGGACGAGGAGGCAGGAGGAGGAAGAGGGTAGGAGGAGGAAGAGGGGAGAGGAGGAGAAGAATGGAGAAGGAGGGAGGAGGAGAAGGAGGAGTGAGGAGGAGAAGGAGGAGGCAGAGGGAGAAGAAGGAAGGAGGAGGAGGAAGGAGGGAGAGGAAGGAGGGAGAATGAGGAGGGGAGGAAGGAAAGGGAGGTGGAGGAGGAGGTAGAGGGAGGAGGAGGAGGAGGAGGGAGGAAAAGGGAGGAGGAGGGAGGAGGGGGAGGGGAAGAGGAAGAGGGTAGGAGGAGGAGGGGAGAGGAGGAAGAGGGAGGAGGAGGATGGAAGAGGAGGGAGGAGGAAGAGGGAGGATGAGGAGGGAGGAAAAGGGAAGAGGAGGGAGGAGAAGGAAGAAGGAGGAGGAGGGAGGAGGAGGAGGGAGGAGGTAGAGGGAGGAGGAAGAAGAGTTAGGAGGAGGAGTGAGGAGGAAGAGGGAGGAGGAGGAGGAAGAGGGAGGAGGAGGATGGAGGAGGAAGAGGAGGGAGAGGGAGGAGGGAAGAGGGTAGGAGGAGGAGGGGAGAGGAGGAGGAGGAGGAGGGAGGAGGTAGTAGGATGATTGATTGCCATCCCACCAGGTTAATATGTTATCGCGGACCTCAGAGAGAACTATCTATGTAGAAGACCATTTCCTGGACGTACGTATTTTGGGAGGGGGAGGAGGGAGGAGGGAGGAGGAGGAAGAAGAAAAAAAAACTATGACAGTGGGCTGCACTGGAATGAAAGGAAGGCGTGTAGAAAATTTCATCTCAATCGGATGGGCCGTTCGCGAGCGCATAAAGGACAGACATACGGACAGACGGACAGACGGAGATCCTTTTTTATATATAAGATGTACATACAATAAAGCCGATAATACAGTAACACCGGTGCTATATTACATAATGTACATACCATTAAAACCGGTAATACAAGTAATACTGGTGCTATATTATATAATGTACATACAATAAAACCGGTAGTACAGTAATACCGGTGCTATATTATATGATGTACATACAATAAAACCGGTAGTACAGTAATACCGGTGCTATATTATATAATGTACATACAATAAAACCGGTAGTACAGTAATACAGGTGCTATATTATATGATGTACATACAATAAAACCGGTAGTACAGTAATACAGGTGCTATATTATATAATGTACATACAATAAAACCGGTAGTACAGTAATACCGGTCCTATATTATATAATGTACATACAATAAAACCGGTAGTACAGTAATACCGGTGCTATATTATATAATGTACATACAATAAAACCGGTAGTACAGTAATACCGGTGCTATATTATATAATGTACATACAATAAAACCGGTAATACAGTAATACAGGTGCTATATTATATAATGTACATATAATAAAACCGATAATACAGTAATACAGGTGCTATATTATATAATGTACATATAATAAAACCGGTAATACAGTAATACCGGTGCTACGTATATATTTCTTTGTGCTCGCTCACCTTTAACTCAAGTGTTGTCCACACTACTTCTAGTGCACTGGACTGAATTGTGCTTGTGGATTAGTTTTCTCTATTACCAGTGTCTCTAGCCATCAGGCGAACCCACTCCGACTTCAGAGGTAACCGATGCTATATTATTAATACAGCAATATTGGTTCCATATTGCACAATGCACGTGTAGTAATACCAATAATAGATTAATACCGGTTCTAAACCCTATAAAGTATATACAGCAATACCCGTGCT
Organism: Cepaea hortensis; assembly: GCA_963921405.1. NCBI lineage: Eukaryota > Metazoa > Mollusca > Gastropoda > Stylommatophora > Helicidae > Cepaea > Cepaea hortensis. The sequence goes on from OY992876.1 coordinate 81,760,668, forward strand.
GTAATCAGTAATGTACATAAAGCAAATCAATGCTGCAAACAGCCTTGTACATATATGTGCTACAGTCTATAATGTACATACAACAATACCGGTGCTACAGTTTATAGTGTGCATACAACAATACCGGTGCAACAGTTTATAGTGTACATACAACAATATCGGTGCTACAGTTTATAGTGTACATACAACTAAACCGGTGCTACAGTTTATAGTGTACATACAACAATACCGGTGCTACACTCTATAATATTCATGCTACAATACCAGTGCTATGGTCAGTCGTGTGCATACCGGTGCTATAATCTATAATGTACATCTAGCACTGCCGTGGCTACAGCCATTTGGTATGTACAGTGATGCTGCTGCTACTGTCATTATTGTACCTACAATCATGCTACTGCTACTGTCATTATTGTACCTACAATCATGCTGCTGCTGCTGTCATTATTGTACCTACAATCATGCTACTGCTACTGTCATTATTGTACCTACAATCATGCTGCCGCTACAGTCATTATTGTACCTACAATCATGCTACTGCTACTGTCATTATTGTACCTACAATCATGCTGCTGTCATTATTGTACCTACAATCATGCTACTGCTACAGTCATTATTGTACCTACAATCATGCTACTGCTACTGTCATTATTGTACCTACAATCATGCTACTGCTACTGTCATTATTGTACCTACAATCATTCATGATGTCACAAATCAAAATTAATCGTTATGGTGCTAATCCCGTGAAGTCCCATCAGGCGGCGATAGTGCCGGGCCCCCTGCCTCGAGGGGGTCCACCCATGACTACTGGTGGTCACCTTCCCCTGTGCTGTGGAGTCAAGGCACAGAGGAGTAGGTTAAGAGCTATTGACCAAATACCCCGGACACTCAACATACTACAGTGGAATGCCGAAGGAGTTTACAAGAAGAAAGACTCCCTAACACAGCGTCTTCATAAAGATAGAATAGATGTGGCATGCATTCAAGAGACACACCTCAACGCCAATCACAAATTCTCAGTCAGAGGATATCAGGCCACACGTTTCGACCGCGAAGGACACAAAGGAGGAGTTGTAATACTTACACGAAATACAATACCTTGCAGCGAAGTATCTGTGATCTCTGACAACCAAACGGAAATTATAGGTGTTGATATAATGATAAAGGACGTGAAAATAAGAATCTACAATCTGTATAGCCCAGCAGATAAGGACCTTACACTCTTAAACATGAAAATAACTGACACAAACTGCATTATTGTCGGAGACTTTAATAGCCGTTCAGAAAGATGGGGATACCCAGATACTGACAAAAGAGGAGATGAATTGGAGGACTGGGAAATAGACTCAAATCTCCATCTACTCAACAAAGCGGATGACACACCGAGCTTCTACACCAGAAGATGACTTACCACTTCTACTCCAGACTTAGCTTTCTGCACAGGAGACATCCTCCACAAAATCGATCGCCATGTGCTGGACCAATTAGCAGGTAGTGACCACAAACCAATCAAGCTTGTAATGAATATGGAGTATGTTCCACAGGAGCAAAAGCCCTTGCCCCGATGGAATTACAAACAAGCAGATTGGGACAGATTTGCCATACTAACAGACAAATATTGTGAAAACATAAATACACGATATGGCAACATAAAGCAAATGGTGGAAAGTCTAAACAGAGCGATAATACAGGCGGCCACTGAGTCCATTCCTAGAGGAGCGAGGAAAAATTACAAACCATACTGGACTGAAGAACTACAAAGTTTGGAGGACAAAGTTGAAGATGCCAGGAAGACAGCAGAGAGAGAACAAACAATTGAAGCGAATATCTCTCTCAAAGCCATCTCAGCAAAATATAAAAGAACAGTAAATCAAACAACAAGAGATTGTTGGAGGGAAAAAACAGAAAACCTGAATTTTGACAGGGATGGAAACAAACTATGGAAACTAGTGAAAGCCATGAACAATGAAGGACCTAGAAACAAACAAATAACAATTAAACAAGGAAATGCCCTGCTTACAGGAAAAAAGGCTGCAAATGCACTAATGGAACACTATGCAAATGCAAACCACATTGATATTACAACCGAACAGAAGAAAGCAATCAAAGACAAACAGATACATCATAGAAATACAGAGACAGCAGCAGAATATATGATGGCAAATCTAACAATGGAAGAAATGGAACTGGCAATGAATACCCTAAAAAAGAAGACATCACCAGGAAAGGATGGAATCACAAATGAAATGCTAATAGGACTAGGCACCAAGGCAAAGAAGAAACTACTAGCAGTCCTAAATAACAGCTGGAAGAGAGGAATAGTCCCACAGGCATGGAAGGAAGTTATACTAATACCAGTCCCAAAGAAAGGAAAAGACCTGGAAGAACCAAATGGCTATCGACCTATCAGTCTACTTAGCTGTGTAGGAAAATTAATGGAACGCATTATCAATGGCAGGCTAACATGGCATCTGGAAGAAAACAAACTCTTAACACCACACCAAGCAGGATTCAGAAAGTACAGATCCACTGAAGATCAAATAACCTATATAGCTCAGGAAATAGAGGATGCCTTCCAAGAGAAAAAGCACACACTAGCAGTCTGGATAGATTTAGAAAAAGCATTTGATAAAGTATGGAAGGAAGGACTGAAAGTAAAACTGCAAAACATGTATGTTTGTGGAAAAATGTATAAATGGATCAGCCACTACCTTGAGAACAGAACTGCCAGGACAAAAGTACAAGGACAAATAAGCAAAATGATGCTGCTGGAGCAAGGTGTCCCCCAAGGAGGAGTTCTTTCACCAACATTATTCCTAGCATATATAAATGACATCACAGAAAATTTTCCAGCCAGAGTACACACATCCTCCTTTGCAGATGACCTAGCCATATGGACATCTGAAGAATATATTAGTACAGCTAACAGCAGAATACAGCAAGCCTTATTAGCGCTAGAGGACTGGTCAAAATCATGGCTAGTGAAGATAAGTGAGGAGAAAACAACATGCACAGTGTTCTCCCTCTCAAATAAAACTCAGTAACCTAAGCTGGTATTGAATGGAAAAATATTGCGCCATGAAGAAAATCCAAACTATATAGGAGTCACCTTTGATCGTCGCCTGACATGGAAGACACAGGTTGAGAAAAATCGAACAAGAGCAAGGCAGAGAATGGCAATCATGAAAAAGCTTGCTGGTACAACATGGGGAGCAGATGAGAAAGTTCTCAAGAAGTTATATACTGGACGGGTGAGGCCAGTACTGGAATATGGCATTGCAGCTTGGGCAACAGCAGCTAAGTCAAACTTTAACAAAATAAGTAGAGTCCAAAACCAAGGAATGCGAATCATAACTGGAAGCCTGAAGACAACGCCTATTAATGAACTAGAAAAGATCACTTGTTTACAACCAATGCAGGATAGAAGAGATAGCAGAGCCCAGCAACAAGCAGAAAAAAATTTAGAAGATTGTCAGACCACCCTATGTACAACAGATTTAATGGTTTTGGAAAGGGAAGACTGAAGCGTAGCAACTTTGTAGAAACTGCAAAACGAAGGATTAGGGCAGATCCTATACTTAACATATCAACAGTCAAGCCCATACACAATGCAGACAAGTTCCCAGCTTGGAGACAGCAGCAACTGCCTGAGATGATAGAAAACATTCCTGGTATTGAGAAAAAGAACACTCAGCATGAAACCGAAAGAAGAGAAATAACCCTAAACTACATAAAAGAACATTACCCAAGCAGGAATTGGACCCATGCATATACAGATGGATCAGCCAAAAATTCAATAGAGAATGGAGGAGGAGGAATTCTCCTAAATTTAAAAAATGGAGTGAAAAAAACACATTCAATGGCAACTGGAAAATTTTCAAGTAACTTCAAAGCGGAGGTAGAGGCTCTGAAAACTGCAGCAGAAATGCTCCTGATGGAGGAAAATAAAGAGAAGCAAATAGCTATCTTCACAGATGCAAAGTCAGCTGTCTGAATACTGAAGAGCAATAACAGCACAGAACTAACTGACCTAAGAGCAGCACTCCATGGTCTATGCCAGAAATCCAAAAAAGTTGTAATACAGTGGATCCCATCACATTGCAGTATACCTGGAAACGAAGAGGCTGACAGACTGGCAAAAGAAGGCGGACGACTACCACAGCCTGACATAGACATAACCTATAATGAGGCAAAGAGGTTGATAAAAAGCACTTATAGAACCAAATGGGAATCAGAGCATCCAGGCCATCAGAAGGATGATGCATATTACAAACTCGACCGAAGAGAACAAGTAGCAATCTTCAGACTCCGCACAGGACATAACAGGCTGAAATACCACTTGTTCAATAAACTAAAGATAGGAGATACCGATGAATGTAATTGTGGAACTGGAAAAATGACAGCAAAACATTTGCTGCAGGATTGCCCAACGTATGCAGAACAGAGAAAGATATTTTGGCCCACACCTGCTTCATTTGAGGACAAGCTCTATGGAGATATCAACAAGCTAAAGTTGACCGCAGATTACTTAAACTACATACAGGTTGACATTTAAAGGTGCATGAAGACCCAGAGACATGAAATGGAATATTGCTTGGATAGCAAATCCATTACATGGAAAGTCTGAATCAAAAGCCCATTGTGTGGGCTTCATAAAAGGTGGAAAAGTGTCCTAGTGGCATGAAATTGAATATTGCTTGGATAGCAAATCCATTACGTGGATGGTCCGAATCAAAAGCCCACTGTGTGGGCTTCATAAAAGGTGGAAAAGTGTCCTAGTGGCACGAAATGGAATATTGCTTGGATAGCAAATCCATTACATGGAAAGTCCGAATCGAAAGCTCACTGTGTGGATGTCATCTGCAGACTGCATACTTCTGGTTTCCGGAACAACAGCCTATGGTGAACGGAAGGCCCAATATATGGAAGTGAGGCTAAGCAGCCATGTGCAGGACATGACGATTCCTTGGGTGAGCCCAGTATCAGAGCGCTATGTATCGGCTCTGCAAGTATGGAAGCCTCCTTGGATGGCGGGGAATGCCCATGGTCTGCCCCTGCCTTCCCTTGAGGGCTGACCAGGATCTTTGGCTGTTCTATATGGACCAGCTGGGATGGGGGATAACACCACAACAGTGAGAGTCAAACGTCCTAAGAAACCCCCGGGAAGGTTAACCCGGTCAACAAATGCCCGCAGAAGTCGGATGTGTCGGCCTAACGGCGCAAGAACGCAGCTCTGCTGTAAACAGGCACAACGCAATCACATCCGAAAAAAAAACTCCGGATGAACGAAGAAGAAGAAGAAGTACCTACAATCATGCTACTGCTACTGTCATTATTGTACCTACAATCATGCTGCCGCTACAGTCATTATTAACCAACAATCATGCTGGTGCTACTGTCATTATTGTACCTACAATCATGCTGCTGCTACTGTCATTATTGTACCTGCAATCATGCTGCTGCTACTGTCATTATTGTACCTACAATCATGCTGCTGCTACTGTCATTATTGTACCTAAAATCATGCTGCTGCTACTGTCATTATTGTACCTACAATAATGCTGCTGCTACTGTCATTATTGTACCTACAATCATGCCGGTACCATACAGCCATTATTGTACCTACAATCATGCCGGTACCATACAGCCATTATTGTACCTACAATCATGCCGGTGCCATACAGCCATTATTGTACCTACAATCATGCCGGTACCATACAACCATTATTGTACCTACAATCATGCCGGTACCATACAACCATTATTGTACCTACAATCATGCCGGTGCCATACAGCCATTATTGTACCTACAATCATGCCGGTGCCATACAGCCATTATTGTACCTACAATCATGCTGCTGCTACTGTCATTATTGTACCTACAATCATGCCGGTACCATACAGCCATTATTGTACCTACAATCATGCCGGTGCCATACAGCCATTATTGTACCTACAATCATGCTGCTGCTACTGTCATTATTGTACCTACAATCATGCCGGTACCATACAGCCATTATTGTACCTACAATCATGCCGGTACCATACAGCCATTATTGTACCTACAATCATGCCGGTACCATACAGCCATTATTGAACCTACAATCATGCCGGTACCATACAACCATTATTGTACTTACAGTCATGGCGGTGCCATACAGCTATTATTGTACCTACAATCATGCCTGTACCATTATTCTAGTGTTGTACTATGAGATTCGCCGGCTCCGCGACTAATGTGTTACGGACGCAGTTCGTAATCCCACATACCCGCATTCGAATCACAGCTGCGGATGATTTGGCAGCAGACCGCCTTACGTTGTTTGTTTTACGAAATATGGTATGCGTGCCGGTCGTTCAGAAAGCAATGGCAAACTTTCTTTTTTGGTTAATGTTGCATATCCCTTTACAGGACCTTGCAGTCAACACCAGCATTTTTCAGCTGCTGATGATGTACTAGGCAAGATTACGCTCAGTAGTTTTCTATTGCTTTCTGACTGGCCGGCTCACATACTCCGTAAGTAACCAACGCGGCGCGATCCGCTACCGAATCTCGCGCAGCTGCGTTACTCACGAGAATATACGGGATTACGGAGAAAGACGTTAAAGCCTACGCCAGAGAGTCCGGCAAACTACTGAACATAAACTTGCCAAGAAATCACAGAAGCAAATTTCTAAAAAAATACTGGTGTTGACTGCGATGTCCTATAAAGGATATGCGAATAACTTAACTATGAGATTACACTGTAGCGATTAGATTAGCGGTGACAGCTATTATTCTAGTGTTGTACAATGAGATTCTACTCTAGCCACTAGGTCAGCGGTGACCGGAGTGATTCTTTTGCCATACCATGAGGCGCTACTGTAGCCAATAGCTGTGGCATTCATGATTCTAGTGATATATTACCAGAGGATACTGTAGCCATTATGTCAGCGGTGACAGCCATGATTCTGGTGCTATACTACCAGAGGCTACTGAAGCCATTAGGTCAGCTATGGCAGGCATGATTCTAGAGCTAAACTACGAGAGGCTACTGTAGCCACTAGCCGTGACAGCTAGGCTAACAGCTGCTACTGTCAGAACATCTGCCAACCAGCATGCAACACACGCCACGGAAAGCCGCGGACAAAAGTGCTGGAGCAAGTCTGAGGGAATCGATCACGCCTGGAACCATACTTCGGCTCCAGATGTTCAGCTGTCAAAGACACTTTAGCCCCTAACCCCCTCCCTCCTCATCTTTTCACTCCTCTTCAGTCCTGCCACAACCAGCTTCAACACTCCCCCCCCCCCTCCCCTCCTACTCCCCACCCGGTAAACCAGCTGTGCTCACGCTAACGAGCAAACATGTGAAGAACTCGCCCCACGAGAGCACGTGATATGGTTATCGATTGCCATTGGTTGTTGCACATCGCACCCATTACTCCGGCCCCGTGTGTGTGCCTGCAGTAGAGGTTATTGTCTCCATGGAGGAGGAGGAGAGGAGGAGGAGAAGGAGGAGGAGGTCCACTCACGTGATGTCAGCACTGGCATCCTGCAACCTTATCCACCACACCAGCCTGTCCTTCTGACGCACACCACGCGGGCTATGTCATTAGAACGTCATCAACATCGTCATTATCATCATCGTCATTATCATTATCGTCTTTATCATCGTCATTATCATCGACATTATCATCATCGTCATTATCATCATCGTCATTATTATCATCGTCATTATCATCATCGTCACTATCATCATCATTGTCATCATCGTCACAATCATCGTCATTATCATCATCGTCATTATCATCATCGTCATTATCATCATCGTCATTATCATCATCGTCATTACCATCATCGTCACTATCATCATCATTATCATCATCGTCATTATTATCATCGTCATTATCATCATCGTCATTATTATCATCGTCATTATTATTATCATCGTCATTATTATCATCGTCATTATTATCATCGTCATTGCCATCATCGTCATTATCATCATCGTCACTATCATCATCATTGTCATCATCGTCACAATCATCGTCATTATCATCATCGTCATTATCATCATCGTCATTGTCATCATCGTCATGATCATCATCGTCATTATCATCATCGTCATTATCATCATCGTCACAATCATCGTCATTATCATCATCGTCATTATCATCGTCATTATTATCATCGTCATTATCATCATCGTCATTATTATCATCGTCATTATCATCATCGTCATTATCATCATCGGCATTGTCATCATCGTCATTATCAGCATCGTCATTATCATCATCGTCATTATCATCATCGTCATTATCATCATCGTCTTATTATCGCCATTATCATCTTCGTCATTATCGTTATTATCATCGTTATTATCTTCATCATCGTCGTTATCATCATCGCCATTGTCATCAACATCATTATCATCACCGTCATTATCATCATCATCATTGTCACCAAAGTCATTATCATCATCGTCATTATCACCAAAGTCATTATCATGATCGTCATTATCATCACCGTCATTATCGTCATTATCATCAAAGTCATAATCATCTTCGCCATTATCATCAACGTCATTATCATAAACGTCGTTATCATCAACGTCATTATCATCATCATCATTATCATCAAAGTCATTATCATGATCGTTATTATCATCGCCGTCATTATCGTCATTATCATTAAAATCAATATCATCAACGTCATTATCATCAAAGTCATTATCATCATCGTCATTATCATCAAAGTTATTGCCATCATCGTCATTATCATCATCGTCATTATCATCAACGTCATTATTATCATCGTCATTATCATCATCGTCATTATCATCATCGTCATTATCATCATCGTTATTGTCATCATCGTCATTATCATCATCGGCATTGTCATCATCGTCATTATCATCATCGTCATTATCCTCATCGTCATTGTCATCATCGTCTTATTATCGCCATTATCATCTTCGTCATTATCGTCATTATCATCGTTATTATCTTCATCATCGTCGTTATCATCATCGCCATTGTCATCAACATCATTATCATCACCGTCATTATCATCAAAGTCATTATCATGATCGTCATTATCATCGCCGTCATTATCGTCATTATCATTAAAGTCATTATCATCAACATCATTATCATCAAAGTCATTATCATCATCGTCATTATCATCAAAGTTATTGCCATCATCGTCATTATCATCATCGTCATTATCATTATCGTCATTATCATCAACGTAATTATCATCAAAGTCATGATCATCACCACTATCATCGTCATTATTATCTCGTCATTATCATCGTCATTATTATCTCGTCATTATCATCATCATCTTCATTATAATAGTAGTTGTTATCGTCAACTAGGGTCGTTACTGTTAGAACATCATTATCATCATCGCCATTATCATCACCGCCATTATCGTCAGCTAGGGTTGTTGCTATTAGAACGTCATTCTTGTTATTAATGGTCATTATATCATCATCATTAGCATCATCGTTATCAATTTCACCATCATCATCATTATCATCAGCATCAGAATCGTCATTACCATCGTCATCATCTTAATTCCCGTCGTCATCATAAGCATCTTAATTCCCATGGTCATCATGATCACTATCATCAACTGAGATCCCTCTTGTCCTGACATGTATGACTGATGCTAGTTGACAAATGAAATATGTATAAGGTCTAGTGGTTACACACCCGCTTCACACGCCAGTGATCCGGGGTTTCTTTCCAGTTCCGGTCAAGGATATGCACTACTGACTAGCTCAAACGAGAGCGAAACTCGAGTATAGTGCTTCCACATTGACGTGGATAGGCCTTAGGTTCATACCAGAATAAGATCGACGTTGCCAGTAGTGGGTTGTGCTCAATATTTAAATCTCAAATCCCGAAACAACCAAATATATCAAATGAAATAATGTCTCTCTCTCTCTCTCTCTCTCTCTCTCTCTCTCTCTCTCTCTCTCTCTCTCTCTCTCCCCCCCCCCCCCCCCCCCACCTCCCCCAACTTCCTTGAGAATATTTTGTTCTAGTATCTATCTCCTTCGCTTCGCGGAGTCCTGTATTTTGCATGTTTTAATCTGTTTCCCTTTCACAATGGCGCTTTGTGTCTCTGTGTTATTGATTTCCATTCTACATATATTTGTTGTAAGTTGTCAATTACTGTTTGTATACTCGTGCAAATCTAGAGTGTTCCGTTTAGCACCAGAGTGCACGAGAACATCACACATCAGAGTGCACGACAACATCACACATCAGAGTGCACGAGAACATCACACATCAGAGTGCACGAGAACATAACACATCAGAGTGCACGAGAACATCACACATCAGAGTGCACGAGAATATCACACATGTGAATACATGAAATATAAGAACATTGGACATCATACACGATAACACCACGTATAAGGTTATCATATATTAAAACATCAAACATGACAATAAAAAACATCATGCATGAGAACATCACACATAGGAACTTTAAACATCACAACGTTCCACACCAGAACACAACAGGTGACATCACCAATTATGAAAACATCACGCTTGAGAACATCACACATCAGACACTATACACCAGTCATTCTCACAACAAACTGACAAAAATCACATAGGTGAACATCAGACAGATGAACATCATACAAATGAACATCACATAGATGAACATAATACATATGAACGTCACACAGATGAACATCACATAGATGAACATCACACAGATGAACATAACATAGATGAATATCACACAGATGAACATCTCGTAGATGAACATCACGTAGATGAACATCACACAGATGAACATCACAGAGATGAACATCAAATAGATGAACATCACACAGATGAACATCACGTAGATGAACATCACGTAGATGAACATCACACAGATGAACATCACGTAGATGAAAATCACAGAGATGAACATCAAATAGATGAACATCACACAGATGAACATCACGTAGATGAACATCACGTAGATGAACATCACACAGATGAACATCACATAGATGAACATCACACAGATGAACATCACATAGATGAACATCATAAAGATGAACATCACACAAATGAACATCATGAAGATGAACATCACACAGATGAAAATAAAATAGATGAACATCACACAGATGAACATCACGTAGATGAACATCACATAGATGAACATCACATAGATGAAAATCACACAGATGAACATCACACAGATGAACATCACACAGATGAACGTCACATAGATGAACATCACACAGATGAACATCACATAGATGAACATCACACAGATGAACATCACACAGATGAACATCACACAGATGAACGTCATACAGATGAACGTCACACATATGAACATAACATAGATGAACGTCATACAGATGAACATCACACAGGTGAACATCGCATAGATGGACGTCACACAGATAGAAATCACATAGATGAACATCACACAGGTGAACATCACATAGATGAACATCACACAGATGAACATCGCGTAGATTAACATCACACAGATGAACATCACAGAGATGAACATCGCATAGATGAACATATCATAGATGAACATAACATGGATGAACATCACACAGATGAACATCACATAGATGAACGTCATACAGATGAACATCACACAGGTGAACATCGCATAGATGGACGTCACACAGATAGAAATCACATAGATGAACATCACACAGCTGGTATTGAATGGAAAAATAATGCGCCATGAAGAAAATCCAAACTATCTAGGAGTCACCTTTGATCGTCGCCTGACATGGAAGACACAGGTTGAGAAAAATCGAACAAGAGCAAGGCAAAGAATGGCAATCATGAAAAAGCTTGCTGGTACAACGTGGGGAGCAGATGAGAAAGTTCTCAAGAAGTTATATACTGGACGGGTGAGGCCAGTACTGGAATATGGCATTGCAGCTTGGGCAACAGCAGCTAAGTCAAACTTTAACAAAATAAGTAGAGTCCAATATCAAGGAATGCGAATCATAACTGGAAGCCTGAAGACAACGCCTATTAATGAATTAGAAAAGATCACTTGTTTACAACCAATGCAGGATAGAAGAGATAGCAGAGCCCAGCAACAAGCTGAAAAATTTAGAAGATTGACAGACCACCCTATGTATAAAAGGTTTAGTGGTTTTGGAAAGGGAAGACTGAAGCGTAGCAACTTTGTAGAAACTGCAAAACGAAAGATTAGGGCAGATCCCATACTTAACATATCAACAGTCAAACCCATTTACAATGCAGACAAGTTCCCAGCTTGGAGACAGCAGCAACTGCCTGAGATGATAGAAAACATTCCTGGTATTGAGAAAAAGAACACTCAGCATGAAACCGAAAGAAGAGAAATAACCCTAAACTACATAAAAGAACATTACCCAAGCAGCAATTGGACCCATGCATATACAGATGGATCAGCCACAAATTCAGTAGAGAATGGAGGAGGAGGAATTCTCCTAAATTTAAAAAATGGAGTGAAAAAAACACATTCAGTGGCAACTGGAAAGTTCTCAAGTAACTTCAAAGCGGAGGTAGAGGCTCTGAAAACTGCAGCAGAAATGCTCTTGATGGAGGAAAATAAAGAGACGCAAATAGCTATCTTCACAGATGCAAAGTCAGCTGTCTCAATACTGAAGAGCAAAAACAGCACAGAACTAGCTGACCTAAGAGCAGCACTCCATGGTCTATGCCAGAAATCCAAAAAAGTTATAATACAGTGGATCCCATCACATTGCAGTATACCTGGAAATGAAGAGGCTGACAGACTGGCAAAAGAGGGCGGACGACTACCACAGCCTGACATAGACATAACCTATAATGAGGCAAAGAGGTTGATAAAAAGCACTTATAGAACCAAATGGGAATCAGAGCATCCAGGCCACCAGAAGGATGATGCATATTACAAACTCGACCGAAGAGAACAAGTAGCAATCTTCAGACTCCGCACAGGACATAACAGGCTGAAATACCACTTGTTCAACAAACTAAAGATAGGAGATACAGATGAATGTAATTGTGGAACTGGTAAAATGACAGCTAAACATTTGCTGCAAGAGTGCCCAATATATGCAGAACAGAGAAAGATATTTTGGCCCACACCTGCTTCATTCGAGGACAAGCTCTATGGAGATATCAACAAGCTCAAGTCGACTGCAGCTTACTTTAACTGTATTCAGGTTAACATTTAAATGTACATGAAGAAGTATTTAGACTGCTACACTTCATACCACAGGCATGTCGGTTACACAAGCCTCCCAGAGGCATGAAATGGAATATTGCTTGGATAGCAAATCCATTATGTGGAAAGTCCGAATCGAAAGCTCACTGTGTGGGCTTCATAAAAGGTGGAAAAAGTGTCCTAGTGGCACAAAATGGAATATTGCTTGGATAGCAAATCCATTACGTGGAAAGTCCGAATCGAAAGCTCACTGTGTGGATGTCATCTGCACACTGCATTCTTCTGGCTTCTGGAAGAACAGCCTATGGTGAACGGAAGGCCCAATATACGGAAGTGAGGCTAAGCAGCCATGTGCAGGACGTGACGATTCCTTGGGTGAGCCCAGTACCAGAGCGCTGTGTGTTGGCTCTGCAATTATGGAAGCCTCCTTGGATGGCGGGGAATGCCCATGGTCTGCCCCTGCCTTCCCTTGAGGGCCGACCAGGATGCCTTTGGCTGTTCTATATGGGCCAGCTGGGATGGGAGATAACATCACAACAGTGAGAGTCTAACGTCCTAAGAAACCCCCGGGAAGGTTAACCCGGTCAACAAATGCCCGCAGAAGTCGGATGTGTCGGCCTAACGGCGCAAGAACGCAGCTCTGCTGTAAACAGGCACAACGCAATCACGTCCGAAAAAAAAACTCCGGATGAACGAAGAAGAAGAAGAAGAAGAACATCACACAGGTGAACATCACATAGATGAACATCACACAGATGAACATCGCGTAGATTAACATCACACAGATGAACATCACAGAGATGAACATCGCATAGATGAACATATCATAGATGAACATAACATGGATGAACATCACACAGATGAACATCACACAGATGAACATCACGTAGATTAACATCACACAGATGAACATCACACAGATGAACATCACACAGATGAACATCACACAGATGAACATCGCATAGATGAACATCACATAGATGAACATCACACAGATGAACATCACGTAGATTAACATCACACAGATGAACATCACACAGATGAACATCACACAGATGAACATCACACAGATGAACATCGCATAGATGAACATCACATAGATGAACATAACATAGATGAACATAACACGGATGAACATCACACAGATGATCATCACGTAGATTAACATCACACTGATTAACATTACACAGATGAACATCACGTAGATTAACATCACACAGATTAACATCACACAGATTACTTCACACAGATGAACGTCACACAGATGAACGTCACGTAGATGAACACCACATACATGAACATCACACAGGTAAACATCACACATATGAACATCACACAGATGAACATCATATAGGTGAACCTCGCACAAAGAACCGCCAGTGTTATCACACAATCGCCTGTAAATCTGCCCGCACACCCCCCCCCCCTCCCCCACCCAGATAACTCCACCCACTACCCGTCGAGTCTCGCAGCATAGGGATTACAAAAAGACCTAGTTCACAGGCGCAACCCCAATTTTTTTTCCCCCAGTTCACAAAACTGTCCGGGCCAGATAGGAAGTCAGTCAGAGATTAGTCAATAAATAGTTGGCATGCATGGATCGCCCCCTCCCCTCCTCTAACCCCCCCTCCCCACTCCCCGTGTGGGGTAGCACTACCATCTGGCAGCCGAGGCTGGCCGGATTCGAATGTAAACACGAGTGACTGCCGAGTTGATCGCCTCCAACACCGCCACTTGCTCTTCATGGCCCGACCCGCGCTGTCAGCGGCAGGCGCAACCAACCAACCACTAGCCTGCTAGTCTGCCAGCTGATAATATTGCAATCTGTTCGCCTTGATCGCAGACACCCACCGTCTGGTGTGTGTGTTCGTTAGTGTGTCCGCGCTACCTTCCCCAATAAGTCGGTGTTTTCTGACATGCGTTAGTGCTGTACACCGTTATTCATTGCGTGACCTGCAAAGGGAGGCTTCACAAGCGATCGTTTTGGTTAAGTTGCTTTGTTGCGAGCAGACGTGTTCGCCAGATGGTGACCTCGATTCGGATGGCTATCGGTTCCTTAGTCCTGTTTTAATATACAATCAGCGTGAAGTTTAAGTGAATGTTGTAGGGACATGTGTTTGGCGACCTCTTCAGACAAGAATAATGTGCTGTAATTCCGTTCGGTGTGTGCTGTTTTCACGTGTGGATAATTCATTTATTTAACTTATGGATAGTTCATGTATTTAACTTGTGGATACTGCATACTGGATAAAGCTACTAGCGCTGTGTCTTATTTTGGATAAGCCCTCTATGGATTATTGTGGATTATTTCGCAGATTTTCGGGCGTTGCCATGGAGCGATATCATTATCATGGGGCTCAGAGTATATGAGTTAAGATTGAAGAAATTACCTAACCAGTTAGACGATCAATGTTACCAGCACTAAGGCACCTTTGTTGTGGTAATCTCGGCGCACCTGTTTGTGTTCATGTTGTCACACAGCTGCAACGGTTGTATTTCCTTCCCTGATGGTTACTGGCATGGCCAGTGTGAAGTTGGCAGGCGGCCAGAGATATTATCACACCCACGGGTTCCCGCATCGTCATCACCTCGCCTGTGCTACTAGTCCACCCCAGGAGATCATGACCTTGGAAGACAGTCTACCTCCACGACCCACCAGTATTGGCTGCGACCCCGGTTGTGACTCGGCCAGGGATATGTCCTCGCCGCCGTCCCCCGTGGGGTCAGATAGTCGAGACCCACATAGACTCTCGGAAACGCCCACGAAAAAGAACAAACGAAAACTGAGCGAGCCCAAGAAGCGAGCGGATTTCATCCCCAAGAGATCCCGACAGTCAAATGCCACTGACAACACCCACGAGAACAAATCTCAAGGAATTCGCGAAGCCAAAAAGTTGGCCAATGGACACAGCAAACGTGCAGGGAAATCAGCAGCCAAACATCCCAGCAATGGAAATAAAAGAGACACACCATCTTCATCCTCTGTTAGCACAAACGACAGTGAAGGACACAAAGACAGCCCGTTCATGTCATTGACAAACGTGATAGCTCCAAATTTTCTATCGCCTGTTTTTGGTGGCGTGCATACGCCAGCTTTTGGCTATGTTCCAGGGATATATCTGGCCGGTAGGACGTTTCCTCGCCCGGACTTCCAGCCTCCGTTCCCATCCATTCCTCTAAGTTTACAACATAACTACATCACGGCTGCTGTTGCGGCAGCATCATCGACGTCGTCACCCACAGCAACACTGGCAGCATCAACAGCAACATCGTCCATATACTCTCTTACAGCAGGTAAACATGCCGGCTCAACGTCAGACGCGGCGGTCTGTGCAGCGACCCAGCCGGACATGCAAACACAAGGCAACCCAACCGTCCATTTGTCTTTGCCCTCGTCCATAACACCACAGCCCTCGTCTATGCTCCCACAGCCTCCGTTTTCCATGTTCAATCTACATCCGTCCAGCCTCCCTCGCCCCGGCAGCTCAAGGACTGTGAACAACGAGGACGATGAAGCGTCGTCGTCTCGGGCGCCATCGCCTGAAGATTTGAGCATAGGCGGCAGAATGTCCCGGAAACATCGCAAGAATTACAAGAACATGACGAGGGAGCGGCGAGTGGAGGCCAACGCGAGAGAAAGAACCAGGGTTCATACTATCAGCGCCGCCTTTGACGCACTACGACGAGCCGTGCCGTCTTACTCGCACAATCAAAAACTCTCCAAACTAGCGATATTGAGAATTGCCAGCAGCTATATCCTAGCTCTGGCGCGGCTGAACGATGAGGACTACACACCGGCCACAGAACACATCCGGAAACCGTTGACATTCTCTGAGTGTGTGGACCTGTGCACCAGCACCATCCAGACGGAAGGTCGGGCCAGGAGAAGACACTGATGTTGTGCTGCTTCTGTAGGAGCAATTGTGGATTACTCTCTCCCGCGGTGAACACTCTGATCAGTGCTGCTTCGGTGGGAACAATTGTGGATTACTCTCTCCCTCCGTGAAAGACACTGATGCAGTGCTGCTTCGGTAGGAGCAATTGTGGATTACTCTCTCCCTCCGTGAAGACACTGATGCAGTGCTGCTTCGGTAGGAGCAATTGTGGATTACTTTCTCCCTCCGTGAAGACACTGATGCTGTGCTGCTTCGGTGGGAACAATTGTGGATTACTTGCCGCAGCGGGGAATCCGTTATCAGAACTCACCCTCACACTACCCCAGTGATACAGGTCCTTAGTGAGAAATTGTCACGTTTGTAGTTCGGCCATGTACCCAGTGGCGTAGCAAGAGCAAACTTGGAGAGGGAAACGTTTTAGGTGGTACTGGGGGTGGGGGGGGGGGGGGGGAGGTTGTTGAGATTAAATGGAAGAGGAAAGAAGAAGAAAAGACTAATTAAACTGGACATGGGTTTGTTTTTTTTTAATGCATCTTGCTACGCCATTATGGCACGTGAGCTCTCCGTTCCGATGGCAAATGAGTATGCTCGAGTAAGTGAATTTACACATTATAACTGCTGTTAATGTATGATGCACAGTGTTAGAATAATAGACGCCATATTTCTGCAGTCACGGTGTCACGTGACGAGGTTTCAGGTATACTTTACAAGAAGAATACATAAGCAACGTGTTTCAGAAATAATATGTCTTGTAAATGCTTGCAACTTCCTTTATTTAACATTTTAGAATGTGCAATTTGCACCAATAGGGAGACAGATGGTCAGGGTTTCATCCCTTGCTAACAATTCCTCAACAGGAGTCAGGGGTTTTATACTACACCCATGTAAGCAAAGATTTATCCCGACAAGATGTATCCCAACAATCACTCATTAATTGTTTCTTTGGTTTTCATATGTCTGTGCTTATAAAAAGAAGAAGAAAAGAAAACCAACATAATTTCAATAGCTACGGTTCTCAGCTGTCAATAGCGATATTGTTTTTGGAAACACGCTGTTTTGTCCAGTTCAGTTCTGAGATAAATGTATTCTGAGGGACATTTGAATAGTTCTAGCTCCTGAAGCCGAGACGTAGTTCCTGAAGCTGAGACTTACTTCCTGAAGCTGAGACTTAGTTCCAGAAGCTGAGACCTGGCCCCTGAAGTTGTCCTGGTTCCCAAAGCTGTCTTAATTCCTGACACTGCCTTAGTTCTTGAAGTTGAGTCTTAGGACCTGAATCTGAGTCATAGTTCCTAAACATGTCTTTAGTTGCTGAAGCTGTCTTAATTCTCCGAGTGGATTTTTAGTTCCTGAATCTGAGTCATAGTTCCTAAACATGTCTTCAGTTGCTCAGGCTGTCTTAGTTCCCCAAGCTGGTTTTTAGTTCCTGGATCTGAGTCATAGTTACTAAACATGCCTTTAGTTGATGAAGCTGTCTTAGTTCCTGAAGCTAAGTCTCAGTTCCCAAAGCTGAGTCTACGTTCCTGAAGCTGAATCGCAGCTGTGACACACAGTGTTCATGAAACAGTATAGACTTACCCCCAGAACAACAATAGAGGAAAGCTGCACTAGCAGGACAGGTTGTAGTCTTGCACAGATGACACACACACAGCTCCATCATAGATGGCACACACACAGGTCAACCACAAATGACACACACAGCCCCACCACAGATGACACACACATCTCCACCATAGATGACACATGCAGCTCCATCATAGATGACACACACAGCTCCACCATAGATGACAGACACAGTTCCAGCACAGATGACATACACAGCCCCAGCACAGATGACACACACAACTCCACCACAGATGATGCACACAGCTCCACTACAGATGATACACACAGCTGCAGCACAGATGACACAAAGCTGCAGCATAGATGACACACAGCTCCACCATAGATGACACACAGCTCCAGCAAAGATGACACAGCTCCACCATAGATGACACTCACAGCTCCACCATAGATGACATACACAGATCCACCATAGATGACATACACAGATCCAGCACAGATGACACACAGCTCCAGCACAGATGAGACACACAGCTCCAGCACAGATGAGACACACAGCTCCAGCATAGATGACATACACAGCTCCAGCACAGATGACACACAACTCCAGCACAGATGACACACAACTCCAGCACAGATGACACACAACTCCAGCACAGATGAAACACACAGCTCCAGCACAGATGACACACACAGCTCCAGCATATATGACACACACACACAGCTCCAGCACAGATGACAAACTCCAGCACAGATGACACACACAGCTCCAGCACAGATGACACACACAGCTCCAGCATATATGACACACACACAGCTCCAGCACAGATGACACACACACAGCTCCAGCACAAATGACACACACAGCTCCACCATAGAAGATACACAGCTTCATCATAGATGACACACACAGCTCCACCACAGATGACACACACAGCTCCACTATAGATGACACAGAGCTCCACCACAGATGACACACAGCTCCTCCACAGATGACACACACAGCTCCAGCACAGATGACACATACAACTCCACCACAGATTACATGCATAGGTCTTGCACAGATGACATGCACAGCTCCACCACAGATGACACACACAGCTCAAGCACAGATGACATACACACAGTCCCAGCACAGATGACACACACACAGCTCCAGCACAGATGAGACACAGCTCCAGCACAGATGAGACACAGCTCCAGCACAGATGACACACACAGCTCTGCCACAGATGACACACACAGCTCTGCCACAGATGACACACACAGCTCTGCCACAGATGACATACACAGCTCTGCCACAGATGACACACACAGCTCCAGCACAGATGACACACACACAGCTCTGCCACATATGACACACACAGCGCTGCCACAGATGGCACGCACAGCTCCACAAACAGGACCATTATGATCCCGCACATATTACACGCCAGGTGGCTGAAGTGACCGCTAACACAGCAACGACAGGCATGCTATGTTACAGTTGACAGATGAAGGCATTATCTACCAACACGACTGTATAGTGTCCTCACACAGAGATATGTTCTGGTGCTAGTGTTGAATCTTGGCAAGATCACAGCCTTTCCTGTTGTGTTGGCCATTTGCCATTACCACAATGACCTTACAGTAAATATAAGTTTCTGCAAGTGCAACTGGTTCCTGGTGTAGTTCCTGGATGTTTCCATCCCTGGGGTAGTTCCTTTATGCTTCCATCCCAGGTGTAGTCCTGAAATATCCGTCGGCTAGTTAGCTGCTCGTTTCTATAGCACAGTCATCTTTTTGATCCTTGGTCACAGACTTAGTTCTTGGTCATCACCTTAGTTCTTAGTCACAGAGTGAATTTTTGGTTATAGAGTGAATTCTTGGTCATAGGGTGAATTCATGGTCATAGAGTGAGTTCTTGGTCATCACTTTAGTTCTTGGTCATCACTTTAGTTCTTGTTCATATAGTCAGCTCTTGGTTGTAGAGTGAATTCTTAGACATAGTCAGTTTTTTGGTCATATAATCAGTACTTTCTTGGACGTAGAGTCAGTGTTTGGTCATATAGTCAGTTTGTGAACATAGTCAGTTTTTGGTCATAGAGTCAGTTCTTGGTCATATAGTCAGTTCTTGGACATCGAGTCAGTTTTTTGTCATCACCTTAGTTCTTGGTCATACAGTCAGTTCTTGGTTATCACTTTAATTCTTGGTGACAGAGTCAATTCTTGGTCATACCATCAGTTCCTGTTCATCACTTTAATCCTTGGCCATTGATGTTTGGTTGTCACATTGACTATTGGTCACCAAGGTGTTATGTCATCACCGCCATGATCGTCATCTCGCCATGATCATCATCTCGACCATTGATGTTTGGTGTGTGTGTGTGTGTGTGTGTGTGCGTGTATGTGTGTGTGTGTGTGTGTGTGTGTGTTCTTTCGTTTTGATTTTTCCATCATTGAACATTGCCTAGCCATCTTAACTCCGTCCCTTTCGCTTGTCACTGTAACATTTTTGTCACGAATAGAACGAGTTACAGAAATAACTAAGAGTGGTATGGTTGATTGCCTGGAACCGTGGACAGAGTTATAGAACTAACAGAGTGGTATGGTTGATTGCCTGAAACCATGGACAGAGTTACAGAAATATCTGAGAGTGATATGGTTGATGGCCTGGAACCATGGACAGAGTTACAGAAATAACAGAGTGGTATGTTTGATTGCCTGGAACCATGGACAGAGATACAGAAATAATAGAGTGGTATGGTTGATTGCCTGGAACAATGGACAGAGTTACAGAAATAACAGAGTGGTATGGTTGATTGCCTGAAACTATGGATAGAGTTACAGAAATAACAGAGTGGTATGGTTGATGTCCTGGAACCATGGATCTCTTCTTCTTCAGCGTTCCGAGCCATTGAGGTTCTTTGCTGCAAATACAATCCGTCTCCATTCGTCTCTCTGGTGGACCTTCTCTTGCCAGTCGTTGATTCCAAGTGCTTGTAGGTCTGTACATGTATTATCTCTCCACCGCCTTCTTGGTCTACCTCGGGGTCTACGGTCATTTATTTCTGAGTGTAAGCGAGTTTTGTTTCCCTATTATCTTCCATTCTTTCTATATGCCCCAGCCATTGTAGTCTATTAGCCTTCATGATACCAGTGATTAGAGGGGACTTAAACAGATCATAAATGTCTTTGTTACTTCTTCTTTTCCACTCTCCACTTTGTGTATCCCTAATGGAACCATGGATAGAGTTACAGAAATAACTGAGAGTGGTTTCGTTGATGGCCTACGATTGATGTCATAGCGCTCGGCATACACCCATGGGTGTTCTGGCTCTCTCAGGACGTGTAGAACTGTAGAGATGCAGATTGGAGCTGTAACGCACAGATTGTGACTGCAGCTATGTCGTCCCTCTCCCCATGTCATGCCAGCTGCTGCTACGGCTGCCAAATATCATGTCATAGTTGCTAGCCAACCTCCGTGCCAGCCCACATAGCAACCCGCCATATGGCTTGGTATTTGTCCTTTGTTAACTATCAGTGGCCTCCCCCAATATAGGTACGGTACTCTTGAAGCCAGTCCATCAGACGGTTAATGGGATTGGACGTCTGCATGGCCAAATGGAAGTGGGTTAAAATATAACAGGAATTACAATTGTGTCAGTTACTGATTGTGTTAAAATATAACAGGAGTTACAATTGTATCAGTTACTGATTGTGTTAAAATATAACAGGAGTTACAATTGTGTCGGTTACTGGTTTTGTTAAAATATAACAGGTGTTACAATTGTGTCAGTTACTGATTGTGTTAAAATATAATAGGTGTTACAGTTGTGTCAGTTACTGATTGTGTTAAAAATAACATGAATTACAGTTGTGTTATACAGACAGTAACAATATATAGATAGTAATATTATATAGACAGTAATATTATATCGACGATAACATTATATAGACGATAACGTTATTAAAAAAAAGTCGCTTAACAGTCAACAGGGTCGACTTCATTGCACCAGGTTTGTCCTTTCTTTCCGCAGCGAACTGCGGAAAGCGTCGCACAAAGCACGAACACCTTAGCTCCAGCGATGGCCCTCACGGGTCTCCGAAAAAATGCACACGTGAACCGAAGGACGCGGCCCGGAATCGAACCTGCACCCTTCGGAGCCCGAGTCATACGGCTTGACCACTTCATCACGGAGACTCCCATTATTGAAGTTACGTTATATAGACAGTAACATTATATAGACAGTAACATTATATAGGCAGTAACATTATATATGCGTTAACATTATATAGGAAATAACGTCATATAGGCAGTAACATTATATAGATTGTAACATTATATAGACAATAACGTTATATAGGCAGTAACATTATAAAGACTAACATTATATAGACAATAACGTTATATAGGCAGTAACATTATATAGATTGTAACATTGTATAGACAATAACGTCATATAGGCAGTAACATTATATAGACAATAACGTTATATAGGCAGTAACATTATATAGACTGTAACATTATACAGCCGAGAACATTATATGGGCAGTAACATTATATAGACGATAACGTTATATAGGCAGTAACATTATATAAATAATAACGTTATATATGCAGTAACATAATATAGACAATGACGTTATATAGACAATAACATTATATAGACGCTAACATTATATAGGCAGTAACGATATATAGGCAGTAACATTATATAGGAAATAACGTCATATAGGCAGTAACATTATATAGATTGTAACATTATATAGACAATAACATTATATAGGCAGTAACATTATATAGACTTTAACATTATATAAACAATAACGTTATATAGGCAGTAACATTATATAGATTGTAACATTATATAGACAATAACGTTATATAGGCAGTAACATTATACAGCCGAGAACATTATATGGCAGTAACATTATATAGATAATAACGTTATATATGCAGTAACATAATATAGACAATAACGTTATATAGACAATAACATTATATAGACAGTAACATTATATAGACAATAATGTTATATAGGCAGAAACATTATATAGACTGAAACATTATATAGGCAGTAACATTATGCAGGCGGTAACGATATATAGGCAGTAAAATTATATAATCAGTAACATTATATAGACAATAACATGATATAGACAGTAATGATATGTAGACAGTAACAGTATATAGTAAGTAACGTTATATAGACGGTAACATTGTATAGATGGTAACGTTATATAGACGGTAACATTATATAGGCAGTAATATTATATAGACAGTAACGTTATATAAGCAGTAATGTTATATAGACGGTAACATTACACAGACTGTAACATTATATAGACGGTAACATTATATAGTAAGTAACATTATATAGGCAGTAACATTATATAGTAAGTAACGTTATATAGACGGTAACATTATATAGTAAGTAACGTTGTATAGACGGTAACATTATATAGTTAGTAACGTTATATAGACGTTAACGTTATATAAACGGTAACATTATATAATAATTAACATTATAAAGACAGTAACATTATATAGTAAGTAACATATAGTAAGTAACAATATATAGACAGTAGCATAATATAGTAAGTAACCTTATATAGACGGTAATATTATATAGTAAGTAAGGTTATATAGACGGTAACATTATATAGTAAGTAACATTATATAGACAGTAACATTATATAATAAGTAACAATATATAGACAGTAACATTATATAGCAAGTAACAATATATAGAAAGTAGCATTATATAGTAAGTAACCTTATATAGACGGTAATATTATATAGTAAGTAAGGTTACATAGACGGTAACATTATATAGTAAGTAACATTATATAGACAGTAACATTATATAGTTAGTAACATTATATAGACAGTAACATTATATAGACAGTAACATTATATAGACAGTAACATTATATAGACAGTAACATTATATAGACAGTAACATTATATAGTTATTAACATTATATAGACAGTAACATTATATAGTTAGTAACATTATATAGACAGTAATATTATATAGACAGTAACATTATATAGACGGCAACGTTATATAGACGGCAACGTTTCAAGAGTGGAATAGCCCAAGCAATAGCAGCACTTGGCAAGATGGAGAACACTCTTTGCAATTGAACTTTGTTAGTTGTGGTGAGGGAAACAGTTCTTGAAAACTATTTGGACTCAGTCTTAAAGTATGGAAGCAAATCATGGACAATTAGTAGGCAAATGAGGGGTTATGTGGAAGCCCGGGGAGCTATGGTTTTATAGAAGACTGATGAGAACAACGAGGACGGACAGACAGTGCAATGAAGATATCTTGAGCGAAGTTAACTCAGATAGAGAAATGGTCCCTCACATCGGAAGGAGAAAATCCACATTTCTAGGGGTGTCACGAGAAGGTGAAAGTTGGCTGGAGTATGTCGGCACAACTTGAAAGTTGGGAGGGGAGAGACCAAGAGAGAAGATGCTGGACTGTTTGACACCATGTATGGAGTAACAACAGTATCAGTTTTCTTGTAGCTAGGTTTCATTTACTAGCGGTAGTTGCCAGAGCCCAGCCTGATGGCCTACTCTCTGCTATGTCCAACTACACTCGCACTTGTAAACGGGACGTCCAGTTTTTTTTATGTTATCTGAGAAATATATGTATTTTACCTCAAGCTAATATCCCAACAGATGAGGAGCGGGTGGCCGAGTGGCTAGAATGCCCGATTCTCCTTCTGGAGATCGGGGTTCGAATCCTCGGTACGGTGTGGATTTTATTTCTGTCCGGGGGGGGGGGGGGGGTGTAGAAAACCCTAACCTGCACAGTTCGTGGCCACTTCACTAGCCAGCCGATCTTCATTTCCCAGGCTCAAGGCCCCCCCCCCCCCCCCCCCTCCGCCATACACTGCAAGGTACTATATGGGCAGTAAATGACAATGACCCAACAGATCAGGGGTTGTGTGATATCATTAGATACGGATGGTTCTGTAAAAACGTCCATCGCTTGGCTGAGATTCGAATCCAGTTCCTGTCAGCCACGCATACCATTAATTATTGTAAATGCAAATTATATGTAAATACATCTACAACATAAATTACATTTGTTGTTGTATGTACAACTCGCTTGTATGTACAACTCGCAGTATATATGTTGTTGTATTTACAGTTCACAGTATATGTGTTGTTGTATGTACAACTTGCAGTATATTTGTTGTTGAATGCAACAAAACGTGTACAGAGTATGCGTGATTATATATGCGATGGTGTATGTCAGCCGTGAGCGAATGTTATAAAGTGTTCATATGTTTGGCTATCTCATGTGTGATTTATCTGCAATAAAGTGTCTTCTTATTTGCAGATATATATATCATTGCAGAAAAGTGTTTTCTTGTAATTGTATAATATGTCAGTGTTACTATCGCCAGTGTTTCCATTTTGAGTGTCTTGAGAAGCATAATGTGACGGTTTCCTCTTGCTAACCGCGCCCACATGTCTGTGAGCTAAGTCCACAGCCTTTAGCAACCTCTTGAGCTGCCTTGAGAGCCACCGTAGTGAAGTTGTCACGCGCACTACCTAGCCCTTCGAAGGTTGTGGGTTCAATTCCGGGCTACTCCGTTCGGTTCTTGAGTGCAGTTTTCTCGGAGACTCCTGTGGGTCGTCGCTGGAGGTACGGAGTTCGTGCTTTGTGCGACGCTTTCGACAGGTCTTCCTGCGGAAAGAGATTGATCCATATAGGATAAACACTGGAGCAATGAAGTTGGTCTTCGTGGCTTTACATCCTTTTTTTTTTTTTACCAGTGAGTTGCTCTCAAGCTCATTCCACCACTTCCCGACAATGAGTGTCGTTTACTTCCCTGCATTTATGTCTCGTGTTGTTTCAACAACCCTGTAGTGTCCCACACATTTATGTCTCGTGTTGTTTCAACAATCCCGTGGTGTCCTACCCATTTATGTCTCGTGTTGTTTTAAAGATGGATTACACATAAGAACGGTTCGCATATAAGAACGGATCACATATAAGCATGATTCACATATAAAAACGGACCACACACGAGAACGGGCTATACATGAGAACATACCACGCAAGAGAACACACTACACATGAGAACACACCATAGATGAGAACACTCCATACATGAAACATAACTAACCACACACACAGTTTAGTAAGGCAATGTGAGCAGACGCGCTTCCGCCATTACTGACATGACATAACACATCAGCGCGCTCTCTCTCCCCTCCATGGACGACTGACTGTATTTCCGAGGGAATGAATGTTGCCACAGGGCCAGGTTTTGCCCACCCCGCCACAGCTGTGGTCAGCTTCTGGCTGACACGTATATTATGTTCTCTGGTGGACAATGTGTTCCCAAACCGGATGGCTACTGGCTAAGTACAACCAGTAACCAATATGACCGTACCGGTTGACCCCGGCAGTGGTGGGGTTTCACTTGTCATTCTGGGGTCCACCAAGTTTGGTAAAATGAGTCCAACATCGAGGAGAGTCAAACTGAAAATATGAGCCGACGTTTGAAACGCCATACCTGGTATGTCTAACATCATGTTCATGCAGGCAGTCGTTTGTTCTAAACCAGCTATTCTCCCTCGTGATTTTAAAACTCGGCGTGTCCTCAATGCCCTGTTCATCGTCGCATTTCACCCCCCCCCCTCTCTCTCTCTCTCTCTCTCTCTCTCTCTCTCTCTCTCTCTCTCTCTCTCTCTCTCTCTCTCTCTCTCTCGCCTTTTTTTTGCTACTGGTTCCGTGAACTATACTTTTATAACTTTATGTTTGTTGTTGTTGTTGTCTAACCTACTGAGCCTTTAGCTACTGCACTGCCGCCACCCCCCCCCCTCCCCTACTGGAGACACACAAGTCCCGTGGCGGGAAACTGCCGTGTACAGGTCCTGTCTTGAGACCCCCCTCCCCACCCCCGCTCCCCCACTCTTTGTATGAACATGACCTCTGCAGGACGCTGCGATTAACCTCCAATACCAGGTAGATTTTCTTGGCAATTCTACATCCAGTAGTTTGCCATTTCTATCTGAACGAGAATACTCAGTATTCATTCTGACTCACTCCCTGAACGAGAATACTCAGTATTCATTCTGACTCACTCTCTGAACGAGAATACTCATTATTCATTCTGACTCACTCTCTGAGCGAGAATACTCAATATTCATTCTGACTCACTCTCTGAACGAGAATACTCAGTATTCATTCTGACTCACGTAGCATTGTTTACTAAAGACTTCGACCTGGTCGGAGGGTAAAAGCGCTCTAACTCTTCAACTTCCGGCACGCTGATGTCCAGATACCTACACTCGTCAGTTTGGACTGACTCAACCTTGACCTCTCCTTCAGAAAGCAAGGACGAACTACTGAACATACAATTTCCTAGAAGGAGGTCAGCACGGCCGAATGGATAGGAACTCGAGTTCCTAAACATCCGGTGTGCTGATGCCGAGGTAAGTAGTTCAACCCCCACACCGGTCAGTTCGACTAAAATGTTGACTCCTCGTCCCTGACTTGGGGACGTAAATTACCTCTGAAATCTGAGTGGGTTCGCCCGATGGCGAGGGACACTTGTAATAGATCAAACTAATCCACACGCAAAATTCAGTCCAGTTCTACTAGAAAAACCAGTTCTGTGGCGAAGAGGTTACCTACACAATTCGTAATCTCGCATACCACGTTCGAAACACGGCTGAAGGCGTTGCGCTGGTTTCCATACAAAGAATGAGTGCCGGTCGTTAGAAAGCAATGGCAAACTTTTTTTTCTCGTATATCCTTTATAGGACATTGCTATCAATATCAGCATCTTTCAGCTGATTGTTGATTTCTTGGCAAGATTTCGCTCATTAGTTTACCATTGCTTTCTTTTTGACCGGCTCAAATACCCCGTAAGTTACTGACGCGGAGAGAACCGCTACCAATTCTCCCGCAACGTCACGTTACTTACGAGAGTATACGAGATTACGGAGAAAGTCGTGTAACCTCTAGACTAGAGAGACAATGGCAAAATACTGAAAGTAAACTTGTCAAGATATCGCAAACAGCCAAACAATGCTGGGGTTGACTGCGACGTCCTGTAAAGGATGTGCCGCTTACTAACTAGTCACGACTTAGTGTGTGTGGACCTCACGTGAGTTCAAAGCGAGCCAGCGCAAAACAAAATTTGCCTATAAAATCAACCTCACATTGGGACTGATCGCAACGTCCCGCGAAGATCATGCCATTTTAAAAACTGTTTATGAAATTGTGAGAATCTGCGTGGACTACTGGGCCACACTTGTCGGTAAACACGTGGCTCGTCATTCGGCTCGGATAACAACTGGTAAGTCATTGCTTCTTGGAGTAAATAAGTACATTGATTGTTAACGGACACGAGCGAATGTCCGTGAGTCTTTGTGGGCGAACTACGTGACGAGAAATAGAAGGCAAGAGCTGCACACCATGTTTCATTGAGTATAGTTGTGTACGACAGTGTTGTTTTTTTTTTTTTGGTTTCCGCTCGCTCGCTTTGAACTCAGGTGTAGTCCATACACACTACTTCCAATAGCGCTGGACTGAATTGTGCGTGTGGATTACTTTCCCTATTAACAATGTCCCTCGCCATCAGGCGAACCCACTCCGACTTCAGTGTTACTTGTAATTTACGTCCCCAAGTCAAGGACGACAGGTCAACATTTTAGTCCAACTGTCCGGTGTAGATTGAACCCTTTACCTCGACATCAGCACAACGGATGTTTAAGATCACATGTTCTTATCCATTCGGCCATTCTGACCTATGTACGACAGTGTAGTTTGTGGGTTTGTAACCGTACAGCTATGATGTCAGTTAAGTAGTGTCTCTCTCTCTCTCTCTCTCTCTCTCTCTCTCTCTCTCTCTTCTTTCTTTCTTTCTTTCTGTGCATACCCCTCTCTTTCCCGTTGATTCTACAAGGTATTCCTTTCATATTTCTTTCTTTTTTTTTTCTTTCTCTATCTCTCTTACTTTCTGTTTGATTTTTCACTTTCTCTTCTTCTTTCTCTCGCTATCTCTTGATTTCCATATATCTCTCACTCTCTCTCTCTCTCTCTCTCTCTCTCTCTCTCTCTCTCTCTCTCTCTCTCTCTCTCTCTATTCTTTCTCTCTTTTTTAAAAATGTTCCTTTCTCTCGCTCTCTATTATTTCTTATATCTCTGTTACTTTCTCTTGCTCTCTCTATCTCTACCTCTATCTCTACCCCTCTCTCTCTCTCTCTCTCTCTCTCTCTCTCTCTCTCTCTCTCTCTCTCTCACATACACACAATCTCTCTCCCTTTCGCCCTCTCCCTTACTATTCTTTCTTTTTCTTCTCCTCTTCTACAACTCACGTCTTCCTTTTGCTCTCTCTCTCTCTCTCTCTCTCTCTCTCTCTCTCTCTCTCTCTCTCTCTCTCTCTCTCCACTATGTGGTGTGAGATCCAAGACAAGAGGAGACTGAAGCACTTCTGCAGCTACCCGTGTGCTGTGAAGATCGGCCCTACCAGACTACAACCCTGTGTCTAGTCACCCTTTGTCCACTTCTACCAGAGCCCGGTGCAATCAGTCCTGCCTTGTGTCAGCTGCCCACTGTCCACTTTGTCAATCAAGTAACCTATTCACTGGTCATTATTCCTTGGCTAAACTGGCAATCGATCGATCAATCACGTGCCATCTCCAGACGGACATCAGTGAGTGAATTGTGTAGCACTGTTTGGTCAAGCCTGTGGCTCTGTACACCCGACTTTGACAAGAATGTTTTCAGGCTTGCTTTCCCTAACCTTTAACTGTCTACATACAAGGCAGCAGGTTTGTATCTCACTCCGTCTGATACCCATCTCTTGACCTGTCCGATATAGGAGACCCTGCTAGAAGCTGAGCTACCGCCGGCATAGATTATGTGGTCATCGAGGCCCCTCTACCGTCACAAGATGGACGCACAAGAGTGTGTGTGTGGGGGGGGGGGGGAGGGGGCCTCCACACGGTCGGTTGGCGGCAATAGATTTCCAACATTTTCTGCCTCTAGCTATGAGTGTACACTGTGATGACAGTCAGCTAGCAGTCCATCTCTTCATGTTATCTTCCCACTTGTAGCGCTGTCTACTTCTTGCCAGCGTGCTTTCATTGTGTCTTCTAGTATGGTTTTTATAAGATTGTCATGTCTTTGAATTTACTGTCTATCGACTTTCTTATTCTATTAACAGCTAACACAAGCCGTGATTGTAACGGACTCAGAACACGCCGAGAAAGGTGAAGACATGCATGCATAGTGCAGAGTGACGTGCTTCAAATAAAAAATCAAAGATATATCTGTGGGATCTTTTCCCCATAACATGCAGGTGTGTTGCGAAACGAGCAGGCGGACAGATTGGCGAGTCTGCACCTCTGGGTTCGGTACTGGTGCATGATAAGGCAGACGTGGTCGGGTTCCTTTGGGACCGTGTGTTTAGACGTGGCGCTAGTTGTTCCAGTATCTGATTTGCCTTTTCACAACGTGTGTTAATTTCTCTATCCATTCCCCCAGCTGAAGTGAAAATTGACCCTCGATATTTAAATTCTCAGGATTACATGCGTAAAACACAACAAACACTCGAAACAGCCACGAAACAGAAACAGCCACACGAAACAGTCATAGAAACAGACACACGAAACAGCCGTTGAAACAGACACACGAAACAGCCGCAGAAACAGACACACGAAACATCCACAGAAACAGACACACGAAACAGCCGCAGAAACAGACACGAAACATCCACAGAAACAGACACACGAAACAGCCGCAGAAACAGACACACGAAACAGCCGCAGAAACAGACACGAAACATCCACAGAAACAGACACACGAAACAGCCGCAGAAACAGACACACGAAAACTCCCCAGATGTGTCTCCACCTTGCCGCGGTGGGGGAGCTTGTGTGTCCCTCTGACCCCATGTGCTTGCCGATGGGTGAAAACTACATATCGGACAGCTTATGGGATAGGGGCCAGACTAAGAGAGACACAACCTGCTGCTCTGCGGGTTAGACTGGGGTGAGGATAACAGTCAGAAGTTTAAATCAGGCGCACGAAGTCCTTGGTTCGGACAAAACACTTAAGGCTCCCTTTCGAGGGCTTTGGCTGAACACCTCTAAGCCACAAACCCCCGGATCTGAGATCCAGGCCGATACCCGTCTACCGGAAAATAGAAACGTGATACTGAGCAAGCTACATGCTCAGATCTGATACATGTTCGAAGGCTCTCAGCTGGGGGATATGAGGGATTCCCGGATGAGAGGGCCTGGCCGTTTCTCGTTCACTGCTGCACGAAGGTGCTGAGCCGGCAGCACGTGTAGCCTACCTCGTGAGCGAGTACAAAAAAGTCAGAAAAGTGCCCCAGTCGAAGGAAATGGTTACGAAAACTGTCTGTCCCTAACCCATAGAGAGTGTAGACAAAAGTGGAAGAACGTCTCAACAACGCGAAATGGAACGCACGGCGAGCGAACCTATTGCGTGGTCTGAAGTCACAAGCAAAAGCTTACCGAGTGGATGTCGCTCGCAGTCTGACCGCTCCTGGTGTGTGCTTGAGCGATCAGTGGCAAGCGGGATGCCCAACACATGGAAGTGAGGAACTAAAGCAGCCATGAGCAGGACGTGGCAACTCCTCGGGTGAGCCCAGTCACAGAGCAATATGTGCCGGCTCTGCAATTATGGAAGCCTCCTTGGATAGCGAGGGAATGCTCATGGTCTGCCCCTGCCTTCCCTTGAGGGCCGACCACGATGTCGTTCATCGTTCTATCTTGACCAGCTGAGATGTTAGCGACATCACAACAGTCCAACGTGCCTCGAAACCAGAGGATGGCTAACCTCATTAAAAAATGCCCGCTGAAGTCGGAAGTGTCGTCCTACGGGTGGCAAACTAAAAATTGACACTACGCAATTACGTCCGAGTGAAATGTCTCGTCCGAATGTCTCTCGTGCTAGGAACAGCTCTGACTACCTAGTTTCCGAATGCCGCTCTTGTTCGGAACAGCTCTGACTGGGTAGTTTTCCGAATGTCTGTTGAGCCTGGAAAAGCTCTGATGGGCGCAACGACAAGCACATGTCCGAAATCTCGCTGAGTGGATGCCGTCTGCAAACCTGGCTGGTTTGTGCGGGAATGACCCGGGGAAACGAAATGACCAATATATTGAAGTGAGGATTTAAAGCAGCCATGAGCAGGACTTGACGATCTCCCTCGGTGAGCCCAGATCCAGGGCGTTATGTGTCGGCCCTGCAACTATGGAAGCAACCTTGGATGGCGGAAAATGCTATGGACTGTCCCTGCCTTCCTTTGAGGGATGACCGTTGTCTTCGACCGTTCAACCTTGGCCAGCATGGTTGCAGATGGCACCACAAAAGTGAGAGTCTCCCAGGAATGCTACCTGGTCAAAAATGCACGCGAATGCCGGATGTGTGACCTAAGGGTTTTCAACATAAGGGTGCCTAACGCACACCGCAATCACATCTGAAAAAACACTCCGGATGAACGAAAAGAAGAAGAAGAAGAAGACACACGAAACAGCCGCAGAAACAGACACACGAAACATCCACAGAAACAGACACACGAAACAGACACACGAAACAGCCGCAGAAACAGACACACGAAACATCCACAGAAACAGACACACGAAACAGCCGCAGAAACAGACACACGAAACATCCACAGAAACAGACACACGAAACATCCACAGAAACAGACACACGAAACAGCCGCAGAAACAGACACACGAAACAGCCGCAGAAACAGACACACGAAACGTCCACAGAAACAGACACACGAAACATCCACAGAAACAGACACACGAAACAGCCGCAGAAACAGACACACGAAACATCCACAGAAACAGACACACGAAACAGCCACAGAAACAGACACACGAAACAGCCGCAGAAACAGAAACAGACACAGAAACAGACACACGAAACAGCCTTAGAAACAGACACACGAAACAGCCGCACAAACAGACACACGAAACAGCCGCAGAAACAGTCACACGAAACAGACACACGAAACAGCAACAGAAACACACACACGAAACAGACACATGAAATATCCACAGAAACAGACACACTAACAGCCGCAAAAACAGACACACGAAACAGCCACAGAAACAAACACACGAAACAGACACATGAAATATCCACAGAAACAGACACACGAAACAGCCACAGAAACAGACACACGAAACAGTCATACGAAACAGCCGCAGAAACAGACACAGAAACAGCCGCAGAAACAGACACACATTGGTGGACATTGGTAGTATAATGTCCGTCAAACAATAGTCCCTATGAGATTTGCTTTAGTGCTTGCAGTTATATTTGTGTGCTACATGTGTTTTTTATGCTACCAATGTCACTAATGTCAGACATGGACGCTTACTGCAATTAATGAGCGCAAAATCACAACAACGGAGATGAGATGCATTAGAAGAGCTGTGGGAGTAACTGTGAGAGATACAACCAGGAATAAGGGAATTAGAAGACGATTAGGTCTGAAACCAGTCATGCACCTTATTAAAGAACAACAGATTCAATGGTTTAGCCACCTTACAGGAATGTCGTGGTGGCATCTGCCACAAAGAGCCACATTGAATAATATAATAAATGCAGAGTCAGGGGAAGACCACCTACAAGATGGAGTAATGGACCAAGAACAACCTTAGAAAAATGAATACCACTATTAAAACGAGCGCATACAAGATCTTTACCCTGACACTTCACTGAGGCATCTGGAGGAAGAGAAATGAAGTTCTGAGAAAGAATAGTCCTAAAAAAGGACCCATGCAGTTGTTATTTTAGCCTTTGTCGCTATCTTCTCGCCGCGCTAGCGCCGCTGTTTCTTTCATGTCTCCCAGAACGTCAGGCATCTGTTTCAGGCCAGGCATTTCTTGTGCTGTTTGGGAGGTGTCTTGTTGAGCGCTGCTGTTTGACTTCTTCTTCTACTAGTGGTGTATAGGCATCAGTCCCCTCGTTCTTCAATAGTCTTCGCTTGTCTTCTGACGTTCTTGTTACTATCTCCCGCTCGGTCTTTGTTTCGGACATCTAGGCTACATCCGGCTCGATTTGTTTTGATTTGTTTCATCTCTTGTAGCATGCTCGTGGACTGTTCCTTGTGAACTCCGGCGACTGTTGATGGCTGACTTGTCTGCCCGCAAGTTCGTGTTCATTGTTAATTTAGTTAAGCTATCTTCCTTAAAGCTGCATCTGTACCGGTGGTGATATCTTCTGGCTGCCTCGCTTCTCCATCACCCTTCCTTGTAGGGTAGATTTGCTGTGACGGCCAAGTTCATTGTGTTACACATAAATATATATTGGGGCACTCTTTGTGGCCAATAAGACAGTTTACAAATAAATACACATGTTTTGTTTGACGCTCATAGAAGTAGGGGGAAGAATTAGAGACCAGAAGACACACTAGACAACATGGAAATTGAAAGCTATAGTTACTAACCAGGATTCGAACCTGTCACCTCCAAATGACCACAATGTCTGGCCGCAGGAACAAGCGTACTTCGACGCATGACCAACTAGACACCGTAAAACACGTGTCTTCATTAGCCAGGTCCATCATCCACATGAACTTACAACTATGAAATATGGACAGAATTCATATCTAACCATTGAAATAGCACCATAGGTCTCAGCATTTTATATTAAACCAGCATAGGTCAAATAACAAACACATCGGACTGAAATGCCGTGTCCAGCATATCATCGTGTCTGCATTGTTGGCAAGATTCTGGCCCCGTGAGTTCCGACACAGCTGGCGTATTTCATAGTCGCGTCCGGTTTTTGAAAATCAATGTCTTTCCTGGCCAGTGGCCACTCTCTGGAGGGGTGAGCTACTGTGTGATGTGTGTATGTGTGTTTGTGCATGTGTTTTTGCGTACAGAACACGGAAAATGCCACTAGGGTGGCCAGATTTCTCCAAAGTGCGCTGACAAAACGTAACAAGAAGACATGATGCGATGGTTAGGACGTACAGTGAAGAACTAAGTTCACATCACTCGACCCTTGCGAGGAAAAGAGTCAGACTTTAACCCCACTTGATATTTTACATTTAGTACGCCACCCTCACGAGCGACCACGACGCCTGATTATCCTAACCTTTTAGTTATCTTATCATCTCTCATCCCCCTTCTCATCTCCCCCATCTTGCAGGTTGAAGCAGATCTCATTTCAAAAGCCAACTTCCAGGGAATAATTCTCCAGCAACCACCTGACTCCCGCACCTGTGACTCGCCATCTTGTCTGTACACTTTCCGTCACTCGGCGAGTCCCTCCTCCGAGCAGATTCACGCCATGAAGAGCTCGGTGAGTGAGAGAACTGCAATCTGGTCTGATCCCGATAGGCGGGAAGGGCTGCTCGGGGCTTTTGTGTTGACGTCATCAAGCGTGGCACGTGATACACACACACACACACACACACAGCAGACGGCGGACGAGTGCTAGACCTGTAGGGAGTATACAGACCAAGGAAATAGGCATGCATGTGTGAGGGTTCCAGGCATTGATTGCCTTCTTTCTACCCACCTGCCTTTTTGAAACAGAACCTGTCGAAGGATTGCCATCCCAACTAAATTGTTGTTGTTGTTGGCAACTTTATGACAAAAGTTATTTAACTTTTGTCTGACTAGGGTAGCTATATTCTGTAACTGAGAAACCGCGATATTTCTATTTAGCAAAAGAAGAATATAAATGTTACACAAGTCAATACTGTCAATGTAAAAAGGGCAGTTTAAAGTCAAGAGGATTTATTTTTCATTGCACCGGGTTTTATCCCATATGATCTCTTTTCACACAGAGCGATATGTGCTGACATTTCAACTAGAGTCTAATCCTGCACACATCACAACACGCGGGAAGCGACTAACCGCACTGTTTACAAGATCATGACCACGAAACTGTTGCGTTTGGGCAAAGGGACATTTGATGTTTTTAAATTAAGGTTTTACCGAATAAAAATAGAGAAAGATGTATATTTAGTAACATCTTTCATATGATATTTGATAGGACAAGAAAACCGGGACAATGCGCACCACGAAAGCATATTTCAGGACAGTGAGATGTTTTCTTCTTCATAACACCAGGGACTTTTACGCGTGGTGTATTAGGCATATGGTGCTAGCGGCATATTTGCATAGATCAGTCAGCACTAGAGGCGAGATCTGGTCAGTATCATGAACACGAATTTCTGTGGCGAAGGCAGCCTTGAGCAAGATGAGAAACATACTGACCAATATCAAGATGTCAATTGCTACGAGAAAAAGAGCGTTGAGGTGCTACATATAACCGGTACTTACCTCTGAAGTCGCCGGCTTCCTGGCCCTAGAGGTTAGCGACTTTTCTCCGTAATCTCGTACACTCTCGTAAGTAACGTGACGACGGTGAGAATCAGCAGTGGTTCGAATCGCGTCGGTAACTTACGGGGGTATGTGAGCCGGCCGCTCAGAAACAATGGCAAACTACTAAGCGTAATCTTGCCAAGAAATCAACAATCAGCTGAATGATGCTGATGTTGACAGCGATGTCCTGTAAAGGATATGCAAACATTTTGTTTTACCTCTGAAGTCGGAGTGGGTTCGCCTGGTAGCGAGGGACACTGGTAATAAGAAAAGCTAACCCACACACAAACTTCAGTCCAGCACTGCTGAATGTAGTGTGTATAGACTACGTTTGAGTTTAAAGCGTGCGAGCACCCAAAAAAAAAATGTACTTTTATATTTATGTGAAACGTGGAGAATGAGTTGACAAGCTGCAAAAACATCTAATGGCTGTGGAAATGTGGTTTCCGGGGAAAATGCAAAGAATACCATGGCCATACAGAAAAACAAATGACCAAGTCCTACAAGAAGCAAACGAGAACCGTAAACTGGTTAGAGAAATTAGACGTGGACAGTGAAGAGTTTTTGTCACGTTATGAAAAGAAATAAATTAGAGAACTTGGTGACAACTGGCAAGAGTGAGGGGAAAAGAACAAGGGGAAGTGAGAGAGGTAAATATTTAGATGACTTGGCCACGGGGTATAATCAAGACAATAACACGGGGCTGATCCACGACTCTGGTGATCGAGTGAGATGGCGAAACATGACCGCCCACGCTTACCGGCATGGCACATGATGATGATGAGTTTATCGACAGTGGTCAAACGAATGCTTGTGATGTCACGGTTGTTTTGGAGGCAGTGTCGGTTGATGTTTGCTGCTGTATAGAATGTCGGTTGTAAACCGGGCCGGTAAGCCACCACACACAACAATGAAGGAGTGCCCCAGACAGGGACCTGACGGGGGGCCACACCTGGTCGTTGGTAGCGGGCTGGTCGGTGTGAATGATCGCCCCTGTAGGAGTGTATCCTGACGATCTCAGGTCAGTCTGACAGTTGCTGAGGTTATTTTACTGTTTTGTTGTTGAGCAGATTTACACGTTTCTTCTTTCTGCTTCTCTACCGCCACTCTCTCCCTCCCCCCCCCCTCTCTCTCTCTCTCTCTCAACTTCGTGTCTCTCTCCCTCCCTCCCTCTATCTATCTATCTATCTATCTATCTATCTATCTATCTATCTATCTATCTATCTATCTATCTATCTATTTCCGAGTGTCTATCTGTCTGTCTGTCGCTATCTGTCCGTCTGTCTCTCTCTATCTATCTGTCTGCCTGTCTGTCTGCCTGTTTGTCTGTCTGTCTCGCTTTCTCTATCCCCTCCTCTCTCTCTCGCTCCCTCTCACCATCTCTCACTTTCTCTCTCTCTCTCTCTCTCTCTCTCTCTCTCTCTCTCTCTCGCTCTCTCTCTCTCTCTTTCCCACACATTCACCATTCTTTGTCAGCCTGGAAGGTTAGTCTAGCCCACACCAGTCTCCCCTACCAACAGCCCTGACCCCCAGCCTAACGAACACGTCAACAACCTCCTGTGATACCCTCCGTCCTCGAGTGTCATTCAGTTGTGTGATACTGACGACATTCCATACCGATTCTCTTGTCTACGATAAAGATGTTTGTAGATACGTCATTACTTAGTAAACAATTGCCCTGGTAACCATAATACTAGCTGCTTCTTCTCTCCTCCTATCCTCCTCCTCTTCTTCTTCTTCTTCTTCTTCTTCTTCTTCTTCTTCTTCTTCTTCTTCTTCTTCTTCTTCTTCTTCTTCTTCTTCTTCTTCTTCTTCTTCTTCTTCTCTTACATCTTCTCCGCCGATAAACGTTTCCTTTATCACCATCATCAACATCATTGTCATAGTCAACATCGTCATTATCACCGCCTACTATGACTAATTTGTCATCACTATCATCGTACTCTTCTCCACCTACTTGACTCCCCCCCCCCCCCCCTTAATCCCTTTCATCAAGCTAATTCCCCGTTGAGTTCCAGCAGCCAGCAGTGAGGGTCCCCAGGCTGTGCATCTCTCAGTGAGTCTGTCTGTCTGTCTGTCTTGGCCAGGCCAGCCTGTAGCCTGCTGCCAGCACTTGGATCACCTCTGGGGGATGTCACAGAGCAGATCAATAGACTACACCTGCCACGGACGCCGACTTCAGGCAGACCCACCACAAACAACAAACAATGGTTACCATGACTACCAGCCACGCCGGCAGTCGGCCAGCAAGGGCAGATAATCTTCTCTACATGTTTTATTTTATTATGGCGGCCATTATTGTTATTACTGTTTGTTATTGTTATTGATATTACTGTTGGTGCTGTTGTTGCGCCTAGGTGTTCTGGCTGGAAGCGCGGAAGTGGCAGACCATGTGTGAGGTTTGGTCCCATGCGTGTCCCCTCAGAGATATCAGTCCCACACGTAAATGCCGTTTGGAGTGAAAGTGTGTGTGTCTTTGTGTGTGTCTATGTGTGTGTGCGTGTTGGTATGTGTGTGTGTGATTATGTCAACATCAGATCAGGAAGCAACTTCCCGCCGCAGGACAAAATGACAGACAGGCATACAGACATAAAATGTCCGCCATAAGAAAGAAAGAAAGAAAGAAAGAAAGAAAGTAAGAACATTACTGATAATAGAACAAAAAGAAAGCACATTTCCGTTATGAGAAAGAGAGAAAGAAAGAAAGAAAGAACATGTCCGTTATAAAAAAGAAAGAAAGAAAGAACATGTCCGTTATAAAAAAGAAAAAAAGAAAGAACATTTCTGTTATGAGAAAGAAGGAAAGAACATTTCCGTTATGAGAAAAAAGAACATGCATTTCCGTTATGAAAAAAGAAAGAAAGAAATAACATTTTCGTTATCAGAAAGACAGAAAGAACGAAAGAAAGTACATTTTCGTTATGAGAAAGACAGAAAGACAGAAAGAAAGAAAAAAAAAGAAAGAAAAAAAAAGAAAGAAAGAAAGAACATTTGCGTTATGAGAAAGAAAGAAAGAACATTCTCATTATGAGAAAGAAAGAAAGAACATTTCGTTAGGAATAAGAAAGAAAGAAAGAAAGAAAGAAAAAGAAAGAAAGAAAAAAAGAAAGAAAGAACATTTTCGTTATGAGAAAGAAAGAAAGAAAGAACATGTCCATTATAAAAAAGAAAGAAAGAAAGAAAGGATATTTCCGTTATGAGAAAGAAAGAAAGAACATTTCCGTTATGAGAAAGAAAGAAAGAAAGAACATTTCCGTTATGAGAAAAAAAAAGAACATGCATTTCCGTTATGAAAAAAGAAAGAAAGAAATAACATTTCCGTTATCAGAAAGACAGAAAGAACGGGAAAAAGTACATTTTCGTTATGAGAAAGAAAGAAAAACAGAAAGAAAGAAAAAGAAAGAAAGAAACATTCCGTTATGAGAAATAAAGAAAGAACATTTCCTTTGTGAAAAAGAAAGAAAGAACATTTATGTTATGAGAAAGAAAAGAAAGAAAGAAATTTACAGTTATGAGAATGAAAGAAAGAACATTCCCATTATGAGAAAGAAAGAAAGAACATTTCGTTAGAAAGAAAGAAAGAAAGAAAGAACATTTCCGTTATGAGAAAGAAAGAAAGAAGGAAAGATTCCGTTATGAGAAGGAAAGAAAGAACATTTCCTTCATGAAAAAGAAAGAAAGAACATTTATGTTATGAGAAAGAAAAGAAAGAAAGAACATTTACGTTATTAGAAGGAAGGAAAGAACACTTCCGTTTTTAGAAAGAAAGAAAGAACATTTCAATTTTGAGAAGGAAAGAAAGAACATTTCGTAAGAAATAAGAAAGAAAGAAAGATCGAAAGAAAGAAAGAAAGAAAGAAAGAACATTACCGTTATGTTGGCTTAGTCATGCTGCATGGTCGAGACAAGAATACGGAGCTGATCAACGACTCTGGTGATCGTGCGTGATGGCGAAACATGACCGCCCATGCTTATCGGTATGGTACATGATGATGATGCATTCTTTGGGTTAAAATGGGTTAACACTGCCTCCCACCCCGTCCCTCCCCCAAGACGACGCTCCTCGGGCTGCAGCAAACTCCTGAATGTCACCGGCAGATAGAAAGGGCGCGTGCTATTATCTCCAGAAGATCGATATTTTGTTCAGTAACCCGAGACACCATCTGGACACAAAGATTATAACCGCCAATTCTTTCCTGTCCAGAGCGCCAGTTTTTGTAGACCTGGCAACGTGTGTGGGGGTGGGTTGGGAAAGGGAAGATAAGGGAAGAGGCTGGGAGGCAGGGAGATCCCACATGTGGTCCCTGGAGGTGGGTTTGATATGGAGGAGATTGAGGTTCTGGCATCGGAGGCCACCTGTAGTGGTGGAGCTCAAGATCGGTTAGGGTGGGATGTGGCGTCAATTGATGACCAACTCTAGGACGATGTTGTAGTAAAATATACAACAGTTTAAGGACTACAATGCACAACCTTGGGACGATGCTGTGGTAAATGATACAACAGGTTAAGATTTACAAAAATACAATCTGGTGACGAGGTTGAGGTAAATAATACAACAGTTTAAGACCTACAGTGTACAATTCTG
The DNA here is from genome assembly GCA_963921405.1 of Cepaea hortensis. NCBI lineage: Eukaryota > Metazoa > Mollusca > Gastropoda > Stylommatophora > Helicidae > Cepaea > Cepaea hortensis. Next base: position 81,802,244 of record OY992876.1, read on the forward strand.
GAAGATAGTGTTTACTTTATAACAATCTAAGATATACAACGTACAACTTTGGGGCGATGTGTTGGTAATTGATAAGTCTAAGATTTACATTGTATAACTCTGCAATAATTTTCTGGTAGATTCTAACAATCTCAGGGTTGCAATATATACAACTTTGCGATGATGTTGTAGTAACTGAGATAACACTCTAAGACTGCCAATGTACAACTTTGCGATGATGTTGTAGTAACTGAGATAACACTCTAAGACTGCCAATGTACAACTTTGCGATGATGTTGTAGTAACCGAGATAACACTCTAAGACTGCCAATGTACAACTTTGCGATGATGTTGTAGTAACTGAGATAACACTCTAAGACTGTCAATGTACAACTTTGCTATGATGTTGTAGTAACTGAGATAACACTCTAAGACATCCAATGTACAACTTTGCGATGATGTTGTAGTAACTGAGATAACACTCTAAGACTGCCAATGTACAACTTTGCGATGATGTTGTAGTAACTGAGATAACACTCTAAGACTGCCAATGTACAACTTTGCGATGATGTTGTAGTAACTGAGATAACACGCTAAGACTGCCAATGTACAACTTTGCTATGATGTTGTAGTAACTGAGATAACACTCTAAGACCGCCAATGTACAACTTTGCGATGATGTTGTAGTAACTGAGATAACACTCTAAGACATCCAATGTACAACTTTGCGATGATGTTGTAGTAACTGAGATAACACTCTAAGACTGCCAATGTACAACTTTGCGATGATGTTGTAGTAACTGAGATAACACTCTATGACTGCCAATGTACAACTTTGCGATGATGTTGTAGTAACTGAGATAACACTCTAAGACTGCCAATGTACAACTGCTGGAGCTGATGCCTTCAATGACATCGAAGAAGTTTTTTTTATATTTTTTTAAGGATTTAGAAAGCAAGAGGGTCTACTTCATTGCACCAGGTTATATCCCACATGGCTCGGTCTCATTCCGCGGGGCGACCTATCAAAAGCGTCGCACAAAGCACGAACTCCGTAACTAGAACACGGAGCTGACCCACGACTCTAGTGATCGTGTTACATGGTGAAACATGACCGCAATGCTGGCCGGCATGGCACATGATGATGATGATGATGATAATGATGAGTCTGGTTCATACCCCTAGACCTGTCCAACATGGGCGACCCTACGTGTAGTTGGGCTACTGCCAACGTAGCTCTTGGGGTCTTGGAGCACTCAAACTCATCTACAGCTGCAAGATGGATACCCAACAGAGAACTACACACACACGGAGCAGGGAAGTAGAGAGAGAGAGACATGGGGTAAGGATATCTAGAGGAAGAGCAGGAGCCAAAGATAGGATATACTGGCGCTAGTTGCCTGAAGACCTGTGCACCAAAGTGAAATACAGGCGGAAGAAGGCATATAGGCTGGATGGTGTATAGCTGAAGATGGATGGTTATGGCTGATCCAGGATGGTGTGTGGCTGAGGGTGTATGGCTGAGGCTGTATGGTGTATGGCTGAGGCTGTATGGTGTATGGCTGAGGCTGTATGGTGTATAGCTGAGGCTGTATGGTGTATGGCTGAGGCTGTATGGTGTATGGCTGAGGCTGTATGGTGTATGGCTGAGGCTGTATGGTGTATGGCTGAGGCTGTATGGTGTATGGCTGAGGCTGTATGGTGTATGGCTGAGGCTGTATGGTGTATGGCTGAGGCTGTATGGTGTGTGGCTTAGGCTGGATGGTATCTGACTGAGGCTGGATCGTGTATGGCTGAGACATGGGGTGAATGTTCACTGCACTCCCCTCCAACATTGGTGAATGTCCATTGCAACACCCCACCACCAACACCAAACACATTGGTGATTGTTCATTGCAACCCTCCTCCCACCACCATCTCACACATTGGTGAATGTTCACAGCACCCATCCTCTCCCACCAACACCTCACAAATGGGGTGAATGTTCATTGCACCTTCCCCCCCCCACCCCCAACACCACCACCACCTCACAAATGGGGTGAATGTTCATTGCACCCCCCCCCAACACCACCACCACCTCACAAATGGGGTAAATGTTCATTGCAACACACCCCCACCCCCGCGCCCACCACCACCACCACACATTGGTGAATGTTCACTGCACACCACCCCCCCCCCCTCCACACCATAACCAACCACATGAGGTGGATGTTCACCGGAAGGTGTATGACTGGATAGTGTATGGCGTGATGGTGTATTGCTGAGGCTGGATGGTGTATGGCTGAGGCTGGAAGGTGTATGGCTGAGGCTGGGTGGTGTAAGGTTGGATGCTGTATGGCTTGATGGTGTACGGTTGGATGGTGTATGGCTGATGCTGGAAAGTGTATGGCTGAGGCTGGGTGGTGTAAAGGTTGGATGGTGTATGGCTGAGGCTGGATGGTGTATGGCTGAGGCTGGATGGCGTATGATTGAGGCTGGATGGTGTATGGCTGAGGCTGGAAGGTGTATGGCTGAGGCTGGATGGTGTAAAGTTCAATGGTGTATGGCTAAAGCTGGATAGTTTATGGCTGAGGATGGATGGTGTATGGCTGGAAGGCATGTACGCAAACACACAACATCCACTGCATAGTGAAATTATGAAGGTGAAGGGCAGCAGGTTAAAAAGAGGACGGTCGTGTATGGGTCAAGCCGAAGACATTCTTCAACAGGTGTGTTCACTTGAGGACTTAGAACCTGGCGAGGAGTGGGTACAAGTGCCAACAGATTTATGCACATCCTTTTCAGTTTGCATCCAACTAGATAGAAAATGCAGACAAGAAAATCCGGCTGCTGTGGAGGCTGAGGTACAAGCGTTGATTTTCGAGAATTCGCTAGACGGTGACGCGGTCATCTACACAGATGGGTCGGTCGTCCGACATGTGAGAAGCTCATGGGCCTTTACGGCTCTGGCCGGAGGGAGATTTGTGAAGGAGGACTCTGGTGCTTTCACTGAAACCACAAGTAGCCTGACTATGGAAGTAATGGCATTAAGTAAAGCAATAACATGGCCCGAGACACAGACATTCACTAGGGCATGTTTCCTTAGCGACTCAATGAACATGATCAAGAGGATAGAGGAGGGGTCGATCCGAAGAGAATGGTTGCTGCCTCTGGAGCGGTCTCGGCTGGCAAAGATTAGTTTCATCTTCGTGCCAGGGCACGCGGGAGTACAAGGAAATGAGCGGGCTGACAAGCTCGCAGGTGAGGCTACTGTGAAGGGCGGACGCGCCATGGACCAGGCGGACATTCTGAATGCTCTACGAGAAGTAAGACTTTTGCGTGAACCAAGTGATGACTGTGAATCTACAACCATGGCCAGACTGCGAGAACAGCAAATTAAAAGAGGGGTGACCAAACAAGAACACTACGCGGGAAGCCAAAGAAGATTGATAAACCAACACAGAACTGGCGTCGTTAGCCGCTACACGCTGCTGGATTTTCTGAGGAGGGGATCCGAGCACTTATGGACTGAATGGTTCGATGTGCATTGAGGATGATCTGTCGACTAACTAACTAACTAACTAACTATGGCTGGAAGGTGTACGGACCATCTTTTCTGGTCTTATGGTTTGATGGGTGGGAAGGAATATCCCAAGAATGGCCCCTGTATTATTATTATTATTATTATTATTATTATTATTATTATTATTATTATTATTATTATTATTATTATTATTATTATTATTACGAGGGTAAGTTAATAAGTAAGTCACAAATGGCTGTAGAAAAATAACTGACGATGACAGCAACTTGAAACCAGTTTATTGCTATACATACATTGTCCCTTTATTTCTCAACATAATTTCCACCAACATTGATGCACTTATCCCATCGTTTTATCAGTCTTCCCAAACCGGCTGCATAGAACTGCGTGCTCTGTTTTCTAAACCACGTTTTTACTTCACATTCAACTTCGGCGTCATTCGCGAAATGTCTTCCGCCAAGGTAAGTTTCCTGTTTATGCTGGCAAATGTTTGTCCCGTAAAGCGGTGCATAACTGGGTAGAAAACGTTACGATGATGAGTCAATAAGTAAATCACACAGTTCTGTGGGATGGTAGCACAATGACCCCTCTGACGTGTGTCCAACGTGTCGAGGTAGAGGGGCTTGCGCGTTCAAATGACCCCAAGAGCTACGCCGACTGTAGCACAGCTACTGGTAGGGTCACCCATGTCGGACAGGTCAAGGGAGAGGGACCAGACGAAGAGACACACAAACCTACTGCCTTGTAGGTAGACTGGGAACAGTCAAAGGATAGGGAAAGCACCCCGAATAAATGCTTGCCGAAATCGGATGTACTGAGCCACAAGCTTGACAAAGCAGTGCAACGTAACTTAATTCATGATGTCACAAATTAAAATTAATCGTTATGGTGCTAATCCCGCGAAGTCCCATCAGGCGGTGATAGTGCCCGGCCCTCTGCCCCGAGGGGGTCCACCCATGACTACTGGTGGTCATCTTCCCCTGTGCTGTGGAGTCAAGGCACAGAGGAGTAGATTAAGAGCTATTGACCAAACACCCAGGACACTCAACATACTACAGTGGAATGCCGAAGGAGTTTATAACAAGAAAGTCTCCCTAACACAGCGTCTTCATAAAGATAGAATAGATGTGGCATATATTCAAGAGACACACCTCAATGCCAATCGCAAATTCTCAGTCAGAGGATATCAGGCCACACGTTTTGACCGCGAAGGACACAAAGGAGGAGTTCTAATACTTACACGAAATACAATACCTTGCAGCGAAGTATCTGTGATCTCTGACAACCAAACGGAAATTATAGGTGTTGATATAATGATAAAGGATGTGAAAATAAGAATTTACTATCTGTATAGCCCAGCAGATAAGGACCTTACACTCTCAAACATGAAAATACCTGACACAAACTGCATTATTGTCGGAGACTTTAATAGCCGTTCAGAAAGATGGGGATACCCAGATACTGACAAAAGAGGAGATGAAGTGGAGGACTTGGAAATAGACTCAAATCTCCATCTACTCAACAAAGCGGATGACACACCAAGCTTCTACTCCAGAAGATGGCTTACCACTTCTACTCCAGACTTAGCTTTCTGCACAGGAGACATCCTCCACAAAATCGATCGCCATGTGCTTGACCAATTAGCAGGTAGTGACCACAGACCAATCAAGCTTGTAATGAATATGGAGTATGTTCCACAGGAGCAAAAGCCTTTGCCTCGCTGGAATTACAAACGAGCAGATTGAGACAGATTTACCATACTAACAGACAAATATTGTGAAAACATAAATACACGATATGGCAACATGAAGCAAATGAAAGTCTAAACAGAGCAATAATACAGGCGGCCATTGAGTCTATTCCTAGAGGAGCGAGGAAAAATTACAAACCATACTGGACTGAAGAACTACACATTTTGGAGGACAAAGTTGAAGATGCCAGGAAGACAGCTGAGAGAGAACAAACAACTGAAGCGAACATCTCTCTCAAAGCCATCTCAGCAAAATATAAAAGAACAGTAAATCAAACAACAAGAGATTGTTGGAGGGAAAAAACAGAAAACCTGAATTTTGATAGGGATGGAAACAAACTATGGAAACTAGTGAAAGCCATGAACAATGAAGGATCTAGAAACAAACAAATAAGAATTGAACAAGGAAATGCCTTGCTTACAGGAAAAAAGGCTGCAAATGCACTAATGGAACACTATGCCAGTGCAAACCACATTGATATTACAACCGAACAGGAGAAAGCAATCAAAGACAAACAGATACATCATAGTAATACAGAGACAGCAGCAGAATATATGATGGCAAATCTAACAATGGAAGAAATGGAACAGGCAATGAATACCCTAAAAAAGAAGAAATCACCAGGAAATGATGGAATCACAAATGAAATGCTAATAGGACTAGGCACTAAGGCAGAAAAGAAACTACTAGCAGTCTAAATTACAACTGGAAGAGAGGAATAGTCCCACAGGCATGGAAGGAAGCTATACTAATACCAGTCCCAAAGAAAGGAAAAGACCTGGAAGAACCAAATGGATATCGACCTATCAGTCTACTTAGCTGTGTAGGAAAATTAATGGAGCGCATTATCAATGGCAGGCTAACATGGCATCTGGAAGAAAACAAACTCTTAACATCACACCAAGCAGGATTCAGAAAGTACAGATCCACTGAAGATCAAATAACCTATATAGCTCAGGAAATAGAGGATGCCTTCCAAGAGAAAAAACACACACTAGCGGTTTGGATAGATTTAGAAAAAGCATTTGATAAAGTGTGGAAGGAAGGACTGAAAGTAAAACTGCAAAAAAATGCATGTTTGTGGGAAAATGTATAAATGGATCAGCCACTACCCTGAGAACAGAACAGCCAGGACAAAAGTACAAGGACAAACCAGCAAAATGATGCTGTTGGAGCAAGGTGTGCCCCAAGGAGAAGTTCTTTCACCAACATTATTCCTAGCATATATAAATGACATCACAGAAAATTGTCCAGCCAGAGTACACACATCTTCCTTTGCAGATGACCTAGCCATATGGACATCCGACGAATATATTAGTACAGCTAACAGCAGAATACAGCAAGCCTTATTAGCGCTAGAGGATTGGTCAAAATCATGGCTAGTGAAGATAAGTGAGGAGAAAATAACATGCACAGTGTTCTCCCTCTCAAACAAAACTCAGCAACCTAATCTGGTATTGAATGGAAATATATTGCGCCACGAAGATAATCCAAACTATCTAGGAGTCACCTTTGATCGTCGCCTGACATGGAAGACACAGGTTGAGAAAAATCGAACAAGAGCAAGGCAAAGAATGGCAATCATGAAAAAGCTTGCTAGTACAACATGGGGAGCAGATGAGAAAGTTCTCAAGAAGTTATATACTGGACGGGTGAGGCCAGTACTGGAATATGGCATTGAAGCTTGGGCAACAGCAGCTAAGTCAAACTTTAACAAAATAAGCAGAGTCCAAAATCAAGGAATGCGAATCATAACTGGAAGCCTGAAGACAACGCCTATTAATGCACTAGAAAAGATCACTTGTTACAACCAATGGAGGATAGAATAGATAGCAGAGCATAGCAACAAGCAGAAAATTAAGAAGATTGACAGACTACCCTATGTATAACAGGTTTAATGGTTTTGGAAAGGGAAGACTGAAGCGTGGCAACTTTGTAGAAACTGCAAAACGAAAGATTAAGGCAGATCCCATACTTAACATATCAATAGTCAAACCCATTTACAATGCACACAAGTTTCCAGCTTGGAGACAACAGCAACTGCCTGAGATGATAGAAAACATTCCTGGTATTGAAAAAAAGAACACTCAAAATGAAACCGAAAGAAGAAAAATAACCCTAAACTACACAAAAGAACATTACCCAAGCAACAATTGGACCCATGCATATACAGATGGAACAGCCAAAAATTCAATAGAAAATGGAGGAGGAGGAATTCTTCTAAATTTACAAAATGGAGTGAAAATAACACAGTCAGTGGCAACTGGAAAATATTCAAGTAACTTCAAAGCAGAGGTAGAAGCTATGAAAACTGCAGCAGAAATGCTCTTGATGGAGGAAAATAAAGAGAAGCAAATAGCTATCTTCACAGATGCAAAGTCGGCTGTCTCAAAACTGAAGAGCAAAAACAGCACAGAACTGGCTGACCTAAGAGCAGCATTCCATGGTCTATGCCAGAAGAGCAGCATTCCATGGTCTATGCCAGAAATCCAAAAAAGTTGTAATACAGTGGATCCCATCACATTGCAGTATACCTGGAAATGAAGAGGCTGACAGATTAGCAAAAGAGTGTGGACGACTACCACAGCCTGACATAGACATAACCTATAATGAGGCAAAGAGGCTTATAAAAAGCACTTATAGAACCAAATGGGAATCAGAGCACCCAGGCCACTAGAAGGATGACGCTTACTATAAACTCGACCGAAGAGAACAAGTAGCAATCTTCAGACTCCGCATAGAACATAACAGGCTGAAATACCACTTGTACAATAAACTAAAGATAGGAGATACCGATGAATGTAATTGTGGAACTGGTAAAATGACAGCTAAACATTTGCTGCAGGAGTGCCCAATATATGCAGAACAGAGAAAGATATTTTGGCCCACACCTGCTTCATTTGAGGACAAGCTCTATGGAGATATCAACAAGCTCAAGTTGACTGCAGCTTACCTTAACTACATTCAGGTTGACATTTGAGGTGCATGAAGAAGTATTTAGACTGCCACACTTCATACTACAAGTATGTCAGTTACAAAAGCGTCCCAGAGGCATGAAATGGAATATTGCTTGGATAGCAAATCCATTACGTGGAAAGTCCGAATCAAAAGCCCACTGTGTGGATGTCATCTGCAGACTGCATACTTCTGGTTTCCGGAAGAACAGCCTATGGTGAACGGAAGGCCCAATATACGGAAGTGAGGCTAAGAAGCCATGTTCAGGACGTGACGATTCCTTGGGTGAGCCCAGTACCAGAGCGCTGTGTGTCGGCTCTGCAAGTATGGAAGCCTTCTTGGATGGCGGGGAATGCCCATGGTCTGCCCCTGCCTTCCCTTGAGGGCTGACCAGGATGTCATTGGCTGGTCTATATGGGCCAGCTGGGATGGGGAATGACACCACAACAGTGAGTCAAACGTCCTAAGAAACCCCCGGGAAGGTTAACCCGGTCAACAAATGCCCGCAGAAGTCGGATGTGTTGGCCTAACGGCGTAAGAACGCAGCTCTGCTGTAAACAGGCACAACGCAATCACGTCCGAAAAAAACTCCGGATGAACGCAGAAGAAGAAGAAGTAGGTCAATGAAAACAAAGCACGCAGTTCTATGCAGCCGGTTTGGGAGGACTGATAAAACGATGGGATAAGTGCTTCAATGTTGGTGTAAATTATGTTGAGAATTAAAGGGACAACGTATGTATAAAAATAAACTGGTTTCAATTTGTTGTCATCTTTAGTTATTTTTCTACAGCCATTTGTGACTTACTTAATAACTTACCCTCGTATTATTATTATTATTATTATTATTATTATTATTATTATTATTATTATTATTATTATTGTATGAAGGATTCACATGTTTTCTCCGTTATGAGATTTATATATTATGTTCGTGGTTGTTACTTTCACTGCTGGAGTATATATTATACTTTTACCCAGTGGGGACAGATGATGATGATGATGATGATGATGATGATGATGATGATGATGATGATGATGATGATGATGATGATGATTAAGAGGCTCTGGTGTACGTGTGTACACCAAGAAGAGAATGTTGATTGGTATGGTCGTTGGCCTTTGGCCTAATGCTGTTTGCAGCTATGGAAAGGAGATGGGAAATTCTGGACACAAGGCCCATGACTCAGAGATCCTTGTCATGTTTATGCAGGTATAATATCAAAATGTTTGCAGAGTTAGAATGTCTTTAACTCATCAGAAAGTCCCAGTATCGAACTCAGAAAAGAATACTGAGTGAGGAGATATCCTACTCACTTTTGGAGTTAGATTAAACTCCACCATAAGAGACGAGGGATGGTAAAATTGGTACTACCCTCCTTTCTCCTGCCTTTTTGTTTCTTTTATGTGTGTTGTGATAAATGTTACCACAACATGAGTTTGTATCGATGGTTTGGAATGTCTTATTTTGTCATTTCCAGCTCCGGAGAGGCTGATGGTGGTTCGGACGTTATCACCGAACAGGAACCAGGGTCAACAGCCTGTTTCTGAGTGGTACATGAATGAATACCTTATACAGTCTGGATCTTTAATAAAACGTTGACAGTCGCATTTATCAGCTGCCTTTGTCAGCGGAAAACGTGACGAAGATGATTAGCCAAAAGCTATTGATACATTCCGATTTCTGTCTGGATACTCCAGGACGGCCTGCCTTATCAAAATGTCTACCAAGACAAACGGGTATACATAGTACACAGATACCAGAGTATTATCCGCTTTTTCATTCTCGGAGGTACTGCCTGACGCACCATCAATCAGCAAGGTTAAGGAAACTAAGGGATAGTCCAAGTTTGAACAAACCTAACAGCAGTGAGGACCCTCCAAAACTGCCTGTTGGATTCCCAGTTTATAATACAAAAAGTATTAACGTTCGACACAAGTTATATGCAGGCAAGGTCAACACCAGGTCCTAAATATGAACACCATCTAAAAGACACTATGAAAGAAGCAAGAGGAGTCAATGCTTATACACATGCGGCAGAGGAGATCCTCCGACTGTCTTGTGACTCCCAGTTTGTGTGCTGGAATTTCTTCTTCTGTTCCATGCTTGTGCAGACCAGTCTGGACATTATCCTAGATGATACCAATGGGCGACTCTCAGCATTGTATGTTCCTATACTGGAATGGATATCATATATCAAAGGATGGCTCTTTGCTGGTCCCAGGTCGGCATGATTGCAATATCACCAAGTGTGGGATGGACTATCGACCTGAGACTGGGTGTATGTGAAATCCTTGTGGACAGGAGTTGAGATTCTGATACTAAACAGAGATGCTGGACGGTCGTCATCTTTTTCATTGTATTCGATGATGTAGGGAAATACCTTCTGCCCAGTCTGAAGAGGAACTCTGAAAGTTTGACTGACCTAGGCCTCAGCTTCACTAGGACACAGAGCAAGAGTCTGTTTGATTCTTTCCCTGGATAATAGGGATTATGATGTCCCCTGGAGCAAATTTACAGTGGAAATTAGATGGGTGGGACACAACTGGGTGCATTTAATTCGGTCCCTGGATAAAGAGGACATTATCTGATAGGCACTTGAGAAAATAACTATCATTAGAAGAGAACTAGAGAAAGAGGAAATAGGACTGATTAATTAGTCTAGTTATTGTGTTCTGAATTTGGAGTATTGTTTTGGTTTTGGACTTGCCTAGTACATCAACAGCAGCTGAAAATGCTGGTGTTGACTGCAACGTCCCGTAAGGGATACGCAACAAAAATTTGGTTTTGGGTGCATTGATTTTTGGGGATATGGGGTTATCACATTTGTATGTGTTCATGATATTACATATCATCCCAATATCTTTCATAACCCTATCATATCTTTCCAAACTCAATACTGTTAATACAAATATATAGGTACTCCAGATCTTGATTTAATTCCTGGTGAACGGTTTGTTCAAATGTTGATGTTTACGTTCATTGCTTGTTGATATTTGTTCAGTTGTAGTTGTTCTTCTTCTTCTTCTGCGTTCATCCGGAGTTTTTTTTCTTTTCCGGATGTGATTGCGTTGTGCCTGTTTACAGCAGAGCTGCGTTCTTGCGCCGTTAGGCCGACACATCCGACTTCTGTGGGCATTTGTTGACCGGGTTAACCTTCCCGGGGGTAGTTGTTCTATATGTTGTAAACAATCAATGTTCTCTGGCACTATATCAGATTCGAAAGGTGATCGAGTGGGAGGCGATACCTACACATAGATACCATTGTCTTAATTAGGGTTGCCAGACGTCTGGCAACGAGAGGACTTGCCCTTCTTTTTAGCCTAATGTCCTCCGTTAGGCAGGCAAAGCTAAAAACCTTTAAATATCCGGCTTCTAATAATTTTGTTATAATTCAGTATGTATTGTTGTTACAACTTACAATGTATCTACACTCTACCGTGTGTTTACATTCTTTATTAAAACCCATTGCTTAGTATATTTATTTAATTTTCCTATTTATACCAAACGTGGAGCACCAATTATTTGTATAATTTCAGTCTAACTGTTGATCTATTCGGCAATACTAACAATGCTGTAGTCTCTAAGGTCAAAATGTTAATGTTATTTCCGGTTCCGATAGCAGAGACGCCACTTAAAATCATTATTGTTTTTTTTTTAATGTGTAATTTTTGCCGTCCATGTTTATGAAAATGGCTTCTACAAAGAGAAAATGCAAATTCTCGAACACTATGAAAAATAAGTTTCCATGCTTCGTTGAAGGACACAACGACAATGAGGCAAAGTGTACGATTTGCGATAGTTACTTGTCCGTTGCCAACAAAAGAACTACTGACTTGGAGCGCCATGTTGACAGAGAGAGACATAGAAACCTAATCAGTCCGCGTCATCTAGCACATTGACGTCTTTTTTTCAGCCTAAGTACTCAAATGTGTTGCTGAAAGCGCATGCTGCTGAAGCAACTTTGACATTGCATACAGTTTGTCATCACCAGTCTTACAACTCGATGACCTGCACAGCTGGTTTGATGCACACATTATTTGAAGATTCAGAAATTGCTAAAACAATATTGCTTGTGCAAAAACAAAGACTGAAACAATAATAAACCAGGTAATTGTCCCCCATACTGTTGATGGATAAATCTTTCAGTGATATTTCATTTTTCGGTCTTTCGACAGATGCTAGCAATCACGGTTCGCAGAAAATATTTCCTATCGTTGTTCAGTACTTTGACTGGAAAGTAGATGGAATCCAAACTAAGATTCTCGTGTAAAACAACACACCAAATGAAACCTCAGATACCTCACAGTATATTTTGAGAACACTCCAAACACATGATTTGTACTCCAAATGTGTTGCTTTTTCTGGTGACAATGCCAATGTGAATTTTGGAGGCATTAACAGAAGAGAAGGTAGAAATGTGTTCTCGCATTTGAAGGTAGCCTTGAGCAAGCCATTTGTAGGCGTTGGATGTTCTGCTCATGTTCTGCACAACTGCATCCAACGCGGCGCAGATTTAATGCAGATTGACATCGAATCTATGGTCTTGAAAATATTCAATTACTTTTCTATATACACTGTCAGAACATAAACTTTAAAGGATTTTTGTGACTATGTCAACATTAACAATGAGCTACAACTCTATCACTCTAAAACTAGATGGCTCAGTTTGTTTCCAGCTGTTGATAGGCTGTTGAGGCTGTTTACTGCTTTGAAAGAATATTTTCTTTCTGTAAACCAACCACCTGCTATGATAAAAAATGTTTTTGAGAACGATTTTTCAGAAGTTTACCTTTGGTTTGTGCATTCTTTGATGTCTGTCTTCCAAGTCAATATTTCGGCCATTGAGAAAGAAGAATCATCAGTGTTAGAGGTTATGAGCCTTCTTCACGCAACCTTGGAAGTTTTGAAAGGCAGATTGAAGGAGACATTTATTTCACTGAAAGTCAGGGAGATGTTGAGAAGACTTAAGGAAAGTAATCGAGAAGAAGAGTGTAATAGTTTTATGGCAGACGTTAGGTTGATGTATGAAGCATGCATTAGTTATTTAGAAAAGTGGTTGAAGCCTTTTGATGAATTTCAGTGCTTTGATTGGATGTACTTAAATAAAATCAAAGACTGTACATTTGATGACATTTTGACATGCATATTGTACTTGAAAGAGAAGGGTATTATTGTAGATGATGTGCAATTATTTGACCAATACTGCAATCTTAAATTATTTGTGCAAGACAAGAATGAACAGTTTTTTGAAAGACTCTTGCATGAACAGTGGAGTTTATTTTTCCAAAGTTGCCAAAATACATGTTGCTTTTCAGAGTTACTTAAAACGTATGTAGTATTCTTCAGTATCCCTGGACACAATGTCAATGTGGAAAAAGTGTTCTCGTTGATTAATGCTCAATGGACAAAGAAAAGGAACAGACTCTTACTCGACTCTATAAAGGGCATCATTCTCACAAAGTACTATTTGAAGAATCTTACCTCTGAACAGTTTTATGCAAATGTGATTGCTAACGAGGATCTTCTACGAAAAGTTGGCTCCTCCGAGAAATATGTTGCGTAATTAATAAAGATTATAAGGTAATAATTTACAATCGGCTGTATAAATAATATTTTTTAGCATTTTGAAAAAGGTCTCTATTGAATTTATATCTTTTTTTTTAACATGATTGTTTCTTGGTCGATTCACTAACAGTAAGATACACTTATTGGCAGCTATTGTAATAAAATTGTACTGATTGTGGGTTTATTCTGGAACGATATAAATGAAACATTCAATATGTCCTCCTTTGTCCTTATTTTTGTATTATTATGTCCTCCTGGGTTACGAAAACTGTCTGTATCTAACTCATAGAGAGTGTAGACAAAAGTGGAAGAACGTCTCAATGATGCGAAATGGAACGCACGGCGAGCGAACCTATTGCGTGGTCTGAAGTCAAAAGCAGCAAATCCATTGCGTGGTCCGAAGTCAAAAGCAAAAGCTTACCGAGCGGATGTTGCCCGCAGTCTGACCGTTCCTGGTGTGTGCTTGAGAGACCAGTAAGTAACAAGCGAGATGCCCAACACATGGAAGTGAGGAACTAAAGCAGCCATGAGCAGGACGTCGCAACTCCTTGGGTGAGCCCAGTCTCAGAGCAATATGTGCCGGCTCTGCAATTATGGAAGCCTCCTTGGATAGACTTGGATAGGCCCATGGTCTGCCCCTGCCTTCCCTTGAGGGTTAACCGTGATGTCGATGATCGTTCTATCTTGACCAGCTGAGATGTGGGCGACATCACAACAAAAAGTCTAACGTGCCTCGAAACCCGAGGAAGACTAACCTCATTAAAAAATGCCTGCTGAAGCCGGAAGTGCCGTCCTACGGGTGGAAAACTAAAAATTGGCACTACGCATTTACGTCCGAGTGAAATGTCTCGTCCGAATGTCTCTCGTGCTAGGAACAGCTCTGACTACCTAGTTTCCGAATGCCGCTCTTGTTCGGAACAGCTCTGACTAGGTAGTGTTCCGAATGTCTGTCGTGCCTGGAACAGCTCTGACGGGCGCAACGACAAGCACATGTCCGAAAACTCGCTGAGTGGATACCGTTTGCAGACCTGTCTGGTTTTGTGCGGGAACGGCCTGGGGCGAACGAAATGCCCAATATATTGAAGTGAGGGATTTAAAGCAGCCATGAGCAGGACGTGACGAATCCCTTGGTGAGCCCAGTACCAGGGCGCTATGTGTCGGCCCTGCAACTATGGAAGCAACCTTGGATGGCGGAAAATGCTATGGACTGTCCCTTCCTTCTCTTGAGGGATGACCGAAGTTCTCGACTGTTCCAACTTGACCAGCTGAGATGTGGACGGTACCACAAAAGTGAGAGTCTCCCAGGAATGCTAACCTGGTCAAAAATGCACGCATAAGTCGGATGTGTTGACCTAAGGGTTTTCAACCCAAGGGTGCCTAACGCACACCGCAATGACATCTGAAAAAACACTCCGGATGAACGAAAAGAAGAAGAAGATGTCCTCCTGTGCCCTCCTTTTTGTCTTATAATGTCCTCCTTGTGGTGCCCCCGTATCTGGCAACCCTAATCTTAAGGAGTGAAATGTTTTCCCCTTGTATCTGTGGTAAATTTCCCTGATCACCTGGCCTTATAAGAAGTGAGTGAGAATGTCAATTCATCCCATTCGGGATCTCCTAGACAAACTTAGCAAGTATTCTCATATATTAAATCTAAATCCTACATCCCACAGGCTGGATGGTGTATGACTGGATGGTGTATGACTGGATGGTTTATAGCTGGATAGTTTATGGCTGGATGGTGTATGGCTGAGGCTGGATGTTGTATGGCTGGATGGTGTATGGCTGAGGCTGGATAGTGTATGGCTGGATGGTGTATGACTGGATGGTGTATGACTGGATGGTGTATGACTGGATGGTGTATGACTGGATGGTGTATGGCTGAGGCTGGTTGTTGTATGGCTGGATGTTGTATGGCTGGATGGTGTATGGCTGAGGCTGGATAGTGTGAGGCTGGATGGTGTATGGCTGAGGCTGGATGTTGTATGGCTGGATGTTGTATGGCTGGATGTTGTATGGCTGGATGGTGTATGGCTGGATGGTGTATGGCTGGACGGTGTATGACTGGATTGTGTATGCTGGATGGTGAATCGCTGAGGTTGAAAAGTGTGTGGTTAAGGCTGGATGGTGTATGGTTGGGTGGTGTATGGCTGGATGGTGTATGGCTGGATGGTGTATGGATGGATGATGTATGGTTGGATGGTGTATGGTTGGATGGTGTTTGGCTGAAATGTGTATGGTTGGATGGTGTATGGTTGGATGGTGTATGGTTGGATGGTGTTTGGCTGAAATGTGTATGGTGGATGGTGTATGGTTGGATGGTGTATGGCTGGCAGTGTATGTTTGGAAGGTGTATGGTTGGATGGTGTATGGCTGGATGGTGTATGGTTGGGTGGTGTATGGTTGAATGGTGTATGGTTGGATAGTGTATGGCTGGACGGTGTGTGGTTGGATGGTGTATGGCTGAGGCTGGATAGTGTGAGGCTGGATGGTGTATGGCTGAGGCTGGATGTTGTATGGCTGGATGTTGTATGGCTGGATGTTGTATGGCTGGATGGTGTATGGCTGGATGGTGTATGGCTGGACGGTGTATGACTGGATTGTGTATGCTGGATGGTGAATCGCTGAGGTTGAAAAGTGTGTGGTTAAGGCTGGATGGTGTATGGTTGGGTGGTGTATGGCTGGATGGTGTATGGCTGGATGGTGTATGGATGGATGATGTATGGTTGGATGGTGTATGGTTGGATGGTGTTTGGCTGAAATGTGTATGGTTGGATGGTGTATGGTTGGATGGTGTATGGTTGGATGGTGTATGGTTGGATGGTGTTTGGCTGAAATGTGTATGGTTGGATGGTGTATGGTTGGATGGTGTATGGCTGGCAGTGTATGTTTGGAAGGTGTATGGTTGGATGGTGTATGGCTGGATGGTGTATGGTTGGGTGGTGTATGGTTGAATGGTGTATGGTTGGATAGTGTATGGCTGGACGGTGTGTGGTTGGATGGTGTGTGGCTGGATGGTGTATGGCTGGATTGTGTATGTTGGATGGTCTATGGTTGGATGGTGTATGCCCCCCCCCACCCTTCCAACCACCACAACCACACACATGAAGTGAATGTTCACATCCACCCCCCAAACCACCACACATAAAGTGAATGTTCACAGGCCCCCCCCCCCCCCCCCAAGCACCACACACACGAGGTGAATGTTCACAGGGACCCCCGCCCTCAACCACCACCACCACACAAACGAGGTGAATGTTCACTGGAACCCCGCCACACACATGGGGTGAATGCTCTTAGCCCCCCCCCCCCCTCCAACCACCACTACCACCACAACCACCACACATGGGGTAAATGTTCACCAGGACACCCGCCACACACATGGGTTGAATGTTCACTGCCCCCCTCCAACTACCACCACCTCACACATGAGGTGAATATTCACCGGGATCCCCACCACACACACATGAGGTGAACGCTGCAGTGCCACTCACCCACCAACCCATAAACTGTCCCAATCTGAGCTCCTCTAGGACCTCCCAAGTGTTGATGTAAAGTCTCACACGCCACAATGATTTCCGCGCCTCATGTCCGCTTCTCCCCGTGCGGTGTTGTACATGAAAAAATGTAAACAGCAGAGAATAGTTTGTCAACGATACATTGGAACAGTCACAAACTGCGGAATTGGCATTACTGCTAACCGGTCCTCATCAGCAAACACAAATAATTCTATCAGATTCTTATTAAAATATACAACAAAATAGTCATCATCATCAGTTGTCATAAAGACTGATGTGCGCGATGATCCGTTTCCACTATTTCCGGTCTCCAACAGCATGTGTGTCGACATTTACCGTATCATGACACCCCCCCCCCCCCTGTCTTCCTGAAGCCCAACTGGAGATACCCGTGTGCAATAAAAGTAATACATTTGGTAAGATGGTCATTGTCGACTAGAAACATCCGCCCAGTAATTGTACATTACCGTGGGCAGTAATGCAAGCACCTTGTCAACCAAGAACATGTGGGAAAATACTAGACTACAGAAGTAAAGGAAGGCATAGAAAGATGAATAAGGGGATTGAGTGGTCTCGAAGTATGGTGTCCGCCTCGAGTGCTGGAGGTCCCGGGTTCAAGCACCGGTGAGGGCCGGGATTCTAGTAACAAAACTTCCACTGGTCTCTGGGTAGTGAAATCGGACGCCCGTGTGTATTGTAGGGCACGTAAAAATGAGTAGCCTAACAGCGCTGCCCGGGCAAAATTTCGAGTTAACATCTATCAGAAGTACTTCGGGATCCTCGCCGGTGCTACGGAGTTCGTGCACTGAGCTGAGATTCTCCTGAGTCAGGCTTGAGTTAGGAGTAGAACGGAGTACTTATGGGTTACACCCGTGTGCCGTGATGTTGATCCGTCGACTAAACTAAACTAGACTATAGAAAGATGAATGCTTAAACACATGACCAGGGAATAATAATATGTGCAATACCAAATTCGTTAACATATCAGATGATTCAGAGAAGGGGGACGTGAAGGAGGAGGATGAATGAGGAAGAGGAGGAGACGAAGGAGGAGAAGAAGAGGAGGAGGGGGAGAAGAAGAAGAAGAAGAAGAAGAAGAAGAAGAAGAAGAAGAAGAAGAAGAAGAAGAAGAAGAAGAAGAAATATACATAATGCCGGACAATCTACATCACACAGGTATATTAGTAGTGCACGAAGATAAGGAACAATGCTAGTCCCTGGCCACAACATAGAAACGCGTATCGCGACAACCCACGGAGGCGGGTTTATGGACTCAATAAAGAAACACACCAAACCAAAAAACACTGACAGAGACAGAGAGAGAGAGAGAGAGAGAGAGAGAGAGAGAGAGAGAGAGAGAGAGAGAGAGAGAGACAGAGACAGAGAGAGAGAGAGAGAGAGAGACAGAGAGAGAGAGAGAGAGAGAGAGAGAGAGTTACTCGCAAAGTCCCTTAGTGGGAATCTGTGGTGTGTGTGTGTGTGTGAAATGTTAGGATCGTTACATTCTGTAGGTCTGAGCACATGGAGGAACAGTATCCACCCCCCCCCCCCCCCATGTAGCGAACGTCGAGCACTGGCGTGGAACCTTATCCGACCCCGCACAAAATGAACAAACCTTTTGTGCAAAATACATTCCTGGAATTTTCCTTGAAAGAATATCGGAGAGGCAAGAAACTGGTCATCGCATCCCATAAAACCGTTCACAGCAGTATCTTTTACCGTGAAGTCAGTAGATACAAATAAACAGACGTAGTGCAGGGCACGGCGTGGCCAAGTGCTTAAGCCATCTGCCTTGAGCTTGGAAGGTCCAGGGTTCGTTTCCGTCCTTCCTCTCTCCGTTACTAGTGCCACGTTTCCGTCCTTCCTCTCTCGGTTGATGAGTGCCACCTTTTCAACCTTCCTCGGTTGACGAGTGCCACGTTTTCAACCTTCCTCTCTCGGTTGCCGAGTGCCACGTTTTCAACCTTCTTTTATCTTTTGACTAGTGCCACATTTTCGGAGTCCCAGCTCATGGCTGGAGTTACGTAATTTGTCCTATATAACACCCTTTCGACAAATCGCTCTGTGTAAAGAGACCGTTCCATGTGGAATAACACCCGGGCAATGAAATCTATCCGTTGGCCTTAACTTTTTTTTTTTTTAATATATAGAAATAAACACCGGCTCCGTGGCCGAGGAGTTAGCAGCTTTCTCCGCTAACTCCGAATACTCTCGTCACGTGACGCGACGAGAATTAGCAGTGGTTCGAATCGCAAAAGTGACTTATGAGAGTATGGAGCCGGTCGCTCAGAAAGTCGTGGCGTGCTGATGAGCGTAATATAGCCTAGGAATCAACATACAGCTGAAAGATGCTGGTGTTGACCGCAATATCCTGAAACAGGATGGAAACGCGGAAAAAAAAAAATAAAAATAAAAAAATATAGAAATAAACGTAAGCAGTGTTTTGTTGGTCGTGCGTCGTAGACCTTTCTTTGAGCGAGGCACGTTCGTCATTTGAAGGTAGCCGGTTTGAATTCCGTGGTTGCCTAGATCTTTTACTTTGCAATTTGTCTTATGATCCTTTTCTTAACTTCTGTGAGTGTTAAACAATACCTGTGAATCCCGAGTTTTGTATATTTGATTGCTGATAAAGACTAGTCTCCGCAACGTCCTGTGATTTCCGTAATTGTGTAAAGCTGCCTTATTTTGTGCCCTTTTATATTGTTTACATTTCCACAGGCTTTACCGCAGTTCGACTAATTATATCAGGACATGAATGTAACCTTTTGGAAAATTTTTCGATCAGGTAAGATAGGACCGCAAGGTCAGCGAGCCACCTGTGACTGTCGGTGGTGTTGGTTTATGGCTTCCCACCTCAAACACCCCAGGGCTTTTCAAAGTGACAACAACGACAATCCCTGGCCCCGCCAGACGGGCGCCAGCCCAGCTCCCAGGACCCACAGTAAAGAAGCCTCTACTGCATACATCCCCTGGCCTGTCTTTTGTCCCCAGGTGGGGCCGCCAACAGGTGACACTTTCTCACTGAATGCATTCGCCTTTTGAACAAAAAAGACCTATATGTTTAACCCAGAGGACAGTAGGCATGTTCAAGGTAGGACAAGAAACACACAGACCCGGATACGAAACTTTATTTGTAAAATCACGTCTTTCGGTTTTTGCTTTTATGATAAAAGATCGTGTTCATTGCATTCGGATATTTCCATAGGCGCAGTCTACCTTTGTAGATCATCATCATCTGTAGCAGGTTGTTGGCGCGTGGTGGCAGGACTTGGCTGCCATCACAAGCCGCTGACAAGATTCTAGATCTTGTGCCAGTTCATTGCTCCATGTATGTTCGTGTCCAGGGTGCTGTCAATGTCCTCTGTCCAGCCTCGTGCGGGGCGAACCCTGCCTCTACTTCCCAAAACCATCCCACCAATCACTGTTCTTTCCCGCGGGGGGGGGGGGGGGGTCCTTCGTGGCGAAGTGGTCAAGCCGCCTGCTCGGTCCCCGAAGGTTGTGGGTTCGATTCCCGACTCCGTCATCCAGTTCACAAGTGCAGTTTTCTCGGAGACTCCTGGGTGTCTTCGCTGGAGCTACGGAGTTCGTGTTTTGTGCAACGCTTTCGGCAGGCCGCCCTTAAACCCGCTACCACTTCTGAGGTACCTGTAATCTACTGCCCCAAGCCAAGGACGAGAAGTCAACGTCTGTGTACAACTGACCGGTGTGCCCAATGAACCCACAACCCCGAGATCACCAGAGACCGTTTAAATAGCCAGCGCGTTACACCTCGCAGCCACGTCGACCACCTCCTACACGTGACGTGACACAGACATACCCAACAGTAGCTCAGCAAAAAAGAGAAACGGTTTTCAAGGAAAACAAACTTGAGAAACATGAAATATTTCGGGAATGTAACATGTTACTCCATATTGTGTGCATGTTGAGAGTTCATACTGTAATGTTTACTACCGCATGGGTTCAATATGCGTGACATGAAACACTTCATTGCTCTGAGAGCGATGTGTGGTTGGACGGACCCATTGTAGATGGGCCTGCGTGCCCAATTTGTGAGCCTTTGAAAATAATCTTGTTTAATGTAGCATTCTCTCTCTCTCTCTCTCTCTCTCTCTCTCACTCTCTCTCTCTCACTTTCTCTGTCTTTCTCTATTTCTTGCTCTCGTTTTCTCTCTCTCTCACTTTCTCTCTCTCTCTCTCTCTCTCTCTCTCTCTCTCTGCCTCTTGTTTTCTCTCAATCTCTCTCTTTCTCTCGCCTCCCTCTCTCCCCTCACTCCCTTGCGCGTCTTTCGTGTTCTCTCTCTCCCTCCCTTGTTCTCCTCTCTCCCTCTTGTTTTCTCTCAATCTCTATTGTTCTCTCTTGTTCTCTCTTTCCATTGTTCTCTCTCTCTCTCTCTCTCTCTCTCTCTCTCTCTCTCTCTCTCTCTCTCTCTCGTTCTCTTATCTCTTTTGCTCTCTCATCTCTCTCGTTCTCTCCTTCTCTCTTCCTTTAGCTGTCTCTATCTCGTTCTCTCTTGGCTTTCTCTCTCTCTCTCTCTCTCTCTCTCTCTCTCTCTCTCTCTCGCAGCAGCAGTAGAAGAAGAAGAAGAAGAAGAAGAAGAAGAAGAAGAAGAAGAAGAAGAAGAAGAAGAAAGCAGCAGCAGCAGCAATGTCCCGGACACATTCAGTGTGTAAAAATTCAGCTAACAAACCCAGTTGTAAAGCCCACATTGTATTGCTCTAACCTGCACACCCCCCCCCCCCCCCCCCCTCGGGTTCCTCCAGCCACCTGGTAGAGATTCCACGCTATTCCCACACCTGTCCTCACTTCCCCGACTCCACATCTCGATCTCACCATTCCGTTTCCTACCCTCTCTCTCTACTCAAGTTTTCTCCATTTTCCATGGCAACATTTATGTGCTCAGATGCACAGACCCCGCCCATGTTTTGCCTACAATGCAACGTCCAGAATGTTTCTTCCTTGCCCGTTTCTTCTGACTCTGCTGGTGATATCTCCTGGATGGTTTCCAACGACTGCGATAATCTTTATCGTGAATTCATCAACTCAGATTTGATAATTGGTATCTATTGTACAAAAACGGATAATCTTTATCGTGAATTCATCAACTCAGATTTGATAATTGGCATCTATTGTACAAAAACGGATAATCTTTATCGTGAATTCTTCAACTCAAATGTGATCATTGACAACTATTGTACAAAAGCTGACAATCTTTATCGTGAATTCATCAACTCAGATTTGATGATTGGCAACTATTGTACAAAAATGGATCATCTTTATCGTGAATTCATCGTTTCCTCTTATACATTCTCCACCCTTTTCCCAGTCTACATTCTCCACTCGTTTCCCAACCAACATTCTCCACACTCTCCCAGTCAACATTCTCCACCCTTTCCCAGTCTACATTCTCCACATTCTCCCAGTCTACATTCTCCACTCGTTTCTCAGTCTACATTCTCCACTCGTTTCCCAGTCTACATTCTCCATCCGTTTCTCAGTCTACATTCTCCACTCGTTTTCCAGTCTACATTCTCCACCCGTTTCTCAGTCTACATTCTCCACCCGTTTCTCAGTCTACATTCTCCACCCTTTCCCAGTCTACATTCTCCACATTCTCCCAGTCTACATTCTCCACTCGTTTCTCAGTCTACATTCTCCACTCGTTTCCCAGTCTACATTCTCCATCCGTTTCTCAGTCTACATTCTCCACTCGTTTTCCAGTCTACATTCTCCACCCGTTTCTCAGTCTACATTCTCCACCCGTTTCTCAGTCTACATTCTCCACTCGTTTCTCAGTCTACATTCTCCACACTCTTCCAGACTACATTCTCCGTAAGTTTCCCAGTCTACATTCTCCACACCTTTCTCTTTCTAAATTTTCCATCCATTTCTCAGTCTACATTCTCCACCCGTTTCCCACTCTACATTCTCGACACTCTCCCATTCTACATTCTCTACCAGTTTCCCAGTCTACACTCTCCACCCGTTTCCCATTCTACTTTCTGCAAACGTTTCCCAGTCTACATTCTCTGGTTTTCCTGTGTTTGTTTCTGTGGGACGAGAGGCAGAGGCAGACACAGAGAAACGATGCTGGATGGACCGAGTCGGTGGAATGGAGGAATATCATCAGCACAGTTGATCCACAATAACAAAGATCGAGATCAGTGGAGCGACATGGAGACCTACGCTGGGGATCGCGTAAGTTGTTGAACCATAACCGCCCAAGCATGTTGGCATGGCATCTGTTCAGGGCAGCACATCACGCCACTAGATAGTGTAGACGACTGCAATCAAACGCCACAGAAGCCACGCCTAGTGGGTAATAGAACAGGAATAGAACAGGAATAGAACAGGACCATAGAATATGACTATCTCATGTCTGAGGTAAGCGTGGCCGCGGGGATGCACGACGATGACACTTCCTGTTCGCTGACAGTGAGGTAGTCTCTTCGTCCCACCGGACAGCTTTCAGAAAGCCATGGCAAACTACTAGACGTAGCCTTGCATTGAAAATCAACCTGGGGTTGATGGCAACGTTCTGCAAGGAACATGTAACATGTTTATATCCGCCTTTTAGATGCGACATAGCAGAGTGGTTAGCACATTGGCCCGCTGACGCGGTGGCCGTGTGTTCCAATCCCTATTGGAGTGAGGATTTTGTTACACATTGACCGGAACTCCTAGTTGGGCGAAGTCTAAAATGTGTCAACGGCTGCGCTACAGAAATTTGGGGCGAAAACCATGTACGCAACAGGCGGCATTGCGTGAACAATAGGTCCTGTACTTTCTGGTACTTGTATCTGATATGACTGCAACATGTGTCTGTGGACATAGATCCTATACTTTCTGGTACTTGTATCTGATATGACTGCAACATGTGTCTGTGGACATAGGTCCTGTACTTTCTGGTACTTGTATCTGATATGACTGCAACATGTGTCTGTGGACATAGGTCCTATACTTTCTGGTACTTGTATCTGATATGACTGCAGCAGCTGTCCGTGTGTATTTAGTGGTTCTTTGGCCTCCGCATTGTGCACTGACTGCCTGTCTATCTGCTTGACTACCTGTCTGTCTGTCTGTCTGTCTGTCTGTCTGTCTGTCTGTCTGTCTGCTTGTCTGCATCGTTCGTACTCACACGCACGCAAGAATACATCCGTCCATCCACCCAGTTAGACAGACAGAGACAGGCAGACTGAGAGACAGAGACAGGCAGACTGAGAGACAGAGACATGCAGATATTCGTTTACGGTTAGTGTTAGGTTTAGAGTTAGGGTTAGGGTTAGGGTTAGACACACAGACATATACACAGAGACATACACACACACACACACACACACACATATTAAGTCCCTAGAGAGACCCCTCTTCCCCACCCAGCCGATGCCGTCTCCCCGGGCTCTCCCCTCAGCCCTCCCCACAACTCTGCCCCTTCCCCCAGCCCCCCTATAGCAACAGCCCCAGATAACATTTCCCCTATCACCGAGTCATTACCAGGGGGGAAAACCGTATCGTGCATGCTGGAGGTATCGATGCCAGGTCGGCTCTGGCACAAACAAGTTACGCAACCCGACGCCAGTAGCGGCCCCTCCCGCTCCCCAGCAGGTTCGCATCTGGCAGAAGATCAGAGTCGGGGCTGGTGGAGGTCCCGCCAGGCTGCTGCCAGAGATGGCTGTTGTACATGGGCGTGATGGGAGACGCCTGCCAGCTGTCCCAAAACTCAGCTGGATCGGCATCGGTGGTTCTCATAAATGGTGGATTCCGTGTCGTGGAACAACGACAAGTATCGACACAGCAATAATTGTTACAAACATCTGTGTCACCAGTGCAACAAACTACTACAACCACACAATAATCATAGCAACTACACTTACAACCATCAACACAACCGTAGCAACAACTACAACAACCATCAACATAACCATAGCAACAACTACAACAACCATCAACACAACCATAGCAACAACTACAACAACCATCAACATAACAATAGCAACAACAAGAACAATCATCAACATAACCATAGCAATAACTACAACACCATCAATACAACCATAGCAATAACTACAAAACCATCAACACAACCATAGCAACAACAACAACAACCATCAACGTAACTATAGCAACAACTACAACAACATCAACATAACCATACCAACAACTACAATTATCAACACAACCATAGCAACAACTACTACAACCACCAACACAACCATAGCAACAACTACAACAACCATCAACATAACCATAGCAACAATTACAATTATCAACACAACCATAGCAATAACTACAACAACCATCAAAACAAACATAGCAACAACTACAACAACCATCAACACAACCCTAACAACAACAGTTCAATGGCACCTTGCCGTCTTGACAGACGATAGTTTGTGCTTCAAAAAGGCATAATAACTTTTACCCATGGCGGTAGCGAATGTGACTGATAAGGTCAATTCGCGCTGTAAATGTTCGTTCACAGTGGGTGCATGTGAACATGTGGTCATTTCCACCATCATGCACAATCTTACGTCTCACACGCTCGATGTGTGGCTTATCTGCAATAATTTTTTTCCTTTGTCTTTATTCCATTTCTGATGTTTGCCCTCCATGCAACAGTTCAGCGGCGACTTGCTCCCAATGTGCATTATCAATGCCTGTATCAATCATGTCCCGTTTACACACATCTTTGTATCGTAGTAGAGGCCGACCCTGAGATCTTTTACCCATCTGTAATTCACCAAAAAAGACGTCCTTTGGTATTCTGCCATCATCCATCCTCCTAAGATGCCCTATCCATCTAAGTCTACGAAGACTGAGCATGGAATATCATGAAAATCACACAACCTGATCTTTCCAATACTTCAGTATTTGTGATTAACCAGTCCGAGATAGGACTTACTCGTAAGAGAGCACAAGACAATAATTAGGGTGAATGAAACAAAAACCACGGATCTCAACAATAACCACAGCTGAAGAGAAAGGTTGAACGAGGCCGAATTTGGAATTTTTGTTTTGAAAATTGGAATTGGAATTGGAATATATGTGATTTTGTCTTGCCACTTAATACCAAGAATTCTTCGCAGACACCGCATATGAAAGCTGTTTAAACGTTTTTCTTGGTGTGAGTAAGTTGTCCAGGTTTCAATGTCATAAAGAAAAGTACTAAGGACACAGGCTTGATAGACAAGGACTTTTATTTTGTCTTAACCTGTTCATTGTTATTGCTGCCTTACCAATCCGGATGTTGATTTCCTGATCTAGGGATAATTTGCTATTTACCATTGATCCTAGATATGTAAAATGGTCTACCATCTCTAGTTCGGCGTCGTCAATAAAGATTGATGGTACCCCATGTGCACCTTGTGACATAATCTGTGTCTTCTTTTTGCTAATTGTTAAACCGAATTCAGAACAAGCATTGGAGAATGCAGATAGTAGACATTGTAATTCTTCCTCAGAGTGAGTGGTAACTGCAGCATTATCTGAAAAAAGCAACTCTCTGATCTGTACCTTCTAATTTTGATCTTGGCCTTCAATCTCTGAGCATTGTAGAGGCCGCCATCTAAGCGTGAGTGAATGTATATACCACCATCCACCAAAGGCATATTTCAGTAGAAGTGAAAAGTATATTCCAAAGAGGGTGAGAGCTAGTACACAACCTTGCTTAACTCCACTCTTGATTTCAAACTCTTCAGAAGTTGCACCATCAAACTTGATTATACCTTTCATGCCTGTGATAACAACAACAATAACATAACAACAACAACCATCATTATAACCATAGCAATAACTACAACACCATCAATAAAACCATAGCAACAACAACTTCAACAATCTACATCACCACAACCACTGCAACCATCAACACGATCTCAGCAACATCTACTACAACCACTCATCCAGCAATCAATCGAACCATTAACACAATCTAGCAACCAATCATTCAGCCAACAAACCATCCAGCTACCAACCAAGCAACGAACCAACTAGCCTACCAACCAACCAACCAGCCTATCTACCAACCAACCAGCCTACCTACCAACCAACCAGCCTACCTACCAACAAGCCTACCTACCAACCAAACAAACAATCAGCCTAACTACCAACCAACTAACCAACCAACCAGCCTACCTACCAACCAACCAGCCTACAAACCAAACAACCAACCAGCCTATCTACCAACCAACCAGCCAACCTACCAATCAACCAGCCCACCATCCTACCAACCAAACAACCAACCAGCTTACCTACCAACCAACCAATCTGCCAACAAACCAGCCTACCTATTAACCAACCATCCAACCAATCAGCCTAACTACCAACCAACCAACCAGCCTAACTACCGACCAACCAATTAGCCTATCCATCCAAGCAACCAATACAACAGCCTACCAAGCAACAAACTAACCTACCAAACAACCAGCCTACCTACCAACCAACCAAACAGCCTACCAACCAACAAACCAGCCTAACTACCAATCAACCAACCAGCCTACCTACCAACGAACCAACCAAACAGTCAGCCTACCTACCAACGAACCAACCAACCAGCCTACCAACCAACTTACCAACAAACCAACCAACCAACCAACCAATCAATCAACCAGCATACCTACCTACCAAACAACCAATCAGCCAACCAACCAGCCTACCTACCAACCAACCAAACAACCAGCCTACCTACCAACCAACCAACCAGCCTACCTACCAACCAAACAACCAGCCTACCGACCGACCAACCAACCAGCCTACCTACCTACCTACCTACAAACCAACCAACCCACCAGCCTACTAACCAAATAACCAACCATCCTACCTACCAATCAAGCAACCAACTATCCAACCAACTAGCCTACCTACCTACCAACCAATCAGCCAACCTACCTACCAATCAACCAGCCTACCTAACAACCAACATACCAACCAACCAGTCTATCTACCAACCATCCAAACAACCAGCCTACTTACCAACAAACCAACCAGCCTACCTACCAACCAAGCAACCAGCCTACCGACCGACCGACCGACCAACCAACCAGCCTACCTACCTACCTACCTACACACCAACCAAGCCACCAGCCTACTAACCAAATAACCAACCATCCTACCTACCAATCAAGCAACCAAATATCCAACCAACCAGCCTACCTACCTACCAACCAATCAGCCAACCTACCTACCAATCAACCAGCCTACCTAACAACCAACATACCAACCAACCAGCCTACCTACAAACCAACCAAACATTCAACCAGCATACCCACGAACAAACCAATCAATCAACCAACTAACCAACCAGCATCCTTACCAACCAACCATTCAGCCAACCAATCAGCCTACCTTCCCACCAAACAACCAGCATACCTACCAACCAAGGAATCAGCCAACCAACCAGCCTACCTACCAACTAACCAACCAACCAATCAACTAGCCTCCATACCTACCTACCTACCAATCAACCAACCAACCAGTCTACCTAACAACTAACCAACCAGCCTACCTACCAACCAATCAGCCAACCAACCAGCCTAACTACCAACCAACCAAACAGCCTATCTACGAACCAAGCAACTAACCAGCCTACCTACCAACAAATCAACCAGCCTACCTACCAAACAACCAACCAATCCATCAGCCTAACTACCAACCAACCAATCAGCCAACCAACCAGCCTACCTATCAACCAACCAGACTACCTACCAACCAAACAATCAACCAGCCTACCAACCAACCTGCATAACAACCAACCAACCAGCCTACCAACCAACTAACCAACCAACCTACCTACCAAATAATCAGCCAACCAACCAAATTACCTACCACCCAACCAACCAACCAGCATATCTACCAACCAACCAACCAACCAGCATACCTACCATCCAAACAATCAGCCAACCAACCAGCCTACCTACCAACCAACCAAACAGCCTGCCTACCAACCAATCAACCAGCCTACCTACCAATCAACCAGCCTACCTACCAACCTACCAACCAACCAGCCTATCTACCAACGAATCATCCAACCAACCAGTCTACCTACCAACCAACCAACCAGCCTAACTACCGACCAACCAATTAGCCTATCCATCCAAGCAACCAATAAAACAGCCTACCAAGCAACAAACTAACCAACCAAACAACCAGCCTACCTGCCAACCAACCAAACAGCCTACCAACCAACAAACCAGCCTAACTACCAATCAACCAACCAGCCTACCTACCAAAAAACCAACCAAACAATCAGCCTACCTACCAGCCAACCAACCAACTAGCCTACAAACCAACCTACCAACAAACCAACCAACCAACCAATGAATCAACCAGCATACTTACCTACCAAACAACCAATCAGCCAACCAACCAGCCTACCTACCAACCAACCAACCAGCCTACCGACCGACCAACCAACCAACCAGCCTACCTACCTACCAACCAACCAACCAACCATCCTACCTACCAATCAAGCAACCAACCATCCAACCAACCAGCCTACCTACCTACCAACCAATCAGCCAACCTACCTACCAATCAATCAGCCTACCTAACAACCAACCAACCAGCCTACCTACCAACCAACCAAACATTCAACCAGCATACCCACCAACATACAAACCAATCTACCAACTAACTAACCAGCATCCTTACCAACCAACCATTCAGCCAACCAACCAGCCTACCTACCCACTAAACAATCAACCAGCATACCTACCAACCAACGAATCAGCCAACCAACCAGCCTACCTACCAACTAACCAACCAACCAATCAATTAGCCTCCGTACCTACCTACCTACCAATCAACCAACCAACCAACCTACCTTCCAACCAACAAACCAAAAAATAAACTAGCATACTTACCATATAACCAACCAGACTACCTACCAACCTATCAACCAATCAACCAGCCTACCTACCAACCAACCAACCAATCAAGATGTCCACCTACCTAACAACTAAAAAACCAGCCTACCTACCAACCAGCCTATCTACGAACCAAGCAGCTAACCAGCCTACCTACCAACCAAACAACCAACCAGCTAACCTACCAACCAACCAACCAGCCTACCTACCAACCAACCAACCAACCAATCCATCAGCCTAACTACCAACCAACCAATCAGCCAACCAACCAGCCTACCTACCATCCAACCAATCAACCAGCCTACCAACCAACCAGCTACCTACCAACCAACCAGTCTACCTACCAACTAATCAATCAACCAGTCTACCTACCAACTAATCAATCAACCAGTCTACCAACCAACCAACCAGTCTACCTACCAACACATCAATCAACCAGCCTACCAACCAACCAACCAACCTGCATAACGACCAACCAACCAGCCTACCAACCAACTAACCTACAACCTACCTACCAAAGAATCAGCAAACTAACCAGATTACCTACCACCACACCAACCAACCAGCATATCTACCAACCAACCAACCAGCCTACCTACCGACCAAACAATCAGCCAACCAACCAGCCTATCTACCAACCAACCAAACAGCCTATCTACCAACCAATCAACCAGCCTACCTACCAAACAACCAGCATACCTACCAACCTACCAACCAACCAGCCTACCGACCAGCGAATCATCCAACCAACCAGTCTACCTACCAACCAACCAATCAACCAGTATATCTACCAACCAATCAACCAGCCTACCTACCAACAAACCAATCAACCAGTCTACCAACAAGCCATCCAGACTACTTACCAACCACCCAACCAACCAGACTACCTACCAACCAACCAATCAACCAGCCTACCAACCAACCAAACAACCAACCTGCATAACAACCAACCAACCAGCCTACCAACCAGCCTACCTACAAAAGAATCAGCCAACCAACCAGATTACCTTCCAACCAACCAACCAGCATATCTGCCAACCAACCAACCAATCAACCAGCATAGCTACCAACCAACCAACCAATCAACCAGCCAAACAACCACCCAACCAACCTACCAACCAAGCAACCAGCCTACCTACCAACCAACGAATCAGCCAACCAACCAGTCTACCTACCAACCAACCAATCAACCAGCATATCTACCAACCAACCAGCCTACCTACCAAACAACCAATCAATCAACCAGCCTACCTACCAACCAAACAATCAGCCAATAAACCAGCTTACCTACCAACCAACCAACCAGCCTACTTACTAACCAATCAACCAGCCTACCTACCAACTAACCAAACAGCATACCTACCAATCAATCAATCAGCCAACCAACCAGCCTACCTACCAACCAACCAACCAATCAACCAGTCTACCAACAAACAAACCAGCCTACCTACCAAGCACCCAACCAACCAGACTACCTACCACCCAACCAATCAACCAGCCTACCAACCAACCAACCTGCATAACAATCAACCAACCAGCCTACCAACCAACCAACCTACCTACCAAAGAATCAGCCAACTAACCAGATTACCTACCACCCAACCATTCAACCAGCATATCTACCAATCAACCAACCAGCCTACCTACCAATCAACCAACCAATCAACCAGCCTGTCTACCAACCAAACAATCAGCCAACCAACTAGCCTACCTACCAACCAACCAAACAGCCTACCTACCAACCAATCAACCAGTCTACCTACCAACCAACCAGCATACCTACCAATCAGCCAACCAACTAACCTACATACCAACCAACCAGCATACCTACCAACCAACCAATCAGCCAACTGACCAGCCTATCTACCAACCAACCAACCAAACAGCCTACCTATCTGTCAATCAAACAACCAACCAACGAACGAACCAACCAATCAACCAGCTTACTTACCATTCAACCAACCAGACTACCTACCTACCAACTAATCAACCAGCCTATCTACCAACCAACCAACTAATCAACCAGCCTAACAACCACCCAACCAACCTACAACCAACCAATCAGCCTATCTACCAACGAGTCAGCCAACCAACCAGTCTACTTACCAATCAACCAGCATATCTAATAACCAACCAACCAGCCTACCTACCAACCACCAACCAACAAATCAACCAGCCTACCTTCCAAACAAACAATCAGCCAACCAACCAGCCTACGTACCAACCATCCAGCCTACCTACCAACCAATCAACCAGCCTACCTACCAACCAACCAAGCAGCATAAGTACCAATCAACCAATCAGCCAACCAACCAGCCTACCTACCAACCAACCAACCAGCATACCTACCAAGCAACCAATCAGCCAAACAACCAGCCTAACTACAAACCAACTAACCAATAAAACAGCATACCTACCAACCAACTAACTAACCAGCATACCTACCAACCAACAAAGCAACCAGCCTACCTACCAACCAACCAATCAGCCAACCAACCAGCCAACCTACCAACCAACCAACCAAACAGCCTACCTACCTACCAATCAACCAGCCTAACTACCAACCAACCAACCAAACAACGAACCAACCAACCAACCAACCAATCAACCAGCCTACCAACCAACCAATCAACCAGCATACCTAACAACCAACCTACCAACCAACCAGACTACCTACCAACCAACCAATCAAGCACCTTACCTACCTACCAACCAGCCAACCTACCAACCAACCATCCAATCAACCAGCCTACCTACCAACCAACCAACCATCCAACCAACCAGCCTACCTACCAATCAACCAACCAACCGACCAGCCTACCTACCAACCAACTAACCACCTATTACCAACTAACCATTCAACAAGCCTACCTACCAATCAACCAATCAACCAGCCTATCTACCAACCAGCCAACCAACTAGCCTACCTACCAATTAACCAATCAACCAGCCTGTTGTTTGTCCATCAAGAATGATGATGACCATTCATTTCATCCAGTGGGGTTGAAAGTATGGAGCCGTGATTTCTAAGATGGCTGATAAGGCCTATCTTGGCTCGAAATGTTCTTTGACAATATGGGCAAAGAATGTGTGACGTTCCAGGTGGAGGATCTCCTGCAGTGGTTTTTCTGTCCAGCCTTTTCTTCACAGCTCTTGCAGTCCTAGTTGCTTCACAAGTGACTGCACCCTTGCGTAATGATGTACGCCACGAATTCGTGTCTTTAGCAGCAGTCTTCCAGGTGTCAAGATGAATTCCAAAAGCTTTCAGTGAGATTTTCAGAGTGTCTTTAAAGCATTTCCTCTGGCCGCCTTGGGAGCGTTTACCACAACGCAGCTCATCGTAAAAAATGTGTTTAGGGAGCCTGTGATCTGGCATACGAGTTAAATGACCAGCCCAGCGAATCTGATTTTTCATTAATATAATGTGGATACTGGGCATGGACGCTCTTTCTAGAACTTCAGTGTCTAGGATCTTGTCTTGCCATTTAATCTTCAATAGCTTCCTAAGGCAGACTGTGTGGAAGTGGTTTCATTTCCTAACATGTCGCTGATAAACAGTCCAGGTTTCACAAGCATATAGCAGTGTGGATAATACAACTGCTTTGTAGACTTTTAGCTTTGTTTGCAGGCTTATTCCATTTCTGTCCCATACATTCTTGTACTTGTACAGTCTGCCAAAGCCTGCTCTGGCCATGGAGATTCTTGCATTCACTTCGTCATCAATTGTGACAGCTTGTGACACAGTGCTGCCAAGATGGGTGAATTTGTCCACAACACTTAGTCTATGACCGTTCACCTTGATATTCGGCACGGTGTGATTATTCCCTGGAGCTGGCTGGTACATAACTACAGTCTTCTCCAAGTTGATATTGAGCCCAAAGTTGGCACAGGCATATGAGAAAGCTGAAACATTGTGTTGCATATCTGCCTCTGAGTTGGCATATAGAGTGAAATCATCAGCAAACAGCAGTTCTCTGGCGGTGTCGCTGTTTGTGTTGGTGTTGGCTTTCAGCCTTCTGAGATTGAACAACTTTCCATCCATGCGGTAGTTGATGTCTGTTCCAATGTCATTGTTCTCGAAGGCATTCGTCAGCATAGCTGAAAACATGAGGCTGAACAGTGTTGGTGCCCGGACACATCCATTGGTGACAGGAAAGGGCTCAGACAGTTCACCATTTTCCTGTACTCTTGCCTGCATACCATCATGAAATAGCCCACTATTTGGACATACTTTTGTGGACAGCCATATTTCGCCATAATCTTCCACAGTCCTTCTCTGCTGACTATCAAAAGCCTTGGTAAGGTCAATGAAAGTGGAGAACAGTTCAGAGTTATGTTCCTGACATTTCTCTTGCAGCTGCTTTGCAGTGAAAATCATGTCAACAGTTCCTCGTTCTTTTCTGAAGCCACATTGACTCTCAGGAAGAAGACTTTGATCGAGATAGGCCGTGAGATGATTGACAAGAATTCTGGCGAGTTTCTGCCCTGCAATTGAAAGCAAAGAGATGTCTCGGTGGTTGTCACAGGATTGGCGGTTTCCTTTATGTTTGTAAAGGTGGACTATTGACGCTTCCTTGAAATCTTGTGGCATGGTCTCGTTCACCCATATGTTTGTAAAGACTTGATGAAACTGCTCTATTAGGACCGGCCCACCTGCCTTGTATATCTCTGCTGGAATGGAGTCAGGACCGGGCGCCTTTCCACTGGAAAGTTGCTGGATGGCTTTGTTTAGTTCCACTGTGGTTGGCAGGTCATCAAGTGTATTATTAGTGGGAACCTGAGGCAGGCAGTTGATGGTTTCACCATCAAAGAAGGAAGTTGCATTTAAGATGTTGCTGAAATGCTCTGCCCAGCGTTGAAGGATTTCTTTCTTATCGGTGACCAATGTTCCCCATCTGCACCGAGGAGAGGAACTATGCCTGGTGATGTAGGACCATAGACCGCTTTTAGTGAGTCGTAGAAGATTCTCATATCATGTCTGTCAGCAAAGCCTTGAATTTCATCAACTTTGTTGCTCAGCCAGGAGTCCCGCATGTGCCGAAGTTTCTGCTGCACTACTCTCCGAATGTTATTGAAGGCATCTTTTTTCTGATGTTGACTTCGGGTCATTCACATATGCCTTGAGAAGAAGATGTTTCTCGGCCAGCAATTGGTTGATGTCTTCAGAATTTTAATCAAATCAGTCTTTTTGCTTTCGGGGGGCTGGACGCAGGATTTCCATAGCCGTGTTGTAAATTATGTCCTTTAGGGCTCTCCACTCTGTTTCCGCATCCTGTTTAGCTGCAGCATTGGGCTTGAGGCGGTCTTCCAGCATGTTTCCAAACGACAGCTGCATTTTTTTGCTGTTTAGGCGGGTGACATTTAGTTTTAGGTTTTTTTTTCATTTTTACCCCTTGAGGACGCCGTTGTGGTTTGATGTGTATGTTTATTTTCGAGATAATGAGACGATGATCTGTCCAACATTCGGCACCACACA
This sequence comes from Cepaea hortensis, assembly GCA_963921405.1. Classification (NCBI taxonomy): domain Eukaryota; kingdom Metazoa; phylum Mollusca; class Gastropoda; order Stylommatophora; family Helicidae; genus Cepaea; species Cepaea hortensis. The sequence continues at coordinate 81,837,870 of OY992876.1, forward strand.
TGGATTTTGTCACCCGAACGTCTTGTCTGTCACTCCTCCTGACGATGACATAGTCAATGAGGTGCCAGTGTTTCGAGCGAGGGTGCATCCATGATGTCCTATTTCTCGAGGGAAGACGAAAATTGTGTTGGTGATCAGGAAATCGTGTTCGACACAGGTTTGAAGGAGGAGGAGCCATTGCTGTTACAATTTCCGACACCGTTCTTTCCAATGATGCCACTCCAAGAGGCGGTGTCCTTGCCTACTCTGGCATTGAAGTCCCCAAGGAGTATACGTTTGTCTCCTTTGGGAACAGATGTTCATACGGTGTGCAGGTCTTCATAGAACTTGTTTTTGACGTCATCTTCATTGGTCATGGTTGGTGCGTTGACACTCACGATGGTTGCGATGCTTCTTTCCTTTCAGCAGGGGTAACTTAATAGTCATAAGCCTGTCATTTATAGCCTTCGGAAATTACGCTAGTTTGCCAACCAGGGCCGACTTAATGGCAACTCCCACAACGGATTGGCGTCTTTCCTCGTTTTTCCTTCCAATCCAGAAAAATGTGTAGCCGGCACCTACTTCACAGATTTGGCCTTCTTCTTCAAGTCGTATCTCGCTCAAGGCTGTAATGTCGATGTTGTACCTGCCCAGCTCTCTCCCAATCAGTGTTGTTCGTCTCTCTGGGCCCGTGGCACCGTCTCTGTCAAGTAGGGTGCGTACATTCCAAGTTCCGTTTGTCAAGGGAATATGGTTAGCTCTTTTAGCTTTACTTGTTTTTACTTTGTTTGTATGTCGGGTATAGGGTACCCACCAACCGCGGCTAGCTGGTTAGGTAATAATGGAGCAGACAATGTTTAGGGCACCTTTTCTAGCCTCTTCCTTATGCTATGGAGGTGAGTTGTGCTTTCCTATAGAGGGCTGCTCAGTCACTCAGGGGGCTGCGGAATCCCACTGCTGATCCGGTCAGTAGAAGACGACCATATGTCCTGAGCCGCCTGTGTGCAGGTCTGCGACTACGGCTGCCAGCGTACCCACGCCTGCCACTTCACCGCTCACCCATCGCCACAGGGCTTGACGGTGATATATGAAGTTGAATGAAGAATGACTTGCGCAGTGAATTGGATTAAAGTGAGTAAGAGTTGCGCAATTCGTCGACCTCACTCTCTCGCCTGAGTCCATCTGAGTCCAGTGGCAAGACAAGTCAAGACGACTGGAGACGAATAAAGGTGCAGTGAATGACTAGGGCGCTCTACGTGCCTTGCCGTGCTCATTACGTTCCACAACGCTTTGCAGGTAAACGCCGTCTTGCCCGTTGAATCATCAGTGATTTCATCGGCGCAGTCTGCCGAATCCTGTCTTCACATGCTGGGTGGGCTTACCCTAGTTCACCGCTTGGTTTGACACCAAATCGGATACTCACGCCTGGTTTAGCCAGCCTCTCGCAGCTGTTGCCCGGGGGGGGGGGGGTGGCCGCTGTCGCATGCTGACAGCTACTAGGAGCCACAGGTACAGTTGGATGTCGGGCTTGGACCAGTGGAGGATGGGTCCTGAAGAGGACATGAGAGGACATCCTTACCAAAGGTACTACCATTTCCTGACCCCCGTACTCCCCAATAAACCAGTCTACCTACCAACCAACCAACCAACCAACCAACCAATGAACCAACCAACCAGCCTACCAACCAACCAATCAACCATCCAATCAACCAGCCTACCAACCAACCAACCAGCCTACTTACCTACCAACCAGCCTACCTACCTACCATCAACCAGCCTACCTACCGACTAACCAACCAGCCTACCTACCTACCAACCAGTCTACCTACCTACCAACCAACCAACCAGCCTACCAACCAATCAACCAGCCTACCTACATACCAACCAACCAGTCTACCTACCAACCAACCAGTAAACCAACCAGCCTACCAACCAACCAACCAACCAATCAACCAGCCTACCTACGAACCAACCAGCCAACCAACCAGCCTACCTACCAACCAAACAAACAACCAAACATCCAGCCTACCTACCA
>OY992876.1:82444883-82697383 GCA_963921405.1 Cepaea hortensis
TGTTGTATGTGGGGGAGGGAAAGATAAAAGTTGCGTTGTGTAGTAACATATAAACTGTAACCGTGTGTGATTGATGTGTGTAACCATATTTGTCACAACCCTTCCTTTAGCATTCAACTCCTGGATTCTGTCCTCATCCACCTTCCGCGTGTTTGAGTTGATGTCCTGGTAGGTTCTCTCTCTCTCTCTCTCTCTCTCTCTCTCTCTCTCTCTCTCTCTCTCTCTACCTCTTTGTCTCTCTATCCCTCTCTGCCTCTCTCTCTCATCGTGTCTCTCTCTCTCTATCTCCTCTCTCTCTCATCGTGTCTCTCTCTGTCTCTCTCTCCATCTCCTCTCTCTCTACCTCTCTGTCTCTCTATCCCTCTCTGTCTCTCTCTGCCTCTCTCTCTCCCTCTGTCTCTCTGCCTCTCTCTCTCATCGTGTCTCTCTCTGTATCTCTCTCTATCTCCCCCCCCTCTCTCTCTCTCTCTCTCTCTCTCTCTCTCTCTCTCTCTCTCTCTCTCTTGCTAGCTCGGGTACAGCTATCAGTTTGCAAGTTCTCTTGGTTCCACCTAGAACATTATATTATTATTACTGTAATTATTCAGAAAGTAAAACTCACGGAGTTTATGAAGCACCCGCTTGTCCTGCCCAGTCTCATATTGGCCTTGTACATTTTTTTAAAATGATTAATAACCTTGTCCATCCTTCTCGTCAGCCATGTTATCATGCGTGTGTCCATGATTGTACATGTTTCTTTACAACATTTATTAAATCACATTTCTTTTGCTTACTGTGACTGCTATTTGTTACATCAAGCTTGAGAGAGAGAGAGAGAGAGAGAGAGAGAGAGAGAGAGAGAGAGAGAGAGAGAGAGAGAGAGAGAGAGAGAGAGAGAGAGAGAGAGAGAGAGAGAGAGATGGTCATGTTTGCACTTCAATGTGGCTTGGTCATCAGACAAATATGAGCGGGATTGAGAGAGAGAGAGAGAGAGAGAGAGGGCCATGTTTGCACTTCAAGGTGGCTTGGTCATCAGACAAATATGAGCGGGATTGATAGAGAGAGAGAGAGAGAGAGAGAGAGAGAGAGAGAGAGATTTGCACTACAAGGTGGCTTGGTCATCAGACAAATATGAGCGGGATTGAGAGAGAGAGAGAGAGCCATATTTACACTTCAAGATGGCTTTGTCATCAGACAAATATGAGCGGGCTTGAGAGAGAAACGATGTTTGCACTTCAAGGTGGTTGGTCATCAAACAAATTTAGAGAGAGAGAGAGAGATTTGCACTCCGAAGTGGCTTGGTCATCAGACAAATATGAACCGGCTTCACGTGGGCATCTGATATTCCTAGAGCCATGTGTGCTTGCTGCAAATGTCAGAAATGTCCTTCGTGTGGCATCACTGGTCATTATACTCCCACTGTGGCATCACTGGTCATTATACTCCCACTGTGGCATCACTGGTCACTATACTCCCACTGTGGCATCACTGGTCATTATACTCCCACTGTGGCATTACTGGTCATTATACTCCCACTGTGGCATTACTGGTCATTATACTCCCACTGTGGCATCACTGGTCACTATACTCCCACTGTGGCATTACTGGTCATTATACTTCCACTGTGGCATCACTGGTCATTATACTCCCACTGTGGCATCACTGGTCACTATACTCCCACTGTGGCATCACTGGTCATTATATTCCCACTGTGGCATTACTGGTCATTATACTCCCACTGTGGCATCACTGGTCACTATACTCCCACTGTGGCATCACTGGTCATTATACTCCCACTGTGGCATTACTGGTCATTATACTCCCACTGTGGCATCACTGGTCACTATACTCCCACTGTGGCATCACTGGTCATTATACTCCCACTGTGGCATCACTGGTCATTATACTCCCACTGTGACAGCACATGGTTCTTCAGCACGGCGATACATCTTCCAAGGCAAGTTTGGCAGCAATGCTGCAGTTTGAATGTCAATGCCAACACAAATTTGTATGGTGTTAGACTTGCGAGTACCAGAGGTTGTGGCCGGCACTCAAAACTCCGAGGAAAGGCCAGACGGACCATAATCAGACTGCTACTGGTATTAGTATTATTGGGACTCTTTTCTGGCTGTTGCAGATGAGGACAGAGCACGAACGGGAATTCCGAGTGCTGTAATTTCGGTTCTTGACTCAACTTGCGAACCATGGAACTGTGGAGTGCGGGTGAGCAATGGACCGGGCTGGTATAGTGAATGCTATCTGAGAGACGGGACGAGCCGTGGACCGGGCTGGTGTAGTGAATGCTGTCTGAGAGACAGGACGAGCCGTGGACAGGGCTGGTATAGTGAATGCTATATGAGAGAAAGGGCAAGCAATAATTTAAATCTGAGAGAACGGGCGAGCAATTGACCGGGGTGGTATAGTGAATGCTGTCAGAGAGACAGGACGGGCAGTGGACCGGTCTGGTATAGTGAATGCTGGCAGAGAGGCGAGGCGATGGACCGGGCTGGTATAGTGAATGCTGCCAGAGAGGAAGAGCGATGGGCTGGGCCGGTATATTGAATGCTGTGAGAGATGCAGGGCGATGCCATGGATCAAGAGGCGGATGCGAATCTACAGCTTTGAGCAGATAGCAAGAATAACCAAGTGAAATTGGGTGACGCCAGGCAGGAGAGCTGTGCAGGGGGACAAGGAGAGCTGTGCAGGGGGACAAGGAGAGCTGTGCAGGGGGGACAAGAAGCACAGTCAACCTACACAGAACGGGTGGCATCGACCGCCAAACGCTGAAGGAGATCCTGGGGAGGGGGTCTGAGCACGTGTGGACTGAATGGTGCGATGTACAGTGAGGAGAACGTGAGCGCTGACTGCGACCATGTCGTGGCGTTTCCGTTGTCAAATTCAGGTTGTTTCAAGCTCCCTAGTGACAGGCAGTCTGAAGTCGAGCACGTCAGGGTCGGGCCAGTAATGACAGCCGACACTACAGCACGACCTCGCCCTCTTGAGCTCCGGTGTCAGGGTTAGACGGGATGGACGCGGTCAACTGCCCAGCCGACTGTCAGTACTTCATCTGTGATGTGGGAGTCAGCGTGGCCGATTGGGTCATAGCGCTTGTTCCGGTGTGCTGATGCCGCGGTAGCGGGTTCAACCCTTCAGCAGTCAGGTGGACTAACATGTTGACTTCATGTCCTTGACTTGGGGACGTAAATTACAAGTCCCTTTGAAGTCGGTGCGGGTCGCCTGATGGCGAGGGACACTGGTAATAGGGAAAGCTAATTCACACGCGCCGGCTTCGTGGCTTAGAGGTTATGACTTTTCTCCGTAATCTCGTATACTCTCGTCGGTAACGTGATGACGGTGAGAATCAGCAGTGGTTCGAATCGCATCGGTAACTTACGGGGTATGTGAGTCGGCCGCTTAAAAAGCAATGGCAAACTACTGAGCGTAATCTTGCCAAGAAATCAACATACAGCTGAAAGATGCTGGTGTTGACAGCGATGTCCTGTAAAGGATATGCAACAAAAAAAAAAAAAAAAAAATTCACACGCAAAAATCAGTTCAGTGCATTAGAAGTAGTAGCACATGCATGGACTACACTTGAGTTCTTCTTCTTCTTCGTTCATCCGGAGTTTTTTTTTCGGACGTGATTGCGTTGTGCCTGTTTACAGCAGAGCTGCGTTCTTGCGCCGTTAGGCCGACACATCCGACTTCTGCGGGCATTTGTTGACCGGGTTAACCTTCCCGGGGGGTTTCTTAGGACGTTAGACTCTCACTGTTGTGGTGTTATCTCCCATCCCAGCTGGCCCATATAGAACAGCCAAAGGCATCCTGGTCGGCCCTCAAGGGAAGGCAGGGGCAGACCATGGGCATTCCCCGCCATCCAAGGAGGCTTCCATAATTGCAGAGCCAACACACAGCGCTCTGGTACTGGGCTCACCCAAGGAATCGTCACGTCCTGCACATGGCTGCTTAGCCTCACTTCCGTATATTGGGCCTTCCGTTCACCATAGGCTGTTCTTCCAGAAGCCAGAAGAATGCAGTGTGCAGATGACATCCACACAGTGAGCTTTTGATTCGGACTTTCCACGTAATGGATTTGCTATCCAAGCAATATACCATTTTGTGCCACTAGGACACTTTTTCCACCTTTTATGAAGCCCACACAGTGAGCTTTCGATTCGGACTTTCCACATAATGGATTTGCTATCCAAGCAATATTCCATTTCATGCCTCTGGGAGGCTTGTGTAACCGACATGCCTGTGGTATGAAGTGTGGCAGTCTAAATACTTCTTCAAGTACATTTAAATGTTAACCTGAATACAGTTAAAGTAAGCTGCAGTCGACTTGAGCTTGTTGATATCTCCATAGAGCTTGTCATCGAATGAAGCAGGTGTGGGCCAAAATATCTTTCTCTGTTCTGCATATATTGGGCACTCTTGAAGCAAATGTTTAGCTGTCATTTTACCAGTTCCACAATTACATTCATCTGTATCTCCTATCTTTAGTTTGTTGAACAAGTGGTATTTCAGCCTGTTATGTCCTGTGCGGAGTCTGAAGATTGCTACTTGTTCTCTTCGGTCGAGCTTGTAATATGCATCATCCTTCTGGTGGCCTGGATGCTCTGATTCCCATTTGGTTCTATAAGTGCTTTTTATCAACCTCTTTGCCTCATTATAGGTTATGTCTATGTCAGGCTGTGGTAGTCGTCCGCCCTCTTTTGCCAGTCTGTCAGCCTCTTCATTTCCAGGTATACTGCAATGTGATGGGATCCACTGTATTATAACTTTTTTGGATTTCTGGCATAGACCATGGAATGCTGCTCTTAGGTCAGCTAGTTCTGTGCTGTTTTTGCTCTTCAGTATTGAGACAGCTGACTTTGCATCTGTGAAGATAGCTATTTGCGTCTCTTTATTTTCCTCCATCAAGAGCATTTCTGCTGCAGTTTTCAGAGCCTCTACCTCCGCTTTGAAGTTACTTGAGAACTTTCCAGTTGCCACTGAATGTGTTTTTTTTCACTCCATTTTTTAAATTTAGGAGAATTCCTCCTCCTCCATTCTCTACTGAATTTTTGGCTGATCCATCTGTATATGCATGGGTCCAATTGCTGCTTGGGTAATGTTCTTTTATGTAGTTTAGGGTTATTTCTCTTCTTTCGGTTTCATGCTGAGTGTTCTTTTTCTCAATACCAGGAATGTTTTCTATCATCTCAGGCAGTTGCTGCTGTCTCCAAGCTGGGAACTTGTCTGCATTGTAAATGGGTTTGACTGTTGATATGTTAAGTATGGGATCTACCCTAATCTTTCGTTTTGCAGTTTCTACAAAGTTGCTACGCTTCAGTCTTCCCTTTCCAAAACCACTAAACCTTTTATACATAGGGTGGTCTGTCAATCTTCTAAATTTTTCAGCTTGTTGCTGGGCTCTGCTATCTCTTCTATCCTGCATTGGTTGTAAACAAGTGATCTTTTCTAATTCATTAATAGGCGTTGTCTTCAGGCTTCCAGTTATGATTCGCATTCCTTGGTTTTGGACTCTACTTATTTTGTTAAAGTTTGACTTAGCTGCTGTTGCCCAAGCTGCAATGCCATATTCAAGTACTGGCCTCACCCGTCCAGTATATAACTTCTTGAGAACTTTCTCATCTGCTCCCCACGTTGTACCAGCAAGCTTTTTCATGATTGCCATTCGTTGCCTTGCTCTTGTTCGATTTTTCTCAACCTGTGTCTTCCATGTCAGGCGACGATCAAAGGTGACTCCTAGATAGTTTGGATTTTCTTCATGGCGCATTATTTTTCCATTCAATACCAGCTTAGGTTTCTGAGTTTTAGTTGAGAGGGAGAACACTGTGCATGTTGTTTTCTCCTCACTTATCTTCACTAGCCATGATTTTGACCAGTTCTCTAGCGCTAATAGGGCTTGCTGTATTCTGCTGTTAGCTGTACTAATATATTCTTCAGATGTCCATATGGCTAGGTCATCTGCAAAGGATGATGTGTGTACTCTGGCTGGAAAATTTTCCGTGATGTCATTTATATATGCTAGGAATAATGTTGGTGAAAGAACTCCTCCTTGGGGGACACCTTGCTCCAATAGCATCATTTTGCTGGTTTGTCCTTGTACTTTTGTCCTGGCAGTTCTGTTCTCAAGGTAGTGGCTGATCCATTTGTACATTTTCCCACAAACATGCATTTTTTGCAGTTTTACTTTCAGTCCTTCCTTCCATACTTTATCAAACGCTTTTTCTAAATCTATCCAGACCGCTAGTGTGTGCTTTTTCTCTTGGAAGGCATCCTCTATTTCCTGAGCTATATAGGTTATTTAATCTTCAGTGGATCTGTACTTTCTGAATCCTGCTTGGTGAGGTGTTAAGAGTTGGTTTTCTTCCAGATGCCATGTTAGCCTGCCATTGATAATGCGTTCCATTAATTTTCCTACACAGCTAAGAAGACTGATAGGTCGATAGCCATTTAGTTCTTCCAGGTCTTTTCCTTTCTTTGGGACTGGTATTAGTATAGCTTCCTTCCATGCCTGTGGGACTATTCCCCTCTTCCAGCTGTAATTTAGGACTGCTAGTAGTTTCTTTTTTGCCTTAGTGCCTAGTCCTATTAGCATTTCATTTGTGATTCCATCCTTTCCTGGTGATGTCTTCTTTTTTAGGGTATTCATTGCCTGTTCCATTTCTTCCATTGTTAGATTTGCCATCATATATTCTGCTGCTGTCTCTGTATATCTATGATGTATCTGTTTATCTTTGATTGCTTTCTTCTGTTCGGCTGTAATATCAATGTGGTTTGCACTGGCATAGTGTTCCATTAGTGCATTTGCAGCCTTTTTTCCTGTAAGCAAGGCATTTCCTTGTTTAATTGTTATTTGTTTGTTTCTAGGTCCTTCATTGTTCATGGCTTTCACTAGTTTCCATAGTTTATTTCCATCCCTGTCAAAATTCAGGTTTTCTGTTTTTTTCCTCCAACAATCTCTTGTTGTTTGATTTACTGTTCTTTTATATTTTGCTGAGATGGCTTTGAGAGAGATGTTCGCTTCAGTTGTTTGTTCTCTCTCTGCGGTCTTCCTAGCATCTTCAACTTTGTCCTCCAAAATTTGTAGTTCTTCAGTCCAGTATGGTTTGTAATTTTTCCTCGCTCCTCTTGGAATAGACTCAGTGGCCGCCTGTATTATTGCTCTGTTTAGACTTTCCACCATTTGCTTCATGTTGCCATATCGTGTATTTATGTTTTCACAATATTTGTCTGTTAGTATGGCAAATCTGTCCCAATCTGCTCGTTTGTAATTCCAACGGGGCAAAGGCTTTTGCTCCTGTGGAACATACTCCATATTTATTACAAGCTTGATTGGTCTGTGGTCACTACCTGCTAATTGGTCAAGCACATGGCGATCGATTTTGTGGAGGATGTCTCCTGTGCAGAAAGCTAAGTCTGGAGTAGAAGTGGTAATCCATCTTCTGGAGTAGAAGCTCGGTGTGTCATCCGCTTTGTTGAGTAGATGGAGATTTGAGTCTATTTCCCAGTCCTCCACTTCATCTCCTCTTTTGTCAGTATCTGGGTATCCCCATCTTTCTGAACGGCTATTAAAGTCTCCGACAACAATGCAATTTGTGTCAGTTATTTCCATGTTTGAGAGTGTAAGATCCTTATCTGCCGGGCTATACAGATTGTAAATTCTTATTTTCACGTCCTTTATCATTATATCAACACCTATAATTTCCGTTTGGTTGTCAGAGATCACAGATACTTCGCTGCAAGGTATTGTATTTCGTGTAAGTATTACAACTCCTCCTTTGTGTCCTTCGCGGTCAAAACGTGTGGCCTGATATCCCTCGACTGAAAATGTGCGATTGGCGTTGAGGTGTGTCTCTTGAATGCATGCCACATCTATTCTATCTTTATGAAGACGCTGTGTTAGGGAGGCTTTCTTGTTATAAACTCCTTCTGCATTCCATTGTAGTATGTTGAGTGTCCGGGGTGTTTGGTCAATAGCTCTTAACCTACTCCTCTGTGCCTTGACTCCACAGCACAGGGGAAGGTGACCACCAGTAGTCATGGGTGGACCCCCTCGAGGCAGGGGGCCCGGCACTATCACCGCCTGATGGGACTTCACGGGATTAGCACCATAACGATTAATTTTCATCTGTGGCATCATGAAATGATAAAGTTACGTTGCACTTCTTTGTCAAGCCTGTGGCTCAGTACATCCGATTTCGACAAGCATTTGTTCGGGATGCTTTCCCTAGCCTTTGACTGTCCCCAGTCTACCTACAAGGCAGCAGGTTTGTACGTCGCTTTGTCTGGTCCCTCTCCCTTGACCTGTCCGACATGGGTGACCCTACCAGTAGCTGTGCTACCGTCGGCATAGCTCTTGGGGTCATTGGAACGCTCAAGCCCCTCTACCTCGTCAAGGTGGACGCACGGCAGAGGGGACACTTGAGTTCAAAGTGAGCGAACGTGTCCAGCTACAGCTGATGTGAGCGCTGGTACAGTCTGTGTGCAGCTACAGCTGATGTGAGTGCTGGTACAGTCTGTGTGCAGCTACAGCTGATGTGAGTGCTGGTACAGTCTGTGTGCAGCTATAGCTGATGTGAGCACTTGTACAGTCTGTGTCCAGCTACAGCTGATGTGAGCGCTGGTACAGTCTGTGTCCAGCTACAGCTGATGTGAGCGCTGGTACAGTCTGTGTGCAGCTACAGCTGATGTGAGTGCTGGTACAGTCTGTGTCCAGCTACAGCTGATGTGAGCGCTGGTACAGTCTGTGTGCAGCTACAGCTGATGTGAGCACTTTTACAGTCTGTGTGCAGCTACAGCTGATGTGAGCACTTGTACAGTCTGTGTGCAGCTACAGCTGATGTGAGCACTTGTACAGTCTGTGTGCAGCTACAGCTGATGTGAGCACTTCTACAGTCTGTGTCCAGCTACAGCTGATGTGAGCGCTGGTACAGCCTGTGTGCAGCTACAGCTGATGTGAGCACTTGTACAATCTGTGTGCAGCTACAGCTGATGTGAGCACTGGTACAGTCTGTGTGCAGCTACAGCTGATGTGAGCACTGGTACAGTCTGTGTGCAGCTACAGCTGATGTGAGCACTTGTACAGTCTGTGTGCAGCTACAGCTGATGTGAGCACTTGTACAGTCTGTGTGCAGCTACAGCTGATGTGAGCACTTCTACAGTCTGTGTCCAGCTACAGCTGATGTGAGCGCTGGTACAGCCTGTGTGCAGCTACAGCTGATGTGAGCACTTGTACAGTCTGTGTGCAGCTACAGCTGATGTGAGCACTGGTACAGTCTGTGTGCAGCTACAGCTGATGTGAGCACTTGTACAGTCTGTGTGCAGCTACAGCTGATGTGAGCACTTGTACAGTCTGTGTGCAGCTACAGCTGATGTGAGCACTGGTACAGTCTGTGTGCAGCTACAGCTGATGTGAGCACTTGTACAGTCTGTGTGCAGCTACAGCTGATGTGAGCACTTGTACAGTTTGTGTGCAGCTACAGCTGATGTGAGCACTGGTACAGTCTGTGTGCAGCTACAGCTGATGTGAGCACTTGTACAGTCTGTGTGCAGCTACAGCTGATGTGAGCACTGGTACAGTCTGTGTGCAGCTACAGCTGATGTGAGCACTGGTACAGTCTGTGTGCAGCTACAGCTGATGTGAGCACTTGTACAGTCTGTGTGCAGCTACAGCTGACGTGAGCGCTGGTACAGTCTGTGTGCAGCTACAGCTGATGTGAGCACTTGTACAGTCTGTGTGCAGCTACAGCTGATGTGAGCACTGGTACAGTCTGTGTGCAGCTACAGCTGATGTGAGCACTTGTACAGTCTGTGTGCAGCTACAGCTGACGTGAGCGCTGGTACAGTCTGTGTGCAGCTACAGCTGATGTGAGCACTTGTACAGTCTGTGTGCAGCTACAGCTGATGTGAGCACTTGTACAGTCTGTGTGCAGCTATAGCTGATGTGAGCACTTGTACAGTCTGTGTGCAGCTACAGCTGATGTGAGCGCTGGTACAGTCTGTGTGCAGCTACAGCTGATGTGTGCGCTGGTACAGTCTGTGTGCAGCTACAGCTGATGTGAGCGCTGGTACAGTCTGTGTGCAGCTACAGCTGATGTGAGCGCTGGTACAGTCTGTGTGCAGCTACAGCTGATGTGAGCGCTGGTACAGTCTGTGTGCATCTACAACTGATGTGAGCGCTGGTACAGTCTGTGTGCAGCTACAGCTGATGTGAGCGCTGGTACAGTCTGTGTGCAGCTACAGCTGATGTGAGCGCTGGTACAGTCTGTGTGCAGCTACAGCTGATGTGAGCACTTGTACAGTCTGTGTCCAGCTACAGCTGATGTGAGCGCTGGTACAGTCTGTGTGCAGCTACAGCTGATGTGAGCACTTGTACACTCTGTGTGCAGCTACAGCTGATGTGAGCACTTGTACAGTCTGTGTCCAGCTACAGCTGATGTGAGCACTTGTACAGTCTGTGTCCAGCTACAGCTGATGTGAGCACTTGTACAGTCTGTGTGCAGCTACAGCTGATGTGAGCACTTGTACAATCTGTGTCCAGCTACAGCTGATGTGAGCACTTGTACAGTCTGTGTCCAGCTACAGCTGGTGTGAGCACTTGTACAGTCTGTGTGCAGCTACAGCTGATGTGAGCGCTGGTACAGTCTGTGTGCAGCTACAGCTGATGTGAGCACTTGTACAGTCTGTGTGCAGCTACAGCTGACGTGAGCGCTGGTACAGTCTGTGTGCAGCTACAGCTGATGTGAGCACTTGTACAGTCTGTGTGCAGCTACAGCTGATGTGAGCACTTGTACAGTCTGTGTGCAGCTATAGCTGATGTGAGCACTTGTACAGTCTGTGTGCAGCTACAGCTGATGTGACCACTTGTACAGTCTGTGTGCAGCTACAGCTGATTTGAGCGCTGGTACAGTCTGTGTGCAGCTACAGCTTATGTGAGCACTTGTACAGTCTGTGTGCAGCTACAGCTGACGTGAGCGCTGGTACAGTCTGTGTGCAGCTACAGCTGATGTGAGCACTTGTACAGTCTGTGTGCAGCTACAGCTGATGTGAGCACTTGTACAGTCTGTGGGCAGCTATAGCTGATGTGAGCACTTGTACAGTCTGTGTGCAGCTACAGCTGATGTGAGCACTTGTACAGTCTGTGTGCAGCTACAGCTGATGTGAGCACTTGTACAGTCTGTGTCCAGCTACAGCTGATGTGAGCACTTGTACAGTCTGTGTCGAGCTACAGCTGATGTGAGCACTTGTACAGTCTGTGTGCAGCTACAGCTGATGTGAGCACTTGTACAGTCTGTGTCCAGCTACAGCTGATGTGAGCACTTGTACAGTTTGTGTCCAGCTACAGCTGATGTGAGCATTTGTACAGTCTGTGTGCAGCTACAGCTGATGTGAGCGCTGGTACAGTCTGTGTGCAGCTACAGCTGATGTGAGCGCTTGTACAGTCTGTGTGCAGCTACAGCTGATGTGAGCACTTGTACAGTCTGTGTCCAGCCACAGCTGATGTGAGCACTTGTACTGTCTGTGTGCAGCTACAGCTGATGTGAGCACTGGTACAGTCTGTGTGCAGCTACAGCTGATGTGAGCACTTGTACAGTCTGTGTGCAGCTACAGCTGATGTGAGCACTTGTACAGTCTGTGTGCAGCTACAGCTGATGTGAGCGCTGGTACAGTCTGTGTGCAGCTACAGCTGATGTGAGCACTTGTACAGTCTGTGTCCAGCTACAGCTGATGTGAGCACTTGTACAGCCTGTGTGCAGCTACAGAGAACACTCGGTGTCTGCCTTCTGTCTGTGCCATCTTGTAAGGACCAAGTGACGTGCTCTTTCCGATGCTGATTCTGTGTATAGCCAGCTGTAGAGGCAGCCTTCCCACCCCGTGATGTTGAGTGTGCTACCCTGGACGAGGTTTCCATTTGGAGGCTACTGTGACGTGTTCACCACTGAATGCCTTGGGACATGCTGTGCAGCCGACCGTGGACTCCCGGGATCTTTTGTTCAGTGCTCACTCACATTCACGTGACGCGAGGGCTTCCCTCGTTACATGTGTCGAGGCTGGCCTCTCAAGGTATACGAAGGCGATGAATGAATCACCAAACAACGAGAAGTCGATTGTGAGCTTTACCAAAACACGACTACAAGAAACAAACTGGACGTTGCAGCCACAGCCTTCATTAGCACAGAACAAACACAAACCGACACAAAATGTAGAGAAATGAGGCACAATCCAATGTATACGAAGAAAATTAAATCAATTGGATGAAGAATGCTGGAGTTTTTTTTTTCCCCATGAAAGACAAGAAAAATGTGTGACAACTGGCAAAATCTATGGGAAAAGAGGAAGAAGAGATGGTGCCTCGATTCTCCGATCACGTGGCCCATCCATCCATCATGTGCCTTACCGATAAGCGTGGGCGGTCATGTTCTGTCGTCTCACTCGATCAACAGAGTCGTGGATCACACAGTTTCTCTGATTATCGATAAGATACTCTTGGCGTCTGTAAAGAAGGTAGTTTACCATTAATTTCCTTCATAGCAGTGACCATACTGGTCGATGACCGTAGCCATTGTCTCCCACGTGGCAGCATGGGGTAAAGTCCATGGACCCGGTCAGTGACAACTGGCGATCGCATGGATGGCTAACCATGATTGTCGGCATGGCACAGGCTGCTGTTATCTAATGCGAGGTTCATAAATTCCTTGAAAGACTGCCTCATTCATATTACTTTATCTGCCCATTGTCCAGGTTTCACACGCACACAGTAGTAAAGATGTTTGCATATCCTTTACAGGACATCGCTGCCAACATTAGCATCTTTCAGCTGATTGTTGATTTCTTGGCAAGATTACGCTCAGTAGTTTGCCATTGCTTTCTGAACGACCGGCTCACATACCCCGTAAGTTACCGACGCGGTTAGAACTGCTACCTATTTTCGCCGTCGTCACGTTACTCACGAGAGTATACGGGATTACGGAGAAAGTCGCTAACACCTAGGTCAGGGAGGACGGCCACACAGTAGTAGAGACTTTTTATAGTACTTATCGCTTTATTCCCCACTGCAGTTGACAGCGTTTTATTTGTATGTTTACCGTCACTCTACGGGCCAAGTTTGCCATGGCGATGGTATATGTTCTCCATCTTACTGAATTATAGGTTTGCTAGGACGATACACAAAAACCCGCTGATTTTCCACTCTACTTGTCACGGTCGGGTGGTTACAGGAAGGTGTGACGCAAAAGTTGGGACAATTTTACACGGTTCAAACAACTACATCCGCTAACTGCTGCAACTTTCAATGGTGCGTCTTACACCCACTCAAGCGTATCTCCGCCACGCGCTGGGTAACTGGTCACACCAGCTGGTAAGAGATACACAATTTCTAGGGCGTCTTGCTGCTTAGTGATGCGTGACGGCCGTTATTTATCATGCAATATAGGTACAGATGATTAACGACATCAGTTCTTCTTCTTTCGTTCGCTAACGACATCAGTAAATTTGACATCATTTCCGCCTGGCAATATATCAGTCGAGGGTTCGCTAGGCCAATAATGCAGTGACCAGTTGCAAATTGAGCACGTTAAATCCATCCATCATGTACCATGCCGGTAAGCGTGGGCGGTCATGTTCTGCCATCTCACTCGATCACCAGAGTCGTGGATCAGCTCCGTGTTTCTGTCTCGACCATGCCACAAGGCCAAGCCATCCAGGTACTTGCTTCTAGGTCTTCCCCTTGGTCTGTTCCCCTCTATCTTACCAGTTGTCACCAAGTTCTCCAAATCATTTCTTCTCATAACATGCCCACAAAATTGTGACTGTCTACATCTAATGTCTCTAATCAGTTTACGATCTTCATTTGTTTCTTGAAGGACTTGTTCTTGTGACCCTAATAAAGTTGATTTGATTTGATTTGATTTGATTTGATTCTTTGCATTTTCCTCGGAAACCACATTTCTACAGCCATCAGATGTTTTTCAGCCTGACTGCTCATTGTCCAAGTTTCACATCCATATAAAAGTACAGGTTCTATGTAGCATCTCAACACTTTTTTTCTCGTTTCAATTGACATCTTTTTATTGGTCAGTATGTTTTTCATCTTGCTAAAGGCTACTTTTGCCATGGCGATTTTTGTTCTAATCTCTTCAAGGCATCTCCCATAAGATGTTACTACTGTTCCGAGATAATTGTCCTATTCACTTGTTGAAGAATATTCCCATTTACTTGTATATTACATTGTGGTATTTCGTTCTTCCTAGTGACGACCATAATCTGTGTCTTTTTCTCTTCTTCTTCAGCGTTCCGAGCCATTGAGGTTCTTTGCTGCAAATACAATCCGTCTCCATTCGTCTCTCTGGTGGACCTTCTCTTGCCAGTCGTTGATTCCAAGTGCTTGTAGGTCTGTACATGTATTATCTCTCCACCGCCTTCTTGGTCTACCTCGGGGTCTACGGTCATTTATTTCCTGAGTGTAAGCGAGTTTTGTTTCCCTATTATCTTCCATTCTTTCTATATGCCCCAGCCATTGTAGTCTATTAGCCTTCATGATACCAGTGATTAGCGGGGACTTAAACAGATCATAAATGTCTTTGTTACTTCTTCTTTTCCACTCTCCACTTTGTGTATCCCTAATGGGTCCAAAGATGCGTCTTAAAATTTTGTTCTCAAAGGTTTGTAACAAGGCTTCGTCTCCTTTCGTTGTACTCCAGGTTTCAGAGCCATACAGCACAACTGGTCTGATCAGTGTTTTGTATATTGTGATTTTGGTGTTACGAGATAGCGCCTTTGATTTTAGTAGATGTTGTAGTGCATAGTATATCTTATTTCCAGAGTTGATTCTAGTTTGTATTTCTTCCCTTATGATGTTGGAGCAGTTGAAGATCGTACCCAGGTATTTGTATGTTTCCGTTCTTTTAATGGTCATATTATCTATTTGTATGTGGCCAGAGTTTCTAGCCATTCCGTCTCTTGAAATTACCATATATTCTGTCTTATCTTGGTTGATAACCAGCCCCATCTGTTGGGCTTTTTCCTTTAAGTGAGTCAATATTTCCAATGTCTTTTGTTCACTTTGCCCTATAATATCTATATCATCTGCATAACCAAGCAGCTTGGATGTTCCTCCAATATCACATTCCTCCTTTACCTTCCTTACAACTTTCTCTAGAGCCAGATTGAAGAGTAGCGGCGATAGTGCATCACCCTGTTTCAAGCCAGATGTTATTTGGAAGGGGTCTGATTTCCTGCCTTTATATGTTACTATATTATAAGTATCTTCCATGCATAGTCTGGTCATGTTGATTAACTTCCTTGGTATTCCAAATTCCTGCATAGCATTCCATAGACTATTCCTATGGACACTATCATAAGCCTTTTTAAAATCCACAAAAATGTTATGGAGATCTCTTTTATATTCCCAATGTTTCTCGGCTATTTGTCGTAAGATAAATATCTGATCTATTGTTGATCTGTTTTGTCTAAAACCCGCCTGGTAGTCACCTAATATGTCTTCTGAATATGGTTTTAATCTATTTAGTAATACTGCGGATAGTATCTTATAGCTTGTGGACAGTAGTGATATTCCTCTATAATTTCCACATTGGAACTTGTCTCCTTTCTTAAAGATAGGTATCAATAATGACTCTTTCCAGTCATGGGGTAATTCTTCTGTCCTCCAGATTTTTATTATTAGTTCGTATAGCTTTAGATGTAATGCATGGCCACCTGCCTTTATAAATTCAGCAGCAATTCCATCAGTCCCAGTTGCCTTATTGTTTTTAAGTCGTGTGATTACATATAGGATTTCTTCAAATGTAGGTTCTTCAATTTGTGGTTCGCATGTTAGAACCTCTTCCTGTGAGAAAATGTTACTTGGAGCTTCACAATTTAGTAATTCAATAAAATATTCTTTCCATGTGTTGCACATTTCCTCATTGGTATTTATCATATTCCCATTTTTGTCTTTTAAACCATATGTGTTTTGTTGGTGCCCTCGTTTCATTGACTTCAGTTCTTTAAAAAATTTTCTGGATTCATTTTTCTGGTGATTAGTTTCCATATCTTTGATTATATTACTCATATATTCTCGCTTCTGCTGTCTGACTATTTTTGTAGCCTCTTTACATTCATTTCTATAATGCTCTTCCTTTTGGATGTTATTGATGTCATTTAACCATACATGTCTGGCATTCTTCTTCCTAATGACTGCTTCTTCACATTTTTGATTGAACCATCTGTTCTTTCTATGCGTGGTTAACACACCGAGACATTCTTCTGCGGTAGACTGAATTGTATTCTTGATGTTCAACCAAGTTTGGTCAATGCTTTCCTCCAAAGGGTTTTGCAGAGTTTCAAGTTTACATTTTATTTCATCTGTAAATTTCTCTTTGACTGTAATGTCTTGCAGTTTTTCTCTGTTATATGTTGGGTGTAATCTTTGTAATTTAGTATAGAAAGCTCTCTTAAGTTTTATTTTAAATTTTGCTCCAACGAGGAAGTGGTCACTGTGGCACTCAGCTCCTCTATAACTTCTGACTTGCTGTATGTTTGATGCATTTCTGTTGTTAATTAAAATGTGATCTATTTGATTATAGGTTCTCTTGTCACATGATTTCCAAGTTTGTTTGTGTATATCCTTTCTTTGTAGTTGTGTCTTTTTACAATTTAATTATAACCCTAGTTGTTCATTGTGTGTAACAACCGCATCTACTAAATTTTGCAGTTCCTGTTCATTGTCTGCAATCAAGACTGTATTATCTGCATAACTAATGTTATTGATGCATCGTCCCCCAATGTTAATTCCTTCCATATCTTCAATATTTCTGAAAATATTTTCACTGTACAGGGAAAACAGATCTGGAGACATTACACATCCCCGTCTCACACCTCTCTTAATTGGCTGATATTGGCTTACTTCATTATCAACTCTTATGGCAGCTTGTTGTTTCCAATATATGTATTTTACAAGTCTAAGGTCTTTCCCATCAATTTGTAGATCTTCAAGCATCCTTATCATGTTGACATGTCTCACTTTATCGAAAGCCTTTGTGTAGTCAATAAAGCAAAGGTGTAGATCTTTGTTTACTTCTATAGAACGTTCGATTACGGTTCTCAGTATATACACAGCATTTACTGTACCCTTGCTTTCTACAAACCCACATTGTTCTTCTCCTATTTCAGGTTGTATTTTCCTCCTAACTCTTTGCATGATAATTCTTAGCAAAATCTTCGTGATGTGACTCATTATACTAATTGTTCGATGTTGATCACATTCCAAGGCTCCTGATTTCTTTGGGATTGCAATAAATACAGAATTACATAACTCATGAGGTATATTTCTAGTATCATATATTGTTTTAAGCAGACTGGTAACTTTATCTATTCCATATTCTTCTAAAGCATTAATCATTTCTGTTGTGACGCTGTCTGGACCAGGGGTCTTGCTAGATTTCATATGATTAAGAGCATTCTGAACCTCCATCTTCAAAATTGCTGGCCCTTCATTATTATTTTGAACATCATACTGTTCGTCTCTGTTATCGTCATAAAGGTTTTTCACGTAATCTGACCATACATGTAAAATCTAATCTTTTTCTATTATGACTCTTCCATCTTTTGTCTTTAGGCAGCCTGCTGATGTACGTGTTCTTTGATTAGTAAGCTCCTGAATTCTTTTGTGTATTAGTTTCGCATTTTTACTGTTGTGTTGTTTTTCAATTTCTCTGCAATTTTTCTCAAGCCATGTTTCTTTAGCCTCCTTACATAAGGTTCTGACATTTCTGTGAATTTCTTCATATTTGGCAGGATTATTTTTGTTCTGTCTTCTTGTTTCCATTAGTTGTAAAATTTCTTCAGTCATCCATGTCTTACGGCCCACTTTCTTTACTTTTGGAATAGTTTTTTCTGCTGCACAACTGATTGAATTCTTCATCATTTCCCATTGATCACCTACATCTTGAAATAGGATCTCTAGATCAGACAATAAATCAAATTTGTTCTTTACTTCTATGTTAAAATTATCTTGTATTTCTTTGGCAGTTTTCAATTTGCACAAGTCGTATTTAGGGTTTCCTGCTGTATTATAATAAATACCCCCCAATAATTGTAAATCGTACAGAGTAGGCATTAAAGCTGCGACATGGCAAAATTGTTAGGAAAGACATCTACCCACGGGTAGACAGAATCTGTCTAGAGCAGGGTCACCAAACTTCGGCCCGTGGGCCGGATCCGGCCCGCGACGTCACTTCATCCGGCCCGCCGACGGTAGGCCTACTCAATCTTGCTTGATATAACGTATGGAACACAGGACATTGTGATACAATTTAAATGTAACTATTATTTTTAGAATAATAGGAGATCTTCACATGTGCGGAGACCTGCTGGCTGCTATGTGTCTTAAATTTACTATTTTCAATTATAAATTATTGTATCTAGATTTTCTTGCTTATTGTAATGTTTGCTTATTTCGCGCCATCCCAAGTTTTTCCAATATCCCAATATTTACTTTTTTTTTTTTGCCAGTCATCCATTTTATATGTATGTAACAAGGATTTCTTTGATGACAGTGATAGGTAAGTGAACTACAAGTGTGAGTAGAGGCAATAAAGTAGCAATTAGCAAACATAGCATACAAATGTCATAGAATCCTCGTGTTATTACGAAAATATTATCCACATCTCAGAAGAATTCCCCGGTCAAGGTGTTAATCGAGCTGGTCTCTAGGCCAGTGTTTTTCAACCTTTCTCCTGGAGCAGGTTCTTACGCAAATGTTTACGTTGCTCAAGGAATTCTGTGCGATGATTCAAGTGTCTGTCCTAATTTATGTAAACCAGATGGGCAGAAATGTTGCATTTAGACGATTTTGGTCTGTTTTGGCGGAACCACTGGCTGTCACTAGCGGAACCTCGGTTGAAAAACTCTGCTCTAGGCTGTTTATTTAGGCCGGCCTATTTATTATATACGTTGCAAACCTTATTATGAGATATATTCTATTACCAAAGGTACCTATAAACTTTATATGTACCTTTGGTGAGCCGTGGCTTCACCAGAGACCACTATTCTTCTGCTTATCTTGTGTTTCAATAGGATTATAATAATGTTTCTAATTCAATGTCTTTTTCATTTTCAGATCCTGTGTACTTCACCCTTCATTTGACTACTAAGAAAAGAAAAGTGGACACCGAGTGTCGTGTTTTCAATGAAGAATGGGGAATAAAGTACTTCTTTGTGGAATGCTTGCTTGAAACGTGTCTACAGAGTGAAGTATCTATGGTACTGTGATAGAATGGAGTGTCTATGGTACTGTGACAGATTGGAGTGTCTGTGGTACTGTGACAGACTGGCTAGTGCGGAGCTTAGGGAGAAAGCTGGGCGAATCCCAGAGAGCCGGCGTGGGGGGAGGGGGAGAGGAAGCTGGTGCAGGAGGGAGACACCCCGAGAGAACTGGCTAATCGTGTACATAGAGGATCCTTTTTTTTCTGCAGCATTCAGTGGAAGAGAAATAGAAGGCGAGTGGAAATACGGGGAAAGAGAACTGGAAATGCCGGTGAAGAGTATGGGGAGGGCATGGAAGGAACTGCTCAAACTGCACAAGGTGTGACGGCTGGGCGGGAGTTGGTTGTGCGCCTGTACTCCATTGGGAAATGAGGAAGGGGTGGAGAAGATGATGGTGGTAGTGGTGGTGGTGAAGACAAGGGAGAAGACGGAGGATAATGAGAAACAAGAGGAAGGAAAAGAAGGAGGAGATGATGTTGAAGATGAAGAAGAAAAATTGAACATCCACCAACTTTCGAGTAAGAAGCTGAGGTTGCACATCTAAGCCATCTCGCGTATCCAGAATAAGAACACCCAGAAACTAGACATTGACTGGACACTGACTGGACATTGACTGGACACTGACTGGATATTGACTGGACATTGATAGGACATTGATTGGATATTGATTGGATATTGATTGGACATTGATTGGACACTGGACATTGAGTGGACATTGAGTGGACACTGACTGGACATTGAGTGGACATTGACTGGACATTGGCTGGGGATGTGATCACGAGAAGGTCACAACCCAGACGACAACCCAGTACTTGTATCAACAACAGTCACATGTGTCGGCGTCTGTGGATGAAGAGCCGTGAACACACCTTCACAATCCCAACATACTGGGTTCACATTCCGATATACTGGGTTCACAATCCGACATACTAGGTTCACAATCCCAACATACTGGGTTCACATTCCGACATACTGGGTTCACATTCCGACATACTAGGTTCACAATCCTGACATATTGGGTTCACAATCCTGACGTGCTGGGTTTACAATCCCGACATACTGGGTTCACAATCCTGACATACTGGGCTCACAATCCTGATATACTGGGTTTACAATCATGCCATACTGGGCTCACAAACCCAACATATTGCGTTCACAATCCTGACTTACTGGGTTCACAATCATGACATACTGGGTTTACAATCATGCCATACTGGGCTCACAATCCTGACATACTGGGCTCACAATCCCGACATACTGGGCTCACAATCCTGACATACTGGGCTCACAATCCCAACATACTTGGTTCACAATCCTGACATACTGGCTTCGGAGTCTGTTGAAAACGAGTTGGGAGCAGATCGTCTTGCGGTATTTTTGCAATGCCATGAGCGTTGGCCGTTCAGAAGTCAATGGCAATCTACTTAATGTAAAATTGTCTACAAAATCACTAACATGCTATAAATGCTTGGGTTGATTGCCATGTCGTGCGGAGGACAAGTAAATAACTTTTCTTTAAAATGACATTGCGTGAAAGAGACAAATTCGCGCAGAAGCGTTATCGCCAACGCCCGACTGACTGGTGAACCCTGTATAAATTGAGGACCAATAAAACCGTTTGATAACATGCCTTGTTTGCATATTTCGTAATCGGTGAAGGTTACACATTTCAGTTTAGACTATAGTCTATTTCAGACGTTATTATTAAACTCGAGTTGCAATAACATTTTATTATAATCTTTATTTAATGAATCGTTAAAGCAATTTTATTATTCTTTATAAAATAATCCACAAAAATTATACCTAAAATATTATACAATTGTCATAAAATATACAAAATAACGTTATGTGGCAGCGATGTTTCCTCAATGTAGAAACAGACTATAAGCTGACAGACGACACAGGTGGCGCTGACGGCAGAGGAAGTCAAACGGACTGAAGGTGACCGCAGGGAACTTGTTCATAAAGTGACCGTCCGTTTTCTAGTGGTAGGGAGTTTCACTTTTCTCAATCATGAAGCCCGCACAGCAAATCCTGGCATGCCTGTTGTTGGTTATATTAACCATCGAAGAAGGTAAGTTAAACCTCGCTACCGCCTCGGTTTATAAAATACGTTTTAATTCAGCGAGAGGGTAAAACTCGTCTGCAGCCTCGCCGACCTTATCTCAACTTATCTGTGCTAGTCTGTAATGCAATATTTAGTTTAATATCTGTAGTTTTCTTCATGAAATACTTAAATCCAATATGGTTGTTTTTATAAATGTATTGTAATAACTAATAGCCATTCTTAGTTCTTAGATATGCTTGATATTTTAAACAAAATGTGGGTGGGTGATTTTAACAAGCAACCTTCATGTTGCGAGGATGTAGCCGAGAGAGGGTGGTATGACGTCACGAGGTTTTTGTTTGTATTTTGTTTTAGTTGTGACATCTAATAAAACATCCTCAAAGAAGCCATATATATGTATATATTTACACCCGCAATTGAGATAAGGGGCTTGTGAACGCGTGGTCCTGTTCGTGCCGGGTTCCGGCTGTTCAGTAAGTCATGCAGCAGAAACATGGGCAGACCTGTCACTGTCGACATTGACAAAGTCATTTCCTGACGGTGAAGGTCATAAACAAAGTCAATGGTGGGACCATGTATCAGTGTTCACAAGTGGGTTTTTAAACATTTTTCACCTACACGCATTATCTGGGACGGTGTGGGTTCAGACTGAACCGCATCATCAAGCAATGTTGTATTGGTTCTGTCTTTAACTTATGTTAGCGGGTCCTTTACAGGAAGGTACCAATGGTCCATTATTTTCACTACCTTGTGTATTTTCATGCCCTGTGTCCATTTTCCCCCTCTTGTTGATCCCTGCCTCTTCTTCCATCACTATGCCATCCACTTCCATCACTTTGTCATCCACTTCCATCACTTTGCCATCCACTTCCATCACTTTGCCATTCACTTCCATCATTTATCACCCACTTTTATCACTATATCATCCACTTCCATCACTTTGCCATTCACTTCCATCACTTTGCCATTCACTTCCATCATTTATCACCCACTTCTATCACTATATCATTCACTTCCATCACTATGTCATCCACTTCCATCATTTATCACCCACTTCTATCACTATATCATTCACTTCCATCACTATGCCATCCACTTCCATCACTTTGCCATTCACTTCCGTCATTTATCACCCACTTCTATCACTATATCATTCACTTCCATCACTATGCCATCCACTTCCATCACTTTGCCATTCACTTCCATCATTTATCACCCACTTCTATCACTATATCATCCACTTCCATCACTTTGCCATTCACTTCCATCACTTTGCCATTCACTTCCATCATTTATCACCCACTTCTATCACTATATCATTCACTTCCATCACTATGTCATCCACTTCCATCATTTATCACCCACTTCTATCACTATATCATTCACTTCCATCACTATGCCATCCACTTCCATCACTGTCATTCACTTCCATCATTTTCACCCACTTCTATCACTATATCATTCACTTCCATCACTATGTCATCCACTTCCATCACTATGTCATTCACTTCCATCATTTATCACCCACTTCCATCACTATGCCATCCACTTCCATCACTATGCCATCCACTTCCATCACTATGCCATCCACTTCCATCACTATGCCATCCACTTCCATCACTGTTCTCTGATTAAACCACTGGGCTGTTTATCTATATCGTATTTGTTTCAGCGATGTGATGCCATTTATTGGTCGGGTGTATTCCGTGTTCAAGTATTTATCTTCTTGATCCAAGCTATTGAGAATTTCTTCTGTAGCATTTTGAGTTCAAATGCTCTGATTTTTCTTCTCTAGTCATCTAGTGATTGCGAAATGGTCCTTGACTCGCATCCGTATGTTGTAGCAGGAAGGGTGTTCTCAAAATTAGTTTGTCGGCGTTGTGCCAGAGGCTCTTAATGTTTAACCTGTCACCTTCTTTAGGACATCCCCCATTGTTGATTAAGCATTCAGTTTGACCTTTTCAGTTGTTCATCATGGAGAGCACAAAATGATTTTAATCGTCTCTTGACAGACAGAATTCGCTGTCCCAATTGCTTATGCTGCCATGTTATTTACTGCTGGTATATTGAACTTCTTATGGATGGGCGGCAGTGACTATATACTGGTCATGGGAAGGATGATAGTGGCTATATGCTGGTCATGGAAGGGGCGGCAGCGACTAGATGCTGACCTTGGTGTCAAGGGTTTGATTCACGTTGGGAAGGATTCAAGTTACAAATTCAGCTTGGCTCCTACCTCAACCCAGTCTACAGTGGCTACCAGGACATGTCTTGGGAAGTCCAGCTGGCTGGCCCAATACTGACCACATGACCCACTCACTGCCAGTTAGTCTGCACAGATGTCTAGCACAAAGCCAGTCTGCCTTCACTTCAGGCTTGTCAATACTTTAAATATTATTTTAATTTATTGAATATCAATTTAGCATGCTTTCATTGGTTTCTTCATTGTCACATGTTTCTTTATTACTGTTTCACGCACGCACATACACATGCTCTGGTTCACCCCCACATGCTCTAGTTCACCCCCACATACACTGCCACACTACAGATATCTAGGATGAGTTGACTTCATAACCATTGTGATTCCCAAAAATATCCTAACACAACAGACGAGGTGATCTTACATCCAGATAAAATAGAATACATCCTGACACAATACATAAGGTGATTTTTAACTGATTAACTGCCAAACAAAAAATCAAATTAAAGGAGATTGCACAAGAAGCACATTACTATTGCTACAGGTTCAATCAATCAATCATGTGCCATGCTGGAAAGCGTGGGCGGTCATGACTCGCCATTTCACTCCTTCACCAATATCACAAAAACAACTCCCTAACACCATGGAAACACAATTATTATTTTTTGGCGCTCGCTCGCTTTGGTCTCAAGCGTAGTCCATACACACTACTTGTTGTGCTGGACTGAATTTTGCGTGTGGGTTTGCTTTCCCTATTACCATTGTTCCTTGCCATCGGGTGAACCCACTCCGACTTCAGGGGTACTTGTAATTTACGTCCCAAAGTCAAAGACGATAGGTCAGAATTTTAGTCCAACTGTCTGGTGTAGTAGTTGAACACCTTACCTCGGCAACAGGCAACAGCAAACAAGATGTTTAAGTACACAAATACATCCATTTGGCCATGCTGACTTACAGAAACACAAAACATACTTTGAAGCACATAATTTTCACACAGAATGAATGAATGGAAAAAGTCAGGAAATCACAAGGCAGATTTGTATTTATTAGAATAAGTACTGATATATACACTTTTCTATTTAATTATAATTATTATTTTAAATTTATTTAAATCTTCTTAGCTTATTAGTGATAGGCAAAGCACACTTAGGGGCACAAGTGTAGCCTACTAGAGCAAACATAATTCGACATGTGCCATCATATGACGACGAACTTTCAGTGTTAGGTTTGTTTTCCATAATGTCCACAAATAATTTAACCGAATAACCACATTACTGCACATGCTATCAGTTTTAGAATCGTTCACAAAGTCCTTTAAATCAGAATAACTATAATCTAAAATTTTTTAAAACAATAATCTGATGTAAATCAAGGTCGAGAACCGGAGGGTGTTGCCATTTTTAAAATAATTAAACAAAAGTTTCACAAGCTATTGCTTTCAAAACATACTTACTCTGATATTGTTCGAAAGGTATATTTTTCTCGGGTGTAAATTTTTATTTACCAGGCATTAAAATTGCGGACTAAAATAGCAGAAGATATGGGAAATTAAACAATGCACTGTCAACATTCGGCCATCAATCAGCTCTTGGCAGTGAATCAGTTAAATCCAGAGAAAACAGAAAATGTCACTGACAATACATAAGGTGATCTTAAGACTAGAACGATCTGTGAGATCTTCTTCTTCTTCTTCTTCGTTCATCCGGAGTTTTTTTTCGGATGTGATTGCGTTGTGCCTGTTTACAGCAGAGCTGCGTTCTTGCGCCGTTAGGCCGACACATCCGACTTCTGCGGGTATTTGTTGACCGGGTTAACCTTCCCGGGGGTTTCTTAGGACGTTTGACTCTCATCTGTGAGATCTTATAGACTAGAACATTCTGTGATTTGTGAGATCATATCGACTAGAACGATCTGTGAGATCTTATAGACTAGAACATTCTGTGACCTTTTAGCTGTAATAGTAACATGGAAGCTTTCATTTCAATAAACATGAGTACACGACAAGCATGGTGTTGGGTGCATGCAACCTGCCTGACTAGACAAATACTGCAGCAGGATATCTCCTCTTTCATACCTTGTTTGTTGAGTAGTAAACACACAGCCTTTCAGCCGGCAGATTTGACAGGCACAGAATTGCCAGGACTGTTTTTACCTACTCAACTTTCTTGTCGGCTTTAATGGTGCACATGATAGTGATGTAGTCTAGAGCAGTGGTTCTCAACCTTTTTTGGCCCATGCCCCCCTTCACATTTTCAGAACATCATTCCCCCCTTCCTATCAAAAATTTGGCCCGTGCCGCCCCCCCCCCCCCCCCACACCACCATATTTTCAGAACGTCACTACTCAACAAACAAGGTATGAAAGAGGAGATTCCCCCCCCCCCCTTTTCATATTTCCTACCCCTCCACCCCCACCCTACACAGTATACGTAAAAATGGAAAGTAAATTTAATAGCATATACTAAAACAAGTCTAGACATCCACATAAAACGTGATTTGTGGGTCTACTTACTTTATAACAGCATGAATTTTAGAAGGATGAGACGTACTTAACTGTAAAGTATGAAGGGAAAAACAATATCAAATAATCGGTTCTTGTATTAACGTGATCTTGAAATGATCTTCATTCCCCCCCTGGAAACCCTAAAATTCCCCCCTGGGGGGGAATTCCCCACCGGTTGAGAACCACTGGTCTAGAGAGACCGACCCAACTAATACAAATTGTGTGTAATTTGTCGTTGCTATCAACCCTAGCTCCTATTGGCTGTTTGTTAGTGGGCAGTTTTTACATTCGGTGAGTTTCTATTCCTTTTTGTTGGTTTTGTTTGCATATTCTTTACAGGACATCTCTGTCAACATCAGCATCTTTCTAGTGATTGTTGATTTCTTGTCAAGATTAAGCTCATTAGTTTGCCATTGCTTTCTGAGCGACCGGCTCACATACCGCATAAGTTACCGACATAAAGAGATTCTACCGATTCTCGCTCACGTCACCTTTGTCATGAGAGTATACGGGATTACGGAGGAAGTCGTGTAACCCCTAGACCAGGGAGACTGACCTATTCCTGTCACCACAACCAAAATACAATCAGCATGCGCCGCACACTACAGACTAAAACTGCTGTACACAATATACAATAAAACTACTTTTAGCTTGATGCAGCTGACTTGACAGCATGCTTTATCTTTCAACTGTTTGTACTTGATAGTGCATTTATAGCAGTTGAAGAATCACCTTGATACATGTTCATGAACTTTGTCAGCCATCTTGGATCATAACCTGTCTTGTGAACTGCTGACACTTGACACCTGTTGAGCCTTGACATTGAGCTGCCTTAGCTTTTGAGGTAGCCTGCACACAGCCTGTCTGTCCTCTGGGTCACCTTGAATTCTGTTAACACAATTTCTCACCTGTCTTTGTCAGGCCATATACCCTTATATTCCACTCATTCTGGATCGCCCTCACATAGGTTTCTTCTGAACTCTAGTGGAGCCCAACCAAGGTCTCATCTGTTGACCTTATTTGACTGAAGTGCTAAGCTTTATTTCCCCCTCTTATATCTATATTGTTGTTTCATCTGTATTATCCCTACATCTAAATTGTCTTGAGTTAGTTGCATTGATGTCACTTTTGGTGTTGAGACTCCAGGTTTCCACACCTCGTACAGCTGCCTGTTTGTTAATTTAATCCAGTAATTACTCACAGAATGATTTTCCCACATCTTAGAACCATGTTGATTTAGTCTAGTAATTTCTCACAGGCCGGAGCTTGTCAAAGGGGTAACGAATGCAATTCGCAATACTGCATTTGAAATTGGCCGTTTGTGATGTGATTGTGGTTGGTTACACAATGCTATGAACATGGTTATTCAGAAAACAATGGCCAACTACTGAACGTACACTTGCCTTGTATATCGCAAAACGCAAAGAAAAATGCTGGGGTTGATTGCAACATCCTGTATAGGACATGCAGCTAGCTTTGTTTCTCACTGATTGTCTTTGCTTTCAGGCTGGTCCACAGAAGTGTCGCCGACACCACAACCTTTTCGTTGTCACACCTGCAACAGTTTCACCAACCCCGACTGTGATTCCATCGTAGGGGAGAAATATGCAGTCGCCTGCTCTGCAAACCAGACGATATGTAGAAAAGTGGAACAGCACAGTAAGTGATCATGTGATTCAGTTGTCAGATGCTTTGTGAATTCTACATATATTTTTTACTGCAGTATCATGGCATGGTATCTGTAAGCCGGTGTCAGACAGTAGACTGGAGGACTGGGTGGTTGGTGTCAGAAGTAGGCTGGAGGACTGGGTGGTTGGTGAAAGAAGTAGACTGGAGGACTGGGTGGTTGTCAGAAGTAGGCTGGAGGCCTGGGTAGTTGGTGTCAGAGAGAAGTAGCCTGGAGGACTGGGTAGTTGGTGTCAGAGAGAAGTAACCTGGAGGACTAGTTAGTTGGTGTCAGAGAGAAGTAGGCTGGAGGACTGGGTGGTTGTCAGAAGTAGGCTGAAGGACTGGGTGGTTGGTGTCAGAAGTAGGCTGGAGGACTAAGTAGTGGGACAGAAGTAGACTGGAGGACTGGGTGGTTGGTGTCAGAGAGAAGTAGCCTGGAGGACTAGTTAGTTGGTGTCAGAGAGAAGTAGCCTGGAGGACTGGGTAGTTGGTGTCAGAGAGAAGTAGCCTGGAGGACTAGTTAGTTGGTGTCAGAGAGAAGTAGGCTGGAGGACTAGTTAGTTGGTGTCAGAGAGAAGTAGGCTGGAGGACTGGGTGGTTGTCAGAAGTAGGCTGGAGGACTGGGTGGTTGTCAGAAGTAGACTGAAGGACTGGGTGGTTGGTGTCAGAAGTAGGCTGGAGGACTAAGTAGTGGGACAGAAGTAGACTGGAGGACTGGGAGTTGGTGTCAGACAGAAGTTGACTGGAGGACTGGGTGGTTGTCAGAAGTAGGCTGGAGGACTGGGTGGTTGTCAGAAGTAGGCTGGAGGATTAGGTAGTTGGTGTCAGAGAGAAGTAGCCTGGAGGACTAGTTAGTTGGTGTCAGAGAGAAGTAGGCTGGAGGACTAGTTAGTTGGTGTCAGAGAGAAGTAGCCTGGAGGACTGGGTAGTTGGTGTCAGAGAGAAGTAGCCTGGAGGAATGGGTAGTTGGTGTCAGAGAGAAGTAGCCTGGAGGACTGGGTAGTTGGTGTCAGAGAGAAGTAGCCTGGAGGACTGGGTGGTTGTCAGAAGTAGGCTGGAGGATTAGGTAGTCGGTGTCAGAGAGAAGTAGGCTGGAGGACTAGTTAGTTGGTGTCAGAGAGAAGTAGCCTGGAGGACTGGGTAGTTGGTGTCAGAGAGAAGTAGCCTGGAGGACTGGGTGGTTGTCAGAAGTAGGCTGGAGGATTAGGTAGTTGGTGTCAGAGAGAAGTAGCCTGGAGGACTAGTTAGTTGGTGTCAGAGAGAAGTAGCCTGGAGGACTAGGCGGTTGGTGTCAGAGAGAAGTAGCCTGGAGGACTGGGTAGTTGGTGTCAGAGAGAAGTAGCCTGGAGGACTGGGTGGTTGGTGTCAGAGAGAAGTAGCCTGGAGGACTGGGTGGTTGGTGTCAGAGAGAAGTAGCCTGGAGGACTGGGTAGTTGGTGTCAGAGAGAAGTAGCCTGGAGGACTGGGTAGTTGGTGTCAGAGAGAAGTAGCCTGGAGGACTGGGTAGTTGGTGTCAGAGAGAAGTAGCCTGGAGGACTGGGTGGTTGGTGTCAGAGAGAAGTAGCCTGGAGGACTGGGTGGTTGGTGTCAGAGAGAAGTAGCCTGGAGGACTGGGTGGTTGGTGTCAGAGAGAAGTAGCCTGGAGGACTGGGTGGTTGGTGTCAGAGAGAAGTAGCCTGGAGGACTGGGTAGTTGGTGTCAGAGAGAAGTAGCCTGGAGGACTGGGTAGTTGGTGTCAGAGAGAAGTAGCCTGGAGGACTGGGTGGTTGGTGTCAGAGAGAAGTAGCCTGGAGGACTGGGTAGTTGGTGTCACATAAGTAGACAGGAGGAACAGCCTATGGTGAACGGAAGGCCCAATATACAGAAGTGAGGCTAAGCAGCCATGTGCAGGACGTGACGATTCCTTGAGTGAGTCCAGTACCGGATCGCTGTGTGTCGGCTCTGCAATTATGGAAGCCTCCTTGGATGGCGGGGAATGCCCATGGCCTGCCCCTGCCTTCCCATGAGGGCTGACCGTTATGTCTTTGGCTGGTTCTAAATGGGCCAGCTGGAATGGGGGAATAACACAACAGTGAGAGTCAAACGTCCTAAGAAACCCCCAGGAAGGTTAACCCGGTGAACAAATGCCCGCAGAAGTCGAATGTGGCGGCCTAACGGCGCAAGAATGCAGCTTTGCTGTAAACAGGCACAGCGCAATCACGTCTGGAAAAAAAAACTCTGGATGAACGCAGAAGAAGAAGAAGACAGAAGTAGGCTGGGGGGATTAGGTGGTTGGTGTCAGGCAGAAGTAGGCTGGGGGACTGGGTGGTTGGTGTCAGGCAGAAGTAGGCTGGAGGACTGGGTGGTTGGTGTCAGAAGTAGGCTGGAGGATTATTGTGTCAGACAGAAGTAGGCTTGGAAACACCATGAAAAAGGTCAGCCGTGGCCGTGACCCATGTTAAACTGGGGTCATTCATTGAAATGGGTACAAGAAAATGTTATGGGGTACAGACAACCAACATGGCCATCAGCCATCATGCAGCATTTGGTTACAAACACAGGCCCAATGCATAAGCCCAGTATGGTTTTAACTTTTGATATTTCCTAGTTTAGAACAAGGGACTAAGCTCTAATTGTATTTATCTTCCAGTGTATTACAACAAGGAAGACCATGTGAGGATTTTCCGTCAGTGCGCCACTCGTGGCACCCCAGGAGGCTGTGACTCAAGAACTGGAACGTACCGTTTCAAAACCTGGTATTGCCACTGCGAGGGTGATCTATGCAACAGTTCTGGTGGTGTGCTGGCATCTGTCGTGCTGACATTCACTTTGATTTGTGCCGGTTTGGGTCTGAGAAAATGGTTGTGAAGATGAGTGTGACTCGTGTGTCAGGTTGCTAGTGTGGCTGGTGATGATTGTTTTCTAATCTAGATTTTATTTGTGAAAATCAAATGCTGGTATCGTCACGTATACAGTTGTCACATTCTGCTTGTTGTGGGTGAAGATTGGGGTATTTGAAGCTCACCTACCTTGTATTATCTTATCTCTGTCTGATAGTCTTGAAGAAACATGTCTGACGATGCACTCACTGTTGTGACAGGGAATCCTGTCATTGAATGTTAAGAGCTGGTGATATTGGTAGGATAAGGGCGTTTGGGAAGGAAAATCCACACAAAAGATGTTAAATATTTGTCAGTGCTCTGTTATTTGTTTGTCGTGTGACCTGGTGGCAGTGTGTGGTGGTGTTTTTGAAGTCTGTCATTCCTGGCTGTGAGATTCAGAGGTTAGTTGTGACACAGTACCTGCTGAAGTTGTTTCAGGAACATAATCTTAATGAATGAATCTCAGTGCGTTCGCATGTGTGTGTGTGCAGAGGGGAGGGGCTAGAAAAGTTTACATGCATTCTACTAATCTTGTTTGATGCTTTTGATAATAAACATTCCTGCATCAGAGTGACATGTGCTGGCGGTCACTCTGTGGTCATTGTTGACCACTGTTGGTTTTCTGTAAGTGAGGTCAGTCACTGGACTTTGTAGTATATTATGATCACACTTGGACAGTCTGGCTTGATACATTTCTAGCATACCCATTTTGGCCCCAGCTTTTTGTTGTTGAAATGTGAGAACCCTACTGTACGTATGTTATGTTGATTGGAGGATATTATATTAAATCATTGTAGCCATACTTTCATGAGATTTGTGTTTTTATATTCAAGAATTCAGGACATTCTTGTTTGATTGTAAATTGTTTTGTGTCAACGAGAAGCTGAATATTGAGCTCTATACACAGATCCGACAACAGCCTGCGGTGACTCTCAGCTTGTTTTCTCTGTTCATGGTTGTGAATGTGTGGTGTATTTGTGAATCTGTGTGCACAAAGTTGATTACATGCTGCATGCAATGTTGCATCTGGGGAAGTGTGTTCAGAAAACTCTGCCGAACCTGATCCAGTGTTGCATCTGGGGCAATACTTTTGGTACACACTGACGAACTTGAGCTAGCGTTGTATCTGGGGTGAAAGTTCTGTCAGTTGCTGATGTCCTTGTAGTGAGCACTGCCTTTGATATTTAAATATTCATATTTCACGATCATTCGCTGTGTGCGTGTGTTTGTGGTGTAAATGTTTCTAGTAGAGTTTGTGTGGTCATCCCACATTGTGTGTTGTAATGTAAGACTAGTTTCACTTTGATAACAGTCTTTGCTAGCAATAGTTTTGTCTTTTACAATCAATATTTGAGATATTTCTATTTCTAGATGTTTTCTTCTATTTATCATGAGAAAAGCTGAGTTTTTAAAATATATTTAAATTGTTTGCACCAGACCAAGCTTTATAGTTTGTGTTGACTTGGTTTCGGTTCAACTTTAGTCATACGGCTTATGTTTTGTATGGACCTTTATAGAGCAGATATCTACTCAAGGAGGA
The DNA here is from genome assembly GCA_963921405.1 of Cepaea hortensis. Classification (NCBI taxonomy): domain Eukaryota; kingdom Metazoa; phylum Mollusca; class Gastropoda; order Stylommatophora; family Helicidae; genus Cepaea; species Cepaea hortensis. The sequence goes on from OY992876.1 coordinate 82,476,977, forward strand.
CCTCATGTTGGTGGTGAGTGTTGCCACTCTTTGAACATTACCAGCAATGTTCTTGGTCCTATTATAGATCCGTGTGTGCAGCTGATCTTTGCATAATTACTTGTTCAGTGCATTTTTGTTGCACATATTTGCCTCCTCCCTTGGGTGTTATCTGATGGCATTTTGTTTTTCTGGGTGAATCTGCAAGTTTCATGGTCTACCAGCAAAGCTCTAACAGTCTCACAACTTGTTCGAAGCTTGGCAGCTTAATTATCTGTTGCACAAATCTAAACCTTCTGCAGTATGTCCTTGTTTGCCTGTTTTAGGTTTTGGTCTCCTCTCTCTCTCCTCTCCCCCCCCCCTTTCCCCCCCCCCCCCCCCCCCCCCCCCCCCCCCCAGTGATTGTAAGATGCTTTGCTTTGATAATAAAAACCAGTGCTCCGAGTCTGTCAAATATACAGATCATTCTCAGCATAATAGGGGTCATCCTGGGCATTGCTTGCCATTTTGTTCTATACAGCGCTCCTAGCCTTCGTGGCGTCATGTATTTCAGACACAATTATAAAACATTACATGTTTGTCTCATGCAGGGCTCACGTGTCTGTAGTGGCCGATGGGTTGGACGTGTTTGATTTCTATTTTTCTTGCCCTGTCAAAAGTGCAGCCCTTCTAGATGGATAAGCATGTTGCCATGTTCAGATGGCCATGACACAATCCAGTGTTGTTGAGCTACCCGGTTACGTTACAGCTTACAAGTCACATGTTCGTCACTTCTCGCACCTCAAGTTTTTCCTGGGGTTGTAATCTTTATTTGCTTGCATTTATTTTGGTTGTGCTCTATTTGTGTGCAGCCTGTGTTTAACAAACCATCAATTATTGCACTTGTAGTAATCATACTTGTCAACATGAGAACTTGTTTCAGTGTTAGAATTTATGTACTTGTCAAATAAACAGGATTTTACATTAAGTTTGATTGTTCATTTGTAATGACCTGTCTTTGTGTGTCACATTCAGCCATGTCTGTCAGCTGTTTATTCGTTATTACGTAAAAAAAAACGTACACAAGATAGAAACAGCCTAGTAAGAATACAGGCACCAACAAAACTGTCATACACTCAGTGATGTATGTGAATACTGTCTTGTCCTGCTGTACTCTTTCAGGGATGTATGTGAATACGGTCATGTCCTGCTGTACACTTTCATGGATGTTATGTGAATGCTATCTTGTCCTGCTGCACGCTTTCAGGGATGTATGTGAATGCTATCTTGTCCTGCTGTACGATTTCAGGGATGTATGTGAACGCTATCCAGCCATAAGATTATATGTGGCCATTGTTTCCAATGCATATCCTATTTGCAGCACATCGCTGTCAACATCAGCACTGTTGTTGTCTTGGCAAGTTTACATTCAGTAGTTTGCCATTGCTTTCTGAATGACCGCCTCCCATACCATCATGTTAAAATCCAGTACGACATGGTCAGCCTATCATCAGCTTTAAAAGTTGTGTATTTGTTTGTGATTTCAAGTGATCACAGTGGGTGGGCGCATGATGTGTGAGCGGTTTGAGACTGGTCACTGTTTGCAGCAACATACCAGTGTGTGACATGTCACTGGAAGCGATTTGGGGACAAACTGCCACAGTTCTGAGTTTTTAGTCAGTAACATTGGCAAAATGATGATGGTTTCTTCATCAACTAGAGACTATATCCACCACTCATGTGTGCAATATCCACCACTCTAACGTGTGTGACACTATCCACCCCTCTTAACAAGTGTGACAATATCCATCACCCTAAAATGTGTTACAATATCCACCACTCAAACACTTGTGTGAAAATATAATTCTTTAATGTTGTGGGTGTTTAATTGTGCTAACAATGTTAACAATATAAAATGACACAAATTAGTGCAGCTTTACATAACAGAATTACAACACATACAGGACGTTGTGGCGATTAGCCTTCATCAGCAAACACACACATACATTAAACATAGTCACAGAGATCTCCTGTGATTACATTAAGACGTGATGGCAGGATGAGAAGAATAAAAAAATGAAAGCAATGAAGAGAAAATAAAAATTGGAAAAAATGTTCCTACTTACCTCAGAATTCCGAGCTGTATATAACGATGTTACAATAGTCTATAAAATACGTGTTATAAGTTGTATTCTTCTTTCCTTCGCTAGATCAGTCTATATTTGCAATGTTTTCTCTTGTATGAATTTGTCTTTCTTAGTTCACTCACTGGTTTATGACCGCCTTGTGTTGGTTTTTTAAAATGATATGAGTGCCTGTCATTCAGAAAGAAATGGCAAAAAACTGAGCGTAAACTTGCCAAGAAATCACAAACAGCCAAAAATAAATTCTGGGGTTGACTGCAACATTCTGTAAAGGATATGCAACTAACTTTAACAGTGGTCCATACACAAGTTTAGTTTATCTTCCACTGTTGTGTCTCTAGTCCAGAAGGTTTGTCTAGATCAGTGTTTCCCAACCTTTTTTGTGTTATGCCCCACCTAAGCCTTTCTAAAATTCTTATTCCCCTCTACCCAACATATACATAATTTTTAATATTCAAAAAATGAAATGTTCGCTAAAGAAACTTCGATGATAGGTTTTAGGAAGAAATCACTAGGAAATTATTGAGCAAACACACTAAGTAAATTTTCAAACCATATAATGGAGGACTGAAATTCAAGTACACACACGTTGGTATAATGCTGTGATTCCAGCCATATGAAAGCCTGTGTAACTGCCATCACCTCCATCGTCATGCTGCTCGTGGTCATAGAGTGGGCACCACTGGATTCTTGAACGGTTCGGCTCGCTGAACGGGCTGTAAATGCCCACGCACTTCTCTGCTGCTTTACAACAGATCCATCTGTATAGATGAGCACTTCGGGGCTATCTGCGTGTTCATAGATGACGTTAACCTCTGCATTGACAGCGGCAGGGTTCTGCTCTCTGCACCGTCTGTCGAGTGTGATAATGCAGGAGAAAGTGCACTTAAAAGCTGGAGGCACCGGCACCCATTCCTTGCCGGGGTTGATACTGGTAAGACTGCACTATGCGCATTATTCTTGGATGTACAAGAGATACAGCATGCAGGGCGATGCGCTACCTTCTTGATTTTCCAACCATTGAAGAGAGAATACAAGTTTGCAGGGCACGCGCCTATCTCAGAGTTAACGCAAACACACAACATCCACTGCATAGTGAAATTAGGAAGGTGAAGGGCAACAGGTTAAAAAGAGAACGGTCGTGGATGGGTCAAGCCGAAGACATTCTTCAACAGGTGTGTTCACTTGAGGACTTAGAACCTGGCGAGGAGTGGGTGCAAGTGCCAACAGACTTCTGCACATCCTTTTCAGTTTGCATCCAACTAGATAGGAAATGCAGACAAGAAAATCCGGCTGCTGTGGAGGCTGAAGTACAAGCGTTGATTTTCGAGAATTCGCTAGACGGTGACGCGGTCATCTACACAGATGGGTCGGTCGTCCGACATGTGAGAAGCTCATGGGCCTTTACGGCTCGGGCCGGAGGGAGAATTGTGAAGGAGGACTCTGGTGCTTTCACTGAAACCACAAGTAGCCTGACCATGGAAGTCATGGCAGTAAGTAAAGCAATAACATGGCTCGAGACACAGACATTCACTAGGGCTTGTTTCCTTAGCGACTCAATGAACATGATCAAGAGGATAGAGGAGGGGTCGATCCGAAGAGAATGGTTGCTGCCTCTGGAGCGGTCTCGGCTGGCAAAGATTAGTTTCATCTTCGTGCCAGGGCATGCGGGAGTACAAGGAAATTAGCGGGCTGACAAGCTCGCAGGTGAGGCTACTGTGGAGGGCGGACGCGCCATGGACCAGGCTGACATTCTGAATGCTCTACGAAAAGTAAGACTTTTGCGAGAACCAAGTGATGACTGTGAATCTACAACAATGGCCAGACTGCTAGAGCAGCAAATTAAAAGAGGGGTGGCCAAACAAGAACACTACGCAGGAAGCCAAAGAAGATTGATAAACCAACACAGAACTGGCGTCGTTAGCCGCTACACGCTGCGGTATTTGCTGAGGAGGGGATCCGAGCACTTATGGACTGAATGGTTCGATGTGCAATGAGGATGATCTGTCGACTAACTAACTAACTAACTAAGACTGCAGACCTGTCTGACGACATCTTCCGCCCGACCCATCCATGATTTGCCTCTCTTTAGCCTGTCACCCTTTTCTCTGAATATAGCATCATGCAGAGGTGCTGCTCATCTGCACTTATTTTTAAGAATGCACGAGCTCTCCAGATCTTGATCCTGTGTTCCATTGTCGGGAAGTCAAGGAGGTGTCTCCATTGATACACAGCTGGTGTCTTTCGTGCAGCCCAAAATGATACGCATGGCTTCGTTTTGTACCTTTTCAAGTCTTCCAATCTGTGTAGGGCTGACAGTGAGGATGGCCAGGGCATACTCTGCTCAGACCTTAATCTGTGTCGGACGATTCCAGTAGGTTGATGATTGCTCTCGGTTGCATAAAATTCAATCCATCCTTTCTCCAATAATCCTCTTCCTCTTTCAACACATGGTCCTCACATTTTTTCCAGTAACTTTTATCAATATTTAATAGCGCGGACTGGGTTAGTATCTTGACGTCAGACAATTTGAATGTAGTATTGGCAGCTGCCACTTGTCCTTTAATTTTAGCCCACACAAGTTCTATAGGGTTTAAATGAGAATGATACGGCGGAAGTCTCAAGCACCTATGGCCATGCTATTCTACCAACTTGTCAATTTGAAATTTCTTGCTTTTTTGCGTCTGTTTTACAAGGGACAACAACTGTAGCTTGAAATATGTTTCTGGAAATGGTATATTTTTCCTTCGGAGCCATATCTTTATTGCTTCCTTTGTGCTCGATGCCGTAGGTATTTTGTCTTCTTGGGCAACAACATTGTGATATGATGCATTGTCCATGATTAGACAAGACGGTCTATCAAGGGATGGAAGTACTGTATTCTCGAGCCAATCTCTAAATACACTACCATTCATCTCATGATAATCCCTATTGTCTGTATGCTTTGATACGAACACGAGCCCAGCATTCTGTAGTAAGCCATTATGAGTACTACCAGCATGGGCTATGACCAAACGCTGCCCTTTACTACTGGGCACATAACGTTTTATCTTTCCATCCATTGATTGCCATTCCTTTTCACTTGTGTGGTGCGCATTGATCCACGTTTCATCCAAATACACTATGTCATAATTTTCTTTGCGCATTTCCCTTATTTCACGTAGGTATCTGCTTCTCATGGCTCCTAAATGCGGTTGCTCGCAAATGATATTTCTACCTCCCTTGTACATTCTAAAAGTGAAGCCTAATGTCCTTATAATTTTCCACAAAGTTGTTTTGGATAGCTCTATGTTATTGTCCTTTCTCAACAAAACCCTCAGTTTTCTTACACTCACTGTTTCTTTGGCATCCATCATTTTTATAATAACTCGTCTGATGACATCCTTGTCAAAGATGTCTACAATCGTCTTTCTACCTACCGTTTGCTTATCGCGTGTTGGTTTCATTCCAGATTCTTGCACCCATCGACGAAACGATCGTTTACTCAAACTTAATGCATGCACTGTTCTTTTTTCGGTTTTTGTAACAGTATGAAACAGTTTCCTGCGATCAGCTTCTTGACAAAAATATGTGTAAAACTTCATAGCGATGTTTTGAAGTGTACACAATTTCACTTTTAATCCCATTTAACAGTATTAACACATTCAAATATTAGCTATTAAGATTACATTAATGGTAAGATTTATTTATATAATCACGTTTCATGAAAGAACCCACAGTTTGACGACGCCTCTGAACTATAACACTCAGTCTGTCCAAAAACGAAAGACCGCCAGACAATTTTAAAATTAGCGCTAATGGGTCTTGCTGAGTGTCAACGACTCAACTGACAGGCCTCATCGGGTACTTCTCACACACCCATACAAGACAACTTGCAAGTCGTGTGGGAGGCAAAATGCATGGTCCATTTTATTGCCGTTGGCTCGCTTACAAGCGGTAAACAGTCGCTAATGCAATACACAATATACAGCCACAGAATTATCTAACACAAACTGCTAACCCTATGCTAGTTCTATCTATTAGTGAACACAAAACTCCTAACGCTATTCTAAACGATGTGAACGCCTCAAGTCCAGTCTCCCGTCTGCCTAACCTCTCTCCCGTCGTTACCCACCACGCGGGGTGACCTTCACCTTCGTGCGTGTTACCTCACATCGCACTCTGCTGGCAAACGTGGCCTGTTGAGTGTCTACTCAACTGTGCTATGGCTTCACGAGGTGTGGTACTATCGTGATTAGAGTGCTAACTCTCTGAACACCGCCTGCGTGTCTCATGAGGGAGTGGCTAACCCTCTCCTATTACCTCATCCCCCCTGCCCTTGCCTCGGGCACCGTATCTCCTCCTGGTCTCTTCAGGGTTGACCGCTCTCCCTGGCGGAGGGGATGCGGTCGAGTCTTTGACACACACCCACCCCTCTTGTGTTGCGTCATCAACTTTCACTCATTGGTTGTGACGCAAGAGGTTCCTAAACAAAAAATTAGTGTCTCTAATTTTTGTCAAAGACTCTAGATAACCTGGCTTTGGGCATTCCAATAGACTATTAATAACTATTGTCACAATGTAGCAAAGCCTTACTTGGCTACTGGCAATCGCCACAAACTTGACTGGTTGGCGTGAGCCCCTTCTCACATGCTATATTATATTTATCAGAGGTATGTCTGAACCGGACCGTTGTCTTATAAGACCTGCCCTCACATAGTAAATTAACTTACTACCCATACAAAGTTGACTTTCTTAGGGTCAACACATGAATTATTTCATGTCCCCCATATAATATTTAACAACCATTCTACAAGAGTGTGTGCGACAGGCTTTACCTCCTTCGCTTCCGCGCGTAAGACTTTATTTCACTGTTAATTTAGTTCTTCGTTGTCTATTATGTGCCGGTCTCTCTGGCTGTGGGGTTACAACACTTTCTCTCTGTAATCCCGTTTATCACGCAGAGTCTCGCAGCGGAGCGAGAACTGAGGTGGTTCGACCCCCGCTCGTGACTTGCGGATACTGAGCCGGCCGCTCAGAAAGCAATGGCAAACTACTGAGCGTAATCTTGCCAAGAGATCAACAGACAGCTGAAAGATGCTGCTGTTGACAGCTAAGTCCTGTAAAAGGATACGCAAAACATTCACTGTCTATTATGTCCCCTGGCCCCATAGTTATCTGTCTTTGATATACAAATAGTGTATGCAATTTATATGTTTGTTTTTCTGTTTGTTTGTGTGTTTGGATGTAATAAATCTACTAATCTAATTTCTATCCTCTATTTATAAATTCTATGTGTATGTATGTTAGTTTTTTGAGTGTCATAATTTGGTTCAATGTGGCCACAAAGAGGTGTATAACACTAATTCGTGACTACATTCACTTGCCATGAAACCCAAAATACTGTAATCTAAGTTCTAAACTATATTACAGACAACACATTCACACTAACACAATTTCACTAACGAAAACTTTACATTCTAACATACCATTCTAATTCTATAACTAAGTATTTAATGTGTTACCTAAATTTATTAAATTTGTTATGTTAATTATATGATATGATTATATTACTTCTTATTTTTTTCTAATCTAAGTGATGTAATCTAACTATTTAAATGCAATTGTTGTGATGTGAGTTATGTACCTTAATTAAATGGATTATGTGACCACAATTTATGTACTTTTCTAAATACTATGCTAAATAATGTTTTTAAATGCACAAAGGAATTATATGAGTGATGTTCTTAATCTAACTGGTGTAAATGCTGTATGTTACCTTATCTACTCTTTTTAATCTATTATGATGTAAAATGATGATACTAATAAATGGTAATATTTAAAGATGGTATGGTTTCATTAAGATGGAATAAACTAACTACAATGAAACTAAGTGAAATATAACAATCTAAATGGTACTATTCATATCATAAATTTAATTTAACTTGTAATAAACTATTCTTATGTCTAAACTAATATTCTAATCTAATTTTAATGGGTTAATTACTGTACTAACTACATTATTAAAATAAATGAGAACTGTTATAGTTCCTAACCTACATCTAATTTATCACTATCTTAAAATATTATATTACATATCACAGTAAGTTTATATACATAGTATTTGGTTTACACAGGTTAGTAGTTGCCTTCATGTATGTGCAATGGTTGTATAGGCATAATATAACCACACACTTTGCCTGGGTATCTGAAATACATTACACAGTCATCTTAATGTTTTCTCGGTAGTGCACGTGTAGAGTTCGCTGGTGTTGTAGCTCTGTCTTTTCGTGTCTGTAATTAAGCACTGTTCTGACACTGTTTTCTGCGGTTCATATATATGATACACCGGAATGGAGCTTAGTTGGAAATGAGCTGTCCTAGTTCACACGGTGGTATCTAAGTATAGCAGCACAGTTCTTAATCTGATGTCCACGGACACATGATAGTTCATTGTTTTGGTACATGACTACACCAACAATGTGGATATGTATGTAAGCTATTTTACATCTTATATTATCAGATACTCATGTACCAACCATCACTCTACATTTAACTGTTGGATTTCAGGTATTTTTACCCCAGATGGTAAAACTAGTGACCACCTGAATATCCGGTCATTTTGATGCACACCACTATGTATGACCGTGATCAGGGAGTTGTCGGTCTGGACAATGCAGTGAACATCCGTCAGAACTCGATGGAGCCTTCTCACCGTATAGATGAAGCCCAGGGTTGCAACTGTGATATGGAATCCCCGGACTCAGCATGTGTGATCTTACTGCTCACGTAGCAAAGCGGATGGAAGATGCCCTCAAAAAAAAAAAAAAAATTGGCCTAGTACTGCAGTGATGGAGATTCTGCTGGCATATGACCTAAGATAATAAATGAGCCTAGGATTAGGCAAGCGGAGGGATTGGAATATTTACAAAAAAGGATCTTCAATTTTGACAATGCAGGAATTAATAATGCATCTTTCACATTTCATTTCCAGAAGATTTTAAGACATTGGAAAATATATTTGTAATTTCTGAGTAATTTACTAATCCCAAAAGGTTTCTGACCTGTTTCTTTCTGTTAGACATGGTCAGATTCATAATTTTGGTACTACTTTTCAAATCAGTCTACAGTTGGACTTGAGAAATGACATGACCCAAAAATGAATTTATTTTAGGCATAATTTGACTTTGCTGGTTTGACAGTGAGACCGAAGCGTCGCACTCTGTCAAAGGCATGTCTCAGTTTCAGTAGGTGTATTGTCCAGTCATCAGTATTCCGATTTATTCATGTGTATTCTATAAGTTCACTACATGTATGCCCCTCGTCGGATTTGCCAGTCTCACTAACTAGTGTAGTTGCGTTGTGTATGTCTGTCGTCTGATCACTTGGTGTTGGTGCAATCTGTTCGTCTGTCACTACTTCTGTCTCTTGTCTTGAAAAGTGAGGTTTCCGCATGTTGACATGGAATATCTCTAAGTGTCTGTTTATCGATATTTCATAGTCAACATGTACCATGGTTATGTGCTACTTTGAATGGTCCTTGCCATTTCGTTTGTATGGAAGTAGCCTAAATCTGTCTTGATCAAGTTCCAGATTACTTGTTTTCGCACATTTGTTTGTGTGCTTGTGGTAGAACTGACCCTTCCTCTATCAAATGGCTTGGGTGCCAGTGTAGAGGGTTGTATTTCAGCTGTAGGATGTTTACCCTTCAACTTTTGTATCAATTGATGACAGTCATTACCAGCAAATAGATCATGACAAAATAATTTGTTATTGAAAAAACTTGGCCTGGCATTGCTGTATGCACGATGACCCGCACATGGTGTTTTGTGTGCATTGTTTAGCACACCTAACTGATGTTGTTCAAGTAACACCTGTTCATGGTTACTAGTAATATGACATGTAGTTGAAATGCCATTATTACGTCTAACGAACCAAGATGCATTCTTGGTCATTTTGGCTTTGCCTCTTGACAATTTTAAGTATGGAGACACATTAAAATCAGATTTCTGCTGGTGTATAAGTTTTTGTGTGTTTTTGTCATCTGTGCTGGTTGGAAAAAGCATTAGTAGTGTCTCATTTTGCAATGGGTCATGATGTTTTGAAGTGTCAACTCTGGTTGTTGCCTTAGCTGCATTTAATTTCTCCCATGCAACTATTTCTTCACTAGTACATTGTTTCAGTTGAGGTAAGCACCCCAAAATTAAATCTGTACAAGGGTTGTTAAGTATTGCACAAGTAAAGGTACCGGAAAGAAAAGGAGAATCAATACGGGCTTTTGCCAAAGGGTAAATTTCAACGTTACCCGAAAAGGTTAGGCATTTCACAGTGTCACCTGTGTAATCACCCGGACTCACTAGTTCTTTTCGAAGACCAATAAGGGTGCTGCCGCTGTCCAGCAAACATTGACATGGTACATCATTGACCATTGCATTGTGGAACACTAACTTGCCTCTGGAGGCTAATGCTGCATTCACACTCACAGATGAGCATGGTACTGTATGTCCACATTCCAGTCTTCCGTCTGCATGGAATTGGTGACATCGTTCACAGCTGTCAAAGCTTAATATATCGTTAGCAGCACACACATCCTCTGCTTGGTTAGTTGGTAAGTCACTTTCAATCTCACACTCATTCTCACTACCACTATCTGAAGAGGTGTCAATCAACATAGCGTTGTTAGCTTTCAAACGTTGGCGGCCAAGGCACTTATTAGAATAATGGCCATAAGAGGAACAAAAAAAACATTTAATTGCACGCCTGTATGCAGACCGTTTGCTTTGCTGCTTCTTGATCACATTTTCAAGATGCGCCGGATAATTCGGCGATTTGTCGCACATAGCATAAGTGTCGTGCATTAGTTGACAGTACATGCATTTGGCAACCCCTCTGTCTTTCTTATCATACTTCTGAAAAGGTTTTCTGTTACCTTGAACGTTTTTTGATTGGTCTTTGACAAAGGAAACTATCTCAGAGTCACTTGAGGTCTTAAAAATCTCTCTGTTAGAAGAAAAATATGCTGAGCCTTTTTTTTCGAACTGCTCGATGTTTTCAATGTCTGACTGCTGCAAAAACTTAGCAAAAGGAGAAGGTATAGTAGATATACACTTGTCCATAGCTATTAGGTTTTTTAATCTATCAAAGTCTTTTCCTATGTTAGCTGCTTTAAGCCACCTGTTTAGTACACTCTGCACATTTGAAAAATAATCTATAAAAGTTTCACTAGGTTTAGGTTTTAAATTTGAGAACTGAACCTGATACCCAGGGGCATCAAGCAAAAAGTGCTGCATAATCCTATCATGGATGTATTGATAGCTAGATCTAAGTTCAATAGGAATAGACTCTATTACTTTAAGGGGCTCACCACTTAGATTCTTCATGTAAATCGGAGCCCACATATCTAAAGGAACTTGGTGATATTTAAATTGATACTCTACATTCTCTGTCCAGGCAGATATGGAGTCCTCTTTACAATATGGTTTGATAATATTTTTGTATTTGTTGAACTTATTTTCCTCTTGTTGACTTCTTAGTTTAGTGGCAGAGATCTCTGCGTGTGAGTCTACATCCATGCTTTTCATCTTTAATTGTGTCTCTGATTCTACCTGAATTTGTTTTTCTTTAACTCTTGCCATTTCATCTATCTCTTTTTGCTTTAGATCTAATTCCTTTTGTTTTAATTCTTTCTCTTGATCTAATTGTTTTTGTTTCATCTCCTTATCATGTTCTCTTTCTCGTGCGCGTTCGTCCCTCTCCGCATTCTCTTTTCGTGTTTGTTCCTCTTTTGTTTCTTTAAATTTCTGATCAGCATATTGTTGTAGTTCTTTTCCTGTTAATTCCAGTTCTTTGCCTGCTTTTATGAAATCTGATAAAGTTGCCATCTTACTTTAGTACTTGGCTAACAGTGATAGGCAATGATGACTTTAATCAGTTATTTATCTTTGATATGTTATGTTTGTTCTTATCTGATCACTATCAGTTGTGCTTTCTGTTTATACCCTGCCCAGATTTATCTTGCAGAAAAACAGAGTATACAAATATGTCAACGCGTTACAAGCTGAAAAAGAGATGCACTATTAATAAAATTGCATGACAAAATATATAAGTGTACTCAGCTTAATGTGGGAACGAAGCTCCTTTGACACAGGTCACCTTGTTTGGTACACTGGGGTGGCGACACGTTTCGTACGTAGCACACGGTATTTGGCCCACAGGTGTATGTGCACAGCTGTTGTTTGCCCTCTGATATATAGGGCAGCAGTAAACACGCCTACTAAACGATATGATTTACTCGACAACTAAGGACAATGACTTAGACAATGACAGACTTACGAACACCTAGAATATGATTAATTAATTTTAATATCAATGTCCTGTCTTTGTTTTAAACAATAATTGCCTTTCGTTACTAACCTAGTTAATTTCTGTAAACGTTGTGCAGCTAAGTATCAGATGCTTAGCCCGAAAATAGTTCCATCGTGACGATAAGCAAAGAGAAAATAGACCCAAAAATGAATAAATGCTTGTAAAGAAATCAAAATAACATAATAATGTGTCAATAAATAAATATATTCATTTAGTAACTTAAATAAGTAAATAATAAACAATATACAGCACAGATTCAGGCGGGCCGCCGCTAAGCGATCTTGTAAACACTCGACTGCTTTATGCTAATGACGCAGAACAACTGTCTGTCAATCACTCTACGTCATCGCGCAGCGCTATTTTTAGATCTCAAAAATCAATATTGTCGGCTGCCTGTGTATTCCTGCGCCGTGAATCATGTTTGGTGCTTATTCAAGAATAAATTGGTAAATATATGAATAAATATAAGAAAATAAGAATATTAATACTTACAGCTTCGAAGAATACATGATTTCATTCAATAAATATATCATAAACACAATTAAACACTATTTTGTCACGATAGGCATATTTCTAGCTCGCAAATTCTCCTGTCTGCACAAATTATCGTTACTACAAAAATTAACCCTAGTCTGGAGCCCGTGGATGAGTGGATTAGCTTGAACTTTTCGTTCAAGCTTCACTTCTTGACACCACAATTACCTTTTTACTGTGGGTATTAGCTTGGCGCTTTCGTCCAAGCACCACTTTCTGACACCACAATTACCCTGGCCTGTCAACGACTCAACTGACAGGCCTCATCGGGTACTTCTCACACACCCATACAAGACAACTTGCAAGTCGTGTGGGAGGCAAAATGCATGGTCCATTTTATTGCCGTTGGCTCGCTTACAAGCGGTAAACAGTCGCTAATGCAATACACAATATACAGCCACAGAATTATCTAACACAAACTGCTAACCCTATGCTAGTTCTATCTATTAGTGAACACAAAACTCCTAACGCTATTCTAAACGATGTGAACGCCTCAAGTCCAGTCTCCCGTCTGCCTAACCTCTCTCCCGTCGTTACCCACCACGCGGGGTGACCTTCACCTTCGTGCGTGTTACCTCACATCGCACTCTGCTGGCAAACGTGGCCTGTTGAGTGTCTACTCAACTGTGCTATGGCTTCACGAGGTGTGGTACTATCGTGATTAGAGTGCTAACTCTCTGAACACCGCCTGCGTGTCTCATGAGGGAGTGGCTAACCCTCTCCTATTACCTCATCCCCCCTGCCCTTGCCTCGGGCACCGTATCTCCTCCTGGTCTCTTCAGGGTTGACCGCTCTCCCTGGCGGAGGGGATGCGGTCGAGTCTTTGACACTGAGCTGCAATACTCTAAAAATTAAGGCATTCATGGCGGGGCGGTAAAATATATACCTCATATAAGCAAAAATTGAAATCTGCTGTACAATCTCCAGAACAAAAATTGTTTTGTTGGGTGGACATAATGATAAGGTTATATACTAAATCGCATTATTTTCCATCAGTTGGTTACTGAGATATTCAATTTTATATTGAGGCAACAACAACAAAAAAAAACACACACTAAAATGTTTGCCTAGTTCTCAACCAGTGGGGGACGGGAATTCCCCCAGGGAGGAATTTTCGGGTGGGGGGGGGGGGGGGTTGTTAAGATTATTTCAAGATCGCGTTAATATAAGAACCGATTACTTGATGTTGTTTTTCCCTCCCTGTTCTGTACTTCTCGCCCTTCCGAAATTCGTTTTAATACGTAAGTAGACCCGCAAATCACGTTTTATGTAGACGTCTAGACTTGTTTTGTATGTGTTATTAAATTTAGCTTCCATTTTTCTTCTTCTTCTTCTTCGTTCATCCGGAGTTTTTTTTTTTTCGGACGTGATTGCGTTGTGCCTGTCCGCAGCAGAGCTGCGTTCTTGCGCCGTTAGGCCGACACATCCGACTTCTGCGGGCATTTGTTGACCGGGTTAACCTTCCCGGGGGTTTCTTAGGACGTTTGGCTCTCACTGTTGTGGTGTTATCCCCCATCCCAGCTGGCCCATATAGAACAGCCAAAGACATCCTGGTCAGCCCTCAAGGGAAGGCAGGGGCAGACCATGGGCATTCCCCGCCATCCAAGGAGGCTTCCATACTTGCAGAGCCAACACACAGCGCTCTGGTACTGGGCTCACCCAAGGAATCGTCACGTCCTGCACATGGCTGCTTAGCCTCACTTCCGTATATTGGGCCTTCCATTCACCATAGGCTGTTCTTCCGGAAACCAGAAGTATGCAGTCTGCAGATGACATCCACACAGTGAGCTTTCGATTCGGACTTTCCACATAATGGATTTGCTATCCAAGCAATATTCCATTTCGTCCCACTGGGACACTTTTTCCACCTTTTATGAAGCCCACACAGTGAGCTTTTGGTTCGGACTTTCCACGTAATGGATTTGCTATCCAAGCAATATTCCATTTCATGCCTCTGGGGCGCTTTTGTAACCGACATACCTGTGGTATGAAGTGCGGCAGTCTAAATACTTCTTCATGCACCTTTAAATGACAACCTGAATGTAGCTAAAGTAAGCTGCAGTCAACTTGAGCTTGTTGATATCTCCATAGAGCTTGTCCTCAAATGAAGCAGGTGTGGGCCAAAATATCTTTCTCTGTTCTGCATATATTGGGCACTCCTGCAGCAAATGTTTAGCTGTCATTTTACCAGTTCCACAATTGCATTCATCGGTATCTCCTATCTTTAGTTTATTGAACAAGTGGTATTTCAGCCTGTTATGTCCTGTGCGGAGTCTGAAGATTGCTACTTGTTCTCTTCGGTCGAGTTTGTAATATGCATCATCCTTCTGGTGACCTGGATGCTCTGATTCCCATTTGGTTCTATAAGTGCTTTTTATCAACCTCTTTGCCTCGTTATAGGTTATGTCTATGTCAGGCTGTGGTAGTCGTCCGCCCTCTTTTGCCAGTCTGTCAGCCTCTTCATTTCCAGGTATACTGCAATGTGATGGTATCCACTGTATTACAACTTTTTTGGATTTCTGGCATAGACCATGGAGTGCTGCTCTTAGGTCAGCTATTTCTGTGCTGTAATTGCTCTTCAGTATTGAGACAGCTGACTTTGCATCTGTAAAGATAGCTATTTGCGTCTCTTTATTTTCCTCCATCAAGAGCATTTCTGCTGCAGTTTTCAGAGCCTCTACCTCCGCTTTGAAGTTACTTGAAAACTTTCCAGTTGCCACTGAATGTGTTTTTTTCACTCCATTTTTTAAATTTAGGAGAATTCCTCCTCCTCCATTCTCTACTGCATTTTTGGCTGATCCATCTGTATATGCATGGGTCCAATTGCTGCTTGGGTAATGTTCTTTTATGTAGTTTAGGGTTATTTCTCTTCTTTCGGTTTCATGCTGAGTGTTCTTTTTCTCAATACCAGGAATGTTTTCTATCATCTCAGGCAGTAGCTGCTGTCTCCAAGCTGGGAACTTGTCTGCATTGTAAATGGGTTTGACTGTTGACATGTTAAGTATGGGATCTGCCCTAATCTTTCGTTTTGCAGTTTCTACAAAGTTGCTACGCTTCAGTCTTCCCTTTCCAAAACCACTAAACCTTTTATACATAGGGTGGTCTGTCAATCTTCTAAATTTTTCAGCTTGTTGCTGGGCTCTGCTATCTCTTCTATCCTGCATTGGTTGTAAACAAGTGATCTTTTCTAGTTCATTAATAGGCGTTGTCTTCAGGCTTCCAGTTATGATTCGCATTCCTTGATTTTGGACTCTGCTTATTTTGTTAAAGTTTGACTTAGCTGCTGTTGCCCAAGCTGCAATGCCATATTCCAGTACTGGCCTCACCCGTCCAGTATATAACTTCTTGAGAACTTTCTCATCTGCTCCCCACGTTGTACCAGCAAGCTTTTTCATGATTGCCATTCTTTGCCTTGCTCTTGTTCGATTTTTCTCAACCTGTGTCTTCCATGTCAGGCGACGATCAAAGGTGACTCCTAGATAGTTTGGATTTTCTTCATGGCGCAATATTTTTCCATTCAATACCAGCTTAGGTTGCTGAGTTTTAGTTGAGAGGGAGAATACTGTGCATGTTGTTTTCTCCTCACTTATCTTCACTAGCCATGATTTTGACTAGTCCTCTAGCGCTAATAGGGCTTGCTGTATTCTGCTGTTAGCTGTACTAATATATTCTTCTGATGTCCATGTGGCTAGGTCATCTGCAAAGGATGATGTGTGTACTCTGGCTGGAAAATGTTCCGTGATGTCGTTTATATATGCTAGGAATAATGTTGGTGAAAGAACTCCTCCTTGGGGGACACCTTGCTCCAACAGCATCATTTTGCTGGTTTGTCCTTGTACTTTTGTCCTGGCAGTTCTGTTCTCAAGGTAGTGGCTGATCCATTTGTACATTTTCCCACAAACATGCATTTTTTGCAGTTTTACTTTCAGTCCTTCCTTCCATACTTTATCAAATGCTTTTTCTAAATCTATCCAGACCGCTAGTGTGTGCTTTTTCTCTTGGAAGGCTGTCACCAACTGGCTGGGGGTAGATCCCAGATGGGCAACCACTCAGCCAAAATCATTTTCTTCTACTGGTGTTTAGTTCTGGATGCAGTTTAAGATCCCCTAACTCTGTCAGAAGGGACTAGTTACCACCCAGATCCCAGAGAGAAAACGTGGAACTAATGTCTTTTATGCTGATTTAAGACACTGTCCCTGATACTCAAGAAAACAGCCAAGAAGTGGCTCGTTGAAGATAGAATATATCTATATAGTTTTGGCTGTACTTGGTATCACCAGAAGTGAGAAAGGAGGAGTTAAGACATGCAACGTAATCTGGTTACTTATGACTGCATAGGCAAGATACCTCCCGGACATAGATTCCCACTTCTGGATAATATGTGCGAACCCCCACTAAATGATACAATAATGTGTGTACTTGATTAAGCTACACAAACATTTATAAACATTTAGAATTATACGGACAAATTGAGTTTTAAAATACAACAACTGTGTTTATTATTGCTATTGATGATCATATGATGATGATGATTATATTATGGTATACGTAACTCATCTGGCTGAAAAGCTCAGAAGCACATAGGTCCTGCTTCCCCCAGTGAGACGCAGTTCACTGTCAGATTGAAGGAGTCCAAATTGGTCCCTCACAAGGCTAAGTCACTTCCTGACATGGGTTGTTGACTGTCCATTGCTCCTAAGAGATCTGGAATGAAACGAACGGAGATGGGTAGTATCTACGTCTACACATCTCAAACACATATGTCTATACATTCATATAAACATAAATACAAGTTATAATATATGATGGTATGATGATAGATGATGGCATGTTACATAAACATATATCAGTTCTAAATAAATAAATATATATGTATATATTCATAAACCCTTTAGAACATCTATAGCTCAAAACATACATATTCATATACATTTGTGTAATGGAGTGTTTCCCATATAAGTTCACCTCACTTACTCTTTCCCTTTCTGATTCATTCATACTGTCTTGTCGGAAGGGCTGGTCGCACAGTCCTGTCGAACATTAAATGCCTTCCCTGAATCTGTCTGGGATATTGAATGTCCTAAGTCATGTCTGTCCTCATGCAGACATCATGCAGACAAGGTGAACTGGTGCCATTCCTCAAACCAAGTGGTTTCACCATAATCTTGGTAGGCACTCAAAGTGTTGGTCCAAATAATCAATGTTAATTGGACGCTATCAAGAGACTGGTAGCTCTCAGGAATTTCTCCTAAGTAGTCAGTCTCCCCAATGTTTAACATCATACAGGATGAATCTAAATGTATCTCCTGTACATGCATAAGCCACACGCTCATGTAGCTTGGATACTGGATTTCTCCAAATTATCACATACAACAAATCAGACAACCAAGTGGTGAATGAAAGAAGAAAATAGTTCTCAGTGAAATCGTAAAGCTAGAACTGGAACATTAAGTACAAAGAAAATCCACCAGTGTAAAGTTTGGGAGAATATGCAGAACAAGAAACTACACAAGCCTTCAGACTAGCAGACAAACTAATCAGAGTAATGGTATTACCTGGGTTATAGCTAGGAAATCCTGTCATACGACATTGTATCGAAGTAACAAAACGAGAGGGTAATCTCTCACCAGAAATTAAAATTCCGGCTTCCCTGGTACACTATTGTGAATGCGTCTGAAGTCTTGCTGGCCACTGCTCGTAGTTTTATTCTATTCAATTCCTGGCTAGTTTCCAGGTTGGTTAATTACTATGTCCAAGTTCCTGTTAGCTCCACCTATTTTTCATGTAGGACGATTTACCCAGATGGATTAAGTGCCAAATTCTTTTCACCCCTCCTCCTTTCCTGTGGACGGTAGTTTCATGTGTCAATCAAATTGGCCATACCACATTCCTGAAACAATGAATTTGCCCTTGCAACAGACGTTGCGTCATACCTACATTCCAATCTGCTGGTGCCTTCTCACTTTCCCGGGAATTAACAAGCTTTTATCTCCTGGGTTGCGACTAGGTGTAAGGCCTGCATTATATTGCCGTCTTTGGATCACACGGGGTTTTCCCCTGAGTAGCACTGCCATGTATTATTTCAGACGGGTCTGGCTGACCCTCTTATCTCCCATTCTGCCGTGGCGGGTTTACACGTTAGGTCATGTTAACCGTAAGGTGTTAGAAGTCAGTCCCTATTCCAACCGCAGGATTCTAAACTAACACGTCAATCTCAACTGACTGGCTCCGCGATGTCTGGTTGATCAGAACATCAAAGGGAAAATCTCTTAGATGTAGAGACCAGACGTTGCTTTGATCTACCAATGTAGGAAAAATGATAGCGCGGGCTCTAAGTGACTCTGTATTTTTCTCTTACGTTTTTATCCTCTTCTGGGGAACGTTTATTCTTTTTAGAGAATTTTAGAAAAATATTGTGGGCTCTGTAATTCCTTGAAAACTTGTGTAATTATGATGCTGCCGGGGCTGTCCCGCCACATAGCTCTCCAATTTAAGTAGGTTCATTAATGAAGCCTATAACAGAGCCTCGGCAGCATTCAAGAATGTATCTAAGTTCTCTCCGTTCTCCAACTGCCTCCAAGTCTGGGTTCCCAATATTCTTTGTGGCAGTGGGATGTTCTATGAGTCAAAAGAAATATCCCATGTCCATCCTCCCAGGATAAATCTTGCAAATCTTTGCTCCTGGTGTTGTGTCGGATTTCCGGGCTATTGCTCGGTAATGTCCGGTCCTCTGGAGGTTTTACTTTTTCCCCACCGGGAAATTGCAAAATGTATAACAAGATTCTCCTGCGCCGCAGAGAGACTGTTATTGTCCACTCCATTTCTGGCCCTTGTCCTATCAGCAGAGGAAGTGCCATCAGTGTTTTCTTATAAGAATTTGTTGCAGTAATGTTGCTCCATTTTCTTTTCCTCCGTCGGCGAAAGATCATAATAAAATCCTTTAATCTCCTCCTTTTGGCAGGAAATTTGTTAAACATCATAATTTTATGATGTGCATTCAACTCGTACTTGCCTCTTTCTTGGTAGGGCGTCTGTTTACTCCCTCCTGATTTAAGAGAGTTCTTCCCTCGATAATTCTTTATCCAGGTGAGTTCCTCTTCAACAGAGTTCCATTTTGAATCTGTGTTTGAAAGTATAAGGCTAGTAGAAGTTGTCCAGCTTTGAGAAATCATGTTGTTCCTCAAGAACTGTGAATTTGTATCACTCCTTGTAGAAGTATACATAAACAGCTGTTCTACACATCCAACATTGGTTGAAGTGAAAGGTAAACAAGGTCCTGAGTGTTGAGTATACCAACCGCTCCTGGCTTGTTCTGCTGCAGAGTCCATCATTTGTGATCCCCTGTTAGCTTCAGCTGTGTTGATGATAGGTATTACCTTCATCTTGACGAAAGAAGTATTTTCTTCTTTGTTGGTAGCAGACATGTTTATCGTCCCTGAATCAGAGTCCGTAGTATAATCTACATGAATGCTTTGTATATCTTGAATTTCCTTTGTGAAAGACTCCAAGATACTGACATCGTAAGAATTCTCCTCCGTGTCTTGTTTTTCCTCCATGGCCGGGCTCTCTTGTGCCAAGTCCAATTGAGGTATTCTCTCCCTGGTCTGGTTTTCTTGTGCCAAATCCAATTGAAGTATTCTCTCCCTGGTCTGGTTTTCTTGTGCCAAATCCAATAGAAGTGAATGTTGTGGGATGTCATTTTCAATGCCATATCCCACCTGAGATAAGTAATTCAAACTGATAATTATTTCATCTTGTGTGGCCACACCGTAAGAAACAATGGAATCCTGTTTTACATCCATTCCGGTCTCAGTTGAATTCATTTCCACTCCTAGTTTCTCTGAACTGAAGGGAATAAAAGAGTCGGGTAAGGTCTCGCCTTCGATCTCTTTAATAGTTTTCCTCAGGTCCTCCTCCTCCTGGATTTTTCTCCTTTGGGAAGTCTTAGGAAGCTCCTGAGATTGCTGGGTTGCCAAGCCAGCTAATCCGCTTTCATTGCGGTGTAAACATTTATCACGTTTGTGACTGTTTACCGAACGCTTGGTACATTTATTCCTATTCCGTTTATTTTTAATATTTCTAGGAATAGGCGAGGGAAGCATCTGCCTTTCTGTGCGCAAGTTTTTGTTTTTCTGAGCCATGGGGATTTGCGAAGGAATGCATGCCTCTTCTTTGTGACGGTCAGCTTCCCCGCTTTCTATCAGAGTTTCGGCTTGAGTGATTGGCTTTTCCTCAATCGAGCTGGTAGATTCCTCCACGTTCAGAATTTCAATTTGCTTCTTCTTAATCTCATCTTCTTCAGCTTTGTGACGCATATCTGCTTCTAATTCTGCAACTCTTTTCATCATCTGCTCATCTTCTTTGTCCCACCAATCCATTTCTTCTCTAATAAATAGTTCTAGCTTCTCTCCTACTAAGCCGAGCCTTATGCCCCATCCTCTAGCGGACTCTAAGAAATCTGTGCGTGCATCCATGATCTCTTCTCAGCTCAAACTCAGGTAAGTAATTATATTATTACCCTACAGAGAGCTAGTCAGATTTATGCTAGAGCAGGATAGTGACAAGAGGGACAGACACTGCTATGAGAATGATAGTAGTGAATTAGAGTGAGAAAGTTGATGCAAAGCAGTCCGTCATACACTGAAGTAATTATGCATTATCAAATTATTCATGATTAAATCAAATGATAAAGCATGTAATCAAACAATCATCAAGTAAATCATCAATAAACTAATTAATATCACTAATTAATGTGATTATTAATTCTACAGTGGTGAATGATGTAAATTAACTCATATAATATTATCCATTATTAACTTTTTAACAAGTTATTTAAATTCTACAAACTTCCCTAGAAACAAATTCCTAAGTTAATACTTAACAAATGTAATGGGTGAAGAATGAAAGAATGGTTTATGAAAATCAATAGTCTAGACTTTATTCTCCGATTCTATAATGGATGAGAAGTCCTAATGTGTCAAAATCTTGCCTACCATCAAGCAAGCTATTACATTAGAAATAAATTATAACTAACTAATGCTGCTAAGAATGTAAGTGAGAATGACCTAGGTTCTATCCATGGGCAAGACCAGAATAATACCAGACTAACAGATTTGAAATAGGTTCGTTCCTTGCGAGCGAACCAAGTTTTCTAGGGTTTACTCCCGTATTCTATAGCGGGCGAGCAGACCAATAGGCTCTAGGGTTTACTCCCGGATTCTATAGCGGACGAGCCGTCCCAATATATCACCAACTGGCTGGGGGTAGATCCCAGATGGGCAACCACTCAGCCAAAATCATTTTCTTCTACTGGTGTTTAGTTCTGGATGCAGTTTAAGATCCCCTAACTCTGTCAGAAGGGACTAGTTACCACCCAGATCCCAGAGAGAAAACGTGGAACTAATGTCTTTTATGCTGATTTAAGACACTGTCCCTGATACTCAAGAAAACAGCCAAGAAGTGGCTCGTTGAAGATAGAATATATCTATATAGTTTTGGCTGTACTTGGTATCACCAGAAGTGAGAAAGGAGGAGTTAAGACATGCAACGTAATCTGGTTACTTATGACTGCATAGGCAAGATACCTCCCGGACATAGATTCCCACTTCTGGATAATATGTGCGAACCCCCACTAAATGATACAATAATGTGTGTACTTGATTAAGCTACACAAACATTTATAAACATTTAGAATTATACGGACAAATTGAGTTTTAAAATACAACAACTGTGTTTATTATTGCTATTGATGATCATATGATGATGATGATTATATTATGGTATACGTAACTCATCTGGCTGAAAAGCTCAGAAGCACATAGGTCCTGCTTCCCCCAGTGAGACGCAGTTCACTGTCAGATTGAAGGAGTCCAAATTGGTCCCTCACAAGGCTAAGTCACTTCCTGACATGGGTTGTTGACTGTCCATTGCTCCTAAGAGATCTGGAATGAAACGAACGGAGATGGGTAGTATCTACGTCTACACATCTCAAACACATATGTCTATACATTCATATAAACATACATACAAGTTATAATATATGATGGTATGATGATAGATGATGGCATGTTACATAAACATATATCAGTTCTAAATAAATAAATATATATGTATATATTCATAAAACCCTTTAGAACATCTATAGCTCAAAACATACATATTCATATACATTTGTGTAATGGAGTGTTTCCCATATAAGTTCACCTCACTTACTCTTTCCCTTTCTGATTCATTCATACTGTCTTGTCGGAAGGGCTGGTCGCACAGTCCTGTCGAACATTAAATGCCTTCCCTGAATCTGTCTGGGATATTGAATGTCCTAAGTCATGTCTGTCCTCATGCAGACATCATGCAGACAAGGTGAACTGGTGCCATTCCTCAAACCAAGTGGTTTCACCATAATCTTGGTAGGCACTCAAAGTGTTGGTCCAAATAATCAATGTTAATTGGACGCTATCAAGAGACTGGTAGCTCTCAGGAATTTCTCCTAAGTAGTCAGTCTCCCCAATGTTTAACATCATACAGGATGAATCTAAATGTATCTCCTGTACATGCATAAGCCACACGCTCATGTAGCTTGGATACTGGATTTCTCCAAATTATCACATACAACAAATCAGACAACCAAGTGGTGAATGAAAGAAGAAAATAGTTCTCAGTGAAATCGTAAAGCTAGAACTGGAACATTAAGTACAAAGAAAATCCACCAGTGTAAAGTTTGGGAGAATATGCAGAACAAGAAACTACACAAGCCTTCAGACTAGCAGATGGTATTACCTGGGTTATAGCTAGGAAATCCTGTCATACGACATTGTATCGAAGTAACAAAACGAGAGGGTAATCTCTCACCAGAAATTAA
This sequence comes from Cepaea hortensis, assembly GCA_963921405.1. Taxonomy (NCBI): domain Eukaryota; kingdom Metazoa; phylum Mollusca; class Gastropoda; order Stylommatophora; family Helicidae; genus Cepaea; species Cepaea hortensis. The sequence continues at coordinate 82,500,815 of OY992876.1, forward strand.
AATTCCGGCTTCCCTGGTACACTATTGTGAATGCGTCTGAAGTCTTGCTGGCCACTGCTCGTAGTTTTATTCTATTCAATTCCTGGCTAGTTTCCAGGTTGGTTAATTACTATGTCCAAGTTCCTGTTAGCTCCACCTATTTTTCATGTAGGACGATTTACCCAGATGGATTAAGTGCCAAATTCTTTTCACCCCTCCTCCTTTCCTGTGGACGGTAGTTTCATGTGTCAATCAAATTGGCCATACCACATTCCTGAAACAATGAATTTGCCCTTGCAACAGACGTTGCGTCATACCTACATTCCAATCTGCTGGTGCCTTCTCACTTTCCCGGGAATTAACAAGCTTTTATCTCCTGGGTTGCGACTAGGTGTAAGGCCTGCATTATATTGCCGTCTTTGGATCACACGGGGTTTTCCCCTGAGTAGCACTGCCATGTATTATTTCAGACGGGTCTGGCTGACCCTCTTATCTCCCATTCTGCCGTGGCGGGTTTACACGTTAGGTCATGTTAACCGTAAGGTGTTAGAAGTCAGTCCCTATTCCAACCGCAGGATTCTAAACTAACACGTCAATCTCAACTGACTGGCTCCGCGATGTCTGGTTGATCAGATCATCAAAGGGAAAATCTCTTAGATGTAGAGACCAGACGTTGCTTTGATCTACCAATGTAGGAAAAATGATAGCGCGGGCTCTAAGTGACTCTGTATTTTTCTCTTACGTTTTTATCCTCTTCTGGGGAACGTTTATTCTTTTTAGAGAATTTTAGAAAAATATTGTGGGCTCTGTAATTCCTTGAAAACTTGTGTAATTATGATGCTGCCGGGGCTGTCCCGCCACATAGCTCTCCAATTTAAGTAGGTTCATTAATGAAGCCTATAACAGAGCCTCGGCAGCATTCAAGAATGTATCTAAGTTCTCTCCGTTCTCCAACTGCCTCCAAGTCTGGGTTCCCAATATTCTTTGTGGCAGTGGGATGTTCTATGAGTCAAAAGAAATATCCCATGTCCATCCTCCCAGGATAAATCTTGCAAATCTTTGCTCCTGGTGTTGTGTCGGATTTCCGGGCTATTGCTCGGTAATGTCCGGTCCTCTGGAGGTTTTACTTTTTCCCCACCGGGAAATTGCAAAATGTATAACAAGATTCTCCTGCGCCGCAGAGAGACTGTTATTGTCCACTCCATTTCTGGCCCTTGTCCTATCAGCAGAGGAAGTGCCATCAGTGTTTTCTTATAAGAATTTGTTGCAGTAATGTTGCTCCATTTTCTTTTCCTCCGTCGGCGAAAGATCATAATAAAATCCTTTAATCTCCTCCTTTTGGCAGGAAATTTGTTAAACATCATAATTTTATGATGTGCATTCAACTCGTACTTGCCTCTTTCTTGGTAGGGCGTCTGTTTACTCCCTCCTGATTTAAGAGAGTTCTTCCCTCGATAATTCTTTATCCAGGTGAGTTCCTCTTCAACAGAGTTCCATTTTGAATCTGTGTTTGAAAGTATAAGGCTAGTAGAAGTTGTCCAGCTTTGAGAAATCATGTTGTTCCTCAAGAACTGTGAATTTGTATCACTCCTTGTAGAAGTATACATAAACAGCTGTTCTACACATCCAACATTGGTTGAAGTGAAAGGTAAACAAGGTCCTGAGTGTTGAGTATACCAACCGCTCCTGGCTTGTTCTGCTGCAGAGTCCATCATTTGTGATCCCCTGTTAGCTTCAGCTGTGTTGATGATAGGTATTACCTTCATCTTGACGAAAGAAGTATTTTCTTCTTTGTTGATAGCAGACATGTTTATCGTCCCTGAATCAGAGTCCGTAGTATAATCTACATGAATGCTTTGTATATCTTGAATTTCCTTTGTGAAAGACTCCAAGATACTGACATCGTAAGAATTCTCCTCCGTGTCTTGTTTTTCCTCCATGGCCGGGCTCTCTTGTGCCAAGTCCAATTGAGGTATTCTCTCCCTGGTCTGGTTTTCTTGTGCCAAATCCAATTGAAGTATTCTCTCCCTGGTCTGGTTTTCTTGTGCCAAATCCAATAGAAGTGAATGTTGTGGGATGTCATTTTCAATGCCATATCCCACCTGAGATAAGTAATTCAAACTGATAATTATTTCATCTTGTGTGGCCACACAGTAAGAAACAATGGAATCCTGTTTTACATCCATTCCGGTCTCAGTTGAATTCATTTCCACTCCTAGTTTCTCTGAACTGAAGGGAATAAAAGAGTCGGGTAAGGTCTCGCCTTCGATCTCTTTAATAGTTTTCCTCAGGTCCTCCTCCTCCTGGATTTTTCTCCTTTGGGAAGTCTTAGGAAGCTCCTGAGATTGCTGGGTTGCCAAGCCAGCTAATCCGCTTTCATTGCGGTGTAAACATTTATCACGTTTGTGACTGTTTACCGAACGCTTGGTACATTTATTCCTATTCCGTTTATTTTTAATATTTCTAGGAATAGGCGAGGGAAGCATCTGCCTTTCTGTGCGCAAGTTTTTGTTTTTCTGAGCCATGGGGATTTGCGAAGGAATGCATGCCTCTTCTTTGTGACGGTCAGCTTCCCCGCTTTCTATCAGAGTTTCGGCTTGAGTGATTGGCTTTTCCTCAATCGAGCTGGTAGATTCCTCCACGTTCAGAATTTCAATTTGCTTCTTCTTAATCTCATCTTCTTCAGCTTTGTGACGCATATCTGCTTCTAATTCTGCAACTCTTTTCATCATCTGCTCATCTTCTTTGTCCCACCAATCCATTTCTTCTCTAATAAATAGTTCTAGCTTCTCTCCTACTAAGCCGAGCCTTATGCCCCATCCTCTAGCGGACTCTAAGAAATCTGTGCGTGCATCCATGATCTCTTCTCAGCTTAAACTCAGGTAAGTAATTATATTATTACCCTACAGAGAGCTAGTCAGATTTATGCTAGAGCAGGATAGTGACAAGAGGGACAGACACTGCTATGAGAATGATAGTAGTGAATTAGAGTGAGAAAGTTGATGCAAAGCAGTCCGTCATACACTGAAGTAATTATGCATTATCAAATTATTCATGATTAAATCAAATGATAAAGCATGTAATCAAACAATCATCAAGTAAATCATCAATAAACTAATTAATATCACTAATTAATGTGATTATTAATTCTACAGTGGTGAATGATGTAAATTAACTCATATAATATTATCCATTATTAACTTTTTAACAAGTTATTTAAATTCTACAAACTTCACTAGAAACAAATTCCTAAGTTAATACTTAACAAATGTAATGGGTGAAGAATGAAAGAATGGTTTATGAAAATCAATAGTCTAGACTTTATTCTCCGATTCTATAATGGATGAGAAGTCCTAATGTGTCAAAATCTTGCCTACCATCAAGCAAGCTATTACATTAGAAATAAATTATAACTAACTAATGCTGCTAAGAATGTAAGTGAGAATGACCTAGGTTCTATCCATGGGCAAGACCAGAATAATACCAGACTAACAGATTTGAAATAGGTTCGTTCCTTGCGAGCGAACCAAGTTTTCTAGGGTTTACTCCCGTATTCTATAGCGGGCGAGCAGACCAATAGGCTCTAGGGTTTACTCCCGGATTCTATAGCGGACGAGCCGTCCCAATATGTCACCAACTGGCTGGGGGTAGATCCCAGATGGGCAACCACTCAGCCAAAATCATTTTCTTCTACTGGTGTTTAGTTCTGGATGCAGTTTAAGATCCCCTAACTCTGTCAGAAGGGACTAGTTACCACCCAGATCCCAGAGAGAAAACATGGAACTAGTGTCTTTTATGCTGATTTAAGACACTGTCCCTGATACTCAAGAAAACAGCCAAGAAGTGGCTCGTTGAAGATAGAATATATCTATATAGTTTTGGCTGTACTTGGTATCACCAGAAGTGAGAAAGGAGGAGTTAAGACATGCAACGTAATCTGGTTACTTATGACTGCATAGGCAAGATACCTCCCGGACATAGATTCCCACTTCTGGATAATATGTGCGAACCCCCACTAAATGATACAATAATGTGTGTACTTGATTAAGCTACACAAACATTTATAAACATTTAGAATTATACGGACAAATTGAGTTTTAAAATACAACAACTGTGTTTATTATTGCTATTGATGATCATATGATGATGATGATTATATTATGGTATACGTAACTCATCTGGCTGAAAAGCTCAGAAGCACATAGGTCCTGCTTCCCCCAGTGAGACGCAGTTCACTGTCAGATTGAAGGAGTCCAAATTGGTCCCTCACAAGGCTAAGTCACTTCCTGACATGGGTTGTTGACTGTCCATTGCTCCTAAGAGATCTGGAATGAAACGAACGGAGATGGGTAGTATCTACGTCTACACATCTCAAACACATATGTCTATACATTCATATAAACATACATACAAGTTATAATATATGATGGTATGATGATAGATGATGGCATGTTACATAAACATATATCAGTTCTAAATAAATAAATATATATGTATATATTCATAAAACCCTTTAGAACATCTATAGCTCAAAACATACATATTCATATACATTTGTGTAATGGAGTGTTTCCCATATAAGTTCACCTCACTTACTCTTTCCCTTTCTGATTCATTCATACCGTCTTTTCGGAAGGGCTGGTCGCACAGTCCTGTCGAACATTAAATGCCTTCCCTGAATCTGTCTGGGATATTGAATGTCCTAAGTCATGTCTGTCCTCATGCAGACATCATGCAGACAAGGTGAACTGGTGCCATTCCTCAAACCAAGTGGTTTCACCATAATCTTGGTAGGCACTCAAAGTGTTGGTCCAAATAATCAATGTTAATTGGACGCTATCAAGAGACTGGTAGCTCTCAGGAATTTCTCCTAAGTAGTCAGTCTCCCCAATGTTTAACATCATACAGGATGAATCTAAATGTATCTCCTGTACATGCATAAGCCACACGCTCATGTAGCTTGGATACTGGATTTCTCCAAATTATCACATACAACAAATCAGACAACCAAGTGGTGAATGAAAGAAGAAAATAGTTCTCAGTGAAATCGTAAAGCTAGAACTGGAACATTAAGTACAAAGAAAATCCACCAGTGTAAAGTTTGGGAGAATATGCAGAACAAGAAACTACACAAGCCTTCAGACTAGCAGATGGTATTACCTGGGTTATAGCTAGGAAATCCTGTCATACGACATTGTATCGAAGTAACAAAACGAGAGGGTAATCTCTCACCAGAAATTAAAATTCCGGCTTCCCTGGTACACTATTGTGAATGCGTCTGAAGTCTTGCTGGCCACTGCTCGTAGTTTTATTCTATTCAATTCCTGGCTAGTTTCCAGGTTGGTTAATTACTATGTCCAAGTTCCTGTTAGCTCCACCTATTTTTCATGTAGGACGATTTACCCAGATGGATTAAGTGCCAAATTCTTTTCACCCCTCCTCCTTTCCTGTGGACGGTAGTTTCATGTGTCAATCAAATTGGCCATACCACATTCCTGAAACAATGAATTTGCCCTTGCAACAGACGTTGCGTCATACCTACATTCCAATCTGCTGGTGCCTTCTCACTTTCCCGGGAATTAACAAGCTTTTATCTCCTGGGTTGCGACTAGGTGTAAGGCCTGCATTATATTGCCGTCTTTGGATCACACGGGGTTTTCCCCTGAGTAGCACTGCCATGTATTATTTCAGACGGGTCTGGCTGACCCTCTTATCTCCCATTCTGCCGTGGCGGGTTTACACGTTAGGTCATGTTAACCGTAAGGTGTTAGAAGTCAGTCCCTATTCCAACCGCAGGATTCTAAACTAACACGTCAATCTCAACCGACTGGCTCCGCGATGTCTGGTTGATCAGAACATCAAAGGGAAAATCTCTTAGATGTAGAGACCAGACGTTGCTTTGATCTACCAATGTAGGAAAAATGATAGCGCGGGCTCTAAGTGACTCTGTATTTTTCTCTTACGTTTTTATCCTCTTCTGGGGAACGTTTATTCTTTTTAGAGAATTTTAGAAAAATATTGTGGGCTCTGTAATTCCTTGAAAACTTGTGTAATTATGATGCTGCCGGGGCTGTCCCGCCACATAGCTCTCCAATTTAAGTAGGTTCATTAATGAAGCCTATAACAGAGCCTCGGCAGCATTCAAGAATGTATATAAGTTCTCTCCGTTCTCCAACTGCCTCCAAGTCTGGGTTCCCAATATTCTTTGTGGCAGTGGGATGTTCTATGAGTCAAAAGAAATATCCCATGTCCATCCTCCCAGGATAAATCTTGCAAATCTTTGCTCCTGGTGTTGTGTCGGATTTCCGGGCTATTGCTCGGTAATGTCCGGTCCTCTGGAGGTTTTACTTTTTCCCCACCGGGAAATTGCAAAATGTATAACAAGATTCTCCTGCGCCGCAGAGAGACTGTTATTGTCCACTCCATTTCTGGCCCTTGTCCTATCAGCAGAGGAAGTGCCATCAGTGTTTTCTTATAAGAATTTGTTGCAGTAATGTTGCTCCATTTTCTTTTCCTCCGTCGGCGAAAGATCATAATAAAATCCTTTAATCTCCTCCTTTTGGCAGGAAATTTGTTAAACATCATAATTTTATGATGTGCATTCAACTCGTACTTGCCTCTTTCTTGGTAGGGCGTCTGTTTACTCCCTCCTGATTTAAGAGAGTTCTTCCCTCGATAATTCTTTATCCAGGTGAGTTCCTCTTCAACAGAGTTCCATTTTGAATCTGTGTTTGAAAGTATAAGGCTAGTAGAAGTTGTCCAGCTTTGAGAAATCATGTTGTTCCTCAAGAACTGTGAATTTGTATCACTCCTTGTAGAAGTATACATAAACAGCTGTTCTACACATCCAACATTGGTTGAAGTGAAAGGTAAACAAGGTCCTGAGTGTTGAGTATACCAACCGCTCCTGGCTTGTTCTGCTGCAGAGTCCATCATTTGTGATCCCCTGTTAGCTTCAGCTGTGTTGATGATAGGTATTACCTTCATCTTGACGAAAGAAGTATTTTCTTCTTTGTTGATAGCAGACATGTTTATCGTCCCTGAATCAGAGTCCGTAGTATAATCTACATGAATGCTTTGTATATCTTGAATTTCCTTTGTGAAAGACTCCAAGATACTGACATCGTAAGAATTCTCCTCCGTGTCTTGTTTTTCCTCCATGGCCGGGCTCTCTTGTGCCAAGTCCAATTGAGGTATTCTCTCCCTGGTCTGGTTTTCTTGTGCCAAATCCAATTGAAGTATTCTCTCCCTGGTCTGGTTTTCTTGTGCCAAATCCAATAGAAGTGAATGTTGTGGGATGTCATTTTCAATGCCATATCCCACCTGAGATAAGTAATTCAAACTGATAATTATTTCATCTTGTGTGGCCACACCGTAAGAAACAATGGAATCCTGTTTTACATCCATTCCGGTCTCAGTTGAATTCATTTCCACTCCTAGTTTCTCTGAACTGAAGGGAATAAAAGAGTCGGGTAAGGTCTCGCCTTCGATCTCTTTAATAGTTTTCCTCAGGTCCTCCTCCTCCTGGATTTTTCTCCTTTGGGAAGTCTTAGGAAGCTCCTGAGATTGCTGGGTTGCCAAGCCAGCTAATCCGCTTTCATTGCGGTGTAAACATTTATCACGTTTGTGACTGTTTACCGAACGCTTGGTACATTTATTCCTATTCCGTTTATTTTTAATATTTCTAGGAATAGGCGAGGGAAGCATCTGCCTTTCTGTGCGCAAGTTTTTGTTTTTCTGAGCCATGGGGATTTGCGAAGGAATGCATGCCTCTTCTTTGTGACGGTCAGCTTCCCCGCTTTCTATCAGAGTTTCGGCTTGAGTGATTGGCTTTTCCTCAATCGAGCTGGTAGATTCCTCCACGTTCAGAATTTCAATTTGCTTCTTCTTAATCTCATCTTCTTCAGCTTTGTGACGCATATCTGCTTCTAATTCTGCAACTCTTTTCATCATCTGCTCATCTTCTTTGTCCCACCAATCCATTTCTTCTCTAATAAATAGTTCTAGCTTCTCTCCTACTAAGCCGAGCCTTATGCCCCATCCTCTAGCGGACTCTAAGAAATCTGTGCGTGCATCCATGATCTCTTCTCAGCTTAAACTCAGGTAAGTAATTATATTATTACCCTACAGAGAGCTAGTCAGATTTATGCTAGAGCAGGATAGTGACAAGAGGGACAGACACTGCTATGAGAATGATAGTAGTGAATTAGAGTGAGAAAGTTGATGCAAAGCAGTCCGTCATACACTGAAGTAATTATGCATTATCAAATTATTCATGATTAAATCAAATGATAAAGCATGTAATCAAACAATCATCAAGTAAATCATCAATAAACTAATTAATATCACTAATTAATGTGATTATTAATTCTACAGTGGTGAATGATGTAAATTAACTCATATAATATTATCCATTATTAACTTTTTAACAAGTTATTTAAATTCTACAAACTTCACTAGAAACAAATTCCTAAGTTAATACTTAACAAATGTAATGGGTGAAGAATGAAAGAATGGTTTATGAAAATCAATAGTCTAGACTTTATTCTCCGATTCTATAATGGATGAGAAGTCCTAATGTGTCAAAATCTTGCCTACCATCAAGCAAGCTATTACATTAGAAATAAATTATAACTAACTAATGCTGCTAAGAATGTAAGTGAGAATGACCTAGGTTCTATCCATGGGCAAGACCAGAATAATACCAGACTAACAGATTTGAAATAGGTTCGTTCCTTGCGAGCGAACCAAGTTTTCTAGGGTTTACTCCCGTATTCTATAGCGGGCGAGCAGACCAATAGGCTCTAGGGTTTACTCCCGGATTCTATAGCGGACGAGCCGTCCCAATATGTCACCAACTGGCTGGGGGTAGATCCCAGATGGGCAACCACTCAGCCAAAATCATTTTCTTCTACTGGTGTTTAGTTCTGGATGCAGTTTAAGATCCCCTAACTCTGTCAGAAGGGACTAGTTACCACCCAGATCCCAGAGAGAAAACATGGAACTAGTGTCTTTTATGCTGATTTAAGACACTGTCCCTGATACTCAAGAAAACAGCCAAGAAGTGGCTCGTTGAAGATAGAATATATCTATATAGTTTTGGCTGTACTTGGTATCACCAGAAGTGAGAAAGGAGGAGTTAAGACATGCAACGTAATCTGGTTACTTATGACTGCATAGGCAAGATACCTCCCGGACATAGATTCCCACTTCTGGATAATATGTGCGAACCCCCACTAAATGATACAATAATGTGTGTACTTGATTAAGCTACACAAACATTTATAAACATTTAGAATTATACGGACAAATTGAGTTTTAAAATACAACAACTGTGTTTATTATTGCTATTGATGATCATATGATGATGATGATTATATTATGGTATACGTAACTCATCTGGCTGAAAAGCTCAGAAGCACATAGGTCCTGCTTCCCCCAGTGAGACGCAGTTCACTGTCAGATTGAAGGAGTCCAAATTGGTCCCTCACAAGGCTAAGTCACTTCCTGACATGGGTTGTTGACTGTCCATTGCTCCTAAGAGATCTGGAATGAAACGAACGGAGATGGGTAGTATCTACGTCTACACATCTCAAACACATATGTCTATACATTCATATAAACATACATACAAGTTATAATATATGATGGTATGATGATAGATGATGGCATGTTACATAAACATATATCAGTTCTAAATAAATAAATATATATGTATATATTCATAAAACCCTTTAGAACATCTATAGCTCAAAACATACATATTCATATACATTTGTGTAATGGAGTGTTTCCCATATAAGTTCACCTCACTTACTCTTTCCCTTTCTGATTCATTCATACTGTCTTGTCGGAAGGGCTGGTCGCACAGTCCTGTCGAACATTAAATGCCTTCCCTGAATCTGTCTGGGATATTGAATGTCCTAAGTCATGTCTGTCCTCATGCAGACATCATGCAGACAAGGTGAACTGGTGCCATTCCTCAAACCAAGTGGTTTCACCATAATCTTGGTAGGCACTCAAAGTGTTGGTCCAAATAATCAATGTTAATTGGACGCTATCAAGAGACTGGTAGCTCTCAGGAATTTCTCCTAAGTAGTCAGTCTCCCCAATGTTTAACATCATACAGGATGAATCTAAATGTATCTCCTGTACATGCATAAGCCACACGCTCATGTAGCTTGGATACTGGATTTCTCCAAATTATCACATACAACAAATCAGACAACCAAGTGGTGAATGAAAGAAGAAAATAGTTCTCAGTGAAATCGTAAAGCTAGAACTGGAACATTAAGTACAAAGAAAATCCACCAGTGTAAAGTTTGGGAGAATATGCAGAACAAGAAACTACACAAGCCTTCAGACTAGCAGATGGTATTACCTGGGTTATAGCTAGGAAATCCTGTCATACGACATTGTATCGAAGTAACAAAACGAGAGGGTAATCTCTCACCAGAAATTAAAATTCCGGCTTCCCTGGTACACTATTGTGAATGCGTCTGAAGTCTTGCTGGCCACTGCTCGTAGTTTTATTCTATTCAATTCCTGGCTAGTTTCCAGGTTGGTTAATTACTATGTCCAAGTTCCTGTTAGCTCCACCTATTTTTCATGTAGGACGATTTACCCAGATGGATTAAGTGCCAAATTCTTTTCACCCCTCCTCCTTTCCTGTGGACGGTAGTTTCATGTGTCAATCAAATTGGCCATACCACATTCCTGAAACAATGAATTTGCCCTTGCAACAGACGTTGCGTCATACCTACATTCCAATCTGCTGGTGCCTTCTCACTTTCCCGGGAATTAACAAGCTTTTATCTCCTGGGTTGCGACTAGGTGTAAGGCCTGCATTATATTGCCGTCTTTGGATCACACGGGGTTTTCCCCTGAGTAGCACTGCCATGTATTATTTCAGACGGGTCTGGCTGACCCTCTTATCTCCCATTCTGCCGTGGCGGGTTTACACGTTAGGTCATGTTAACCGTAAGGTGTTAGAAGTCAGTCCCTATTCCAACCGCAGGATTCTAAACTAACACGTCAATCTCAACTGACTGGCTCCGCGATGTCTGGTTGATCAGAACATCAAAGGGAAAATCTCTTAGATGTAGAGACCAGACGTTGCTTTGATCTACCAATGTAGGAAAAATGATAGCGCGGGCTCTAAGTGACTCTGTATTTTTCTCTTACGTTTTTATCCTCTTCTGGGGAACGTTTATTCTTTTTAGAGAATTTTAGAAAAATATTGTGGGCTCTGTAATTCCTTGAAAACTTGTGTAATTATGATGCTGCCGGGGCTGTCCCGCCACATAGCTCTCCAATTTAAGTAGGTTCATTAATGAAGCCTATAACAGAGCCTCGGCAGCATTCAAGAATGTATCTAAGTTCTCTCCGTTCTCCAACTGCCTCCAAGTCTGGGTTCCCAATATTCTTTGTGGCAGTGGGATGTTCTATGAGTCAAAAGAAATATCCCATGTCCATCCTCCCAGGATAAATCTTGCAAATCTTTGCTCCTGGTGTTGTGTCGGATTTCCGGGCTATTGCTCGGTAATGTCCGGTCCTCTGGAGGTTTTACTTTTTCCCCACCGGGAAATTGCAAAATGTATAACAAGATTCTCCTGCGCCGCAGAGAGACTGTTATTGTCCACTCCATTTCTGGCCCTTGTCCTATCAGCAGAGGAAGTGCCATCAGTGTTTTCTTATAAGAATTTGTTGCAGTAATGTTGCTCCATTTTCTTTTCCTCCGTCGGCGAAAGATCATAATAAAATCCTTTAATCTCCTCCTTTTGGCAGGAAATTTGTTAAACATCATAATTTTATGATGTGCATTCAACTCGTACTTGCCTCTTTCTTGGTAGGGCGTCTGTTTACTCCCTCCTGATTTAAGAGAGTTCTTCCCTCGATAATTCTTTATCCAGGTGAGTTCCTCTTCAACAGAGTTCCATTTTGAATCTGTGTTTGAAAGTATAAGGCTAGTAGAAGTTGTCCAGCTTTGAGAAATCATGTTGTTCCTCAAGAACTGTGAATTTGTATCACTCCTTGTAGAAGTATACATAAACAGCTGTTCTACACATCCAACATTGGTTGAAGTGAAAGGTAAACAAGGTCCTGAGTGTTGAGTATACCAACCGCTCCTGGCTTGTTCTGCTGCAGAGTCCATCATTTGTGATCCCCTGTTAGCTTCAGCTGTGTTGATGATAGGTATTACCTTCATCTTGACGAAAGAAGTATTTTCTTCTTTGTTGGTAGCAGACATGTTTATCGTCCCTGAATCAGAGTCCGTAGTATAATCTACATGAATGCTTTGTATATCTTGAATTTCCTTTGTGAAAGACTCCAAGATACTGACATCGTAAGAATTCTCCTCCGTGTCTTGTTTTTCCTCCATGGCCGGGCTCTCTTGTGCCAAGTCCAATTGAGGTATTCTCTCCCTGGTCTGGTTTTCTTGTGCCAAATCCAATTGAAGTATTCTCTCCCTGGTCTGGTTTTCTTGTGCCAAATCCAATAGAAGTGAATGTTGTGGGATGTCATTTTCAATGCCATATCCCACCTGAGATAAGTAATTCAAACTGATAATTATTTCATCTTGTGTGGCCACACCGTAAGAAACAATGGAATCCTGTTTTACATCCATTCCGGTCTCAGTTGAATTCATTTCCACTCCTAGTTTCTCTGAACTGAAGGGAATAAAAGAGTCGGGTAAGGTCTCGCCTTCGATCTCTTTAATAGTTTTCCTCAGGTCCTCCTCCTCCTGGATTTTTCTCCTTTGGGAAGTCTTAGGAAGCTCCTGAGATTGCTGGGTTGCCAAGCCAGCTAATCCGCTTTCATTGCGGTGTAAACATTTATCACGTTTGTGACTGTTTACCGAACGCTTGGTACATTTATTCCTATTCCGTTTATTTTTAATATTTCTAGGAATAGGCGAGGGAAGCATCTGCCTTTCTGTGCGCAAGTTTTTGTTTTTCTGAGCCATGGGGATTTGCGAAGGAATGCATGCCTCTTCTTTGTGACGGTCAGCTTCCCCGCTTTCTATCAGAGTTTCGGCTTGAGTGATTGGCTTTTCCTCAATCGAGCTGGTAGATTCCTCCACGTTCAGAATTTCAATTTGCTTCTTCTTAATCTCATCTTCTTCAGCTTTGTGACGCATATCTGCTTCTAATTCTGCAACTCTTTTCATCATCTGCTCATCTTCTTTGTCCCACCAATCCATTTCTTCTCTAATAAATAGTTCTAGCTTCTCTCCTACTAAGCCGAGCCTTATGCCCCATCCTCTAGCGGACTCTAAGAAATCTGTGCGTGCATCCATGATCTCTTCTCAGCTCAAACTCAGGTAAGTAATTATATTATTACCCTACAGAGAGCTAGTCAGATTTATGCTAGAGCAGGATAGTGACAAGAGGGACAGACACTGCTATGAGAATGATAGTAGTGAATTAGAGTGAGAAAGTTGATGCAAAGCAGTCCGTCATACACTGAAGTAATTATGCATTATCAAATTATTCATGATTAAATCAAATGATAAAGCATGTAATCAAACAATCATCAAGTAAATCATCAATAAACTAATTAATATCACTAATTAATGTGATTATTAATTCTACAGTGGTGAATGATGTAAATTAACTCATATAATATTATCCATTATTAACTTTTTAACAAGTTATTTAAATTCTACAAACTTCCCTAGAAACAAATTCCTAAGTTAATACTTAACAAATGTAATGGGTGAAGAATGAAAGAATGGTTTATGAAAATCAATAGTCTAGACTTTATTCTCCGATTCTATAATGGATGAGAAGTCCTAATGTGTCAAAATCTTGCCTACCATCAAGCAAGCTATTACATTAGAAATAAATTATAACTAACTAATGCTGCTAAGAATGTAAGTGAGAATGACCTAGGTTCTATCCATGGGCAAGACCAGAATAATACCAGACTAACAGATTTGAAATAGGTTCGTTCCTTGCGAGCGAACCAAGTTTTCTAGGGTTTACTCCCGTATTCTATAGCGGGCGAGCAGACCAATAGGCTCTAGGGTTTACTCCCGGATTCTATAGCGGACGAGCCGTCCCAATATATCACCAACTGGCTGGGGGTAGATCCCAGATGGGCAACCACTCAGCCAAAATCATTTTCTTCTACTGGTGTTTAGTTCTGGATGCAGTTTAAGATCCCCTAACTCTGTCAGAAGGGACTAGTTACCACCCAGATCCCAGAGAGAAAACGTGGAACTAATGTCTTTTATGCTGATTTAAGACACTGTCCCTGATACTCAAGAAAACAGCCAAGAAGTGGCTCGTTGAAGATAGAATATATCTATATAGTTTTGGCTGTACTTGGTATCACCAGAAGTGAGAAAGGAGGAGTTAAGACATGCAACGTAATCTGGTTACTTATGACTGCATAGGCAAGATACCTCCCGGACATAGATTCCCACTTCTGGATAATATGTGCGAACCCCCACTAAATGATACAATAATGTGTGTACTTGATTAAGCTACACAAACATTTATAAACATTTAGAATTATACGGACAAATTGAGTTTTAAAATACAACAACTGTGTTTATTATTGCTATTGATGATCATATGATGATGATGATTATATTATGGTATACGTAACTCATCTGGCTGAAAAGCTCAGAAGCACATAGGTCCTGCTTCCCCCAGTGAGACGCAGTTCACTGTCAGATTGAAGGAGTCCAAATTGGTCCCTCACAAGGCTAAGTCACTTCCTGACATGGGTTGTTGACTGTCCATTGCTCCTAAGAGATCTGGAATGAAACGAACGGAGATGGGTAGTATCTACGTCTACACATCTCAAACACATATGTCTATACATTCATATAAACATACATACAAGTTATAATATATGATGGTATGATGATAGATGATGGCATGTTACATAAACATATATCAGTTCTAAATAAATAAATATATATGTATATATTCATAAAACCCTTTAGAACATCTATAGCTCAAAACATACATATTCATATACATTTGTGTAATGGAGTGTTTCCCATATAAGTTCACCTCACTTACTCTTTCCCTTTCTGATTCATTCATACTGTCTTGTCGGAAGGGCTGGTCGCACAGTCCTGTCGAACATTAAATGCCTTCCCTGAATCTGTCTGGGATATTGAATGTCCTAAGTCATGTCTGTCCTCATGCAGACATCATGCAGACAAGGTGAACTGGTGCCATTCCTCAAACCAAGTGGTTTCACCATAATCTTGGTAGGCACTCAAAGTGTTGGTCCAAATAATCAATGTTAATTGGACGCTATCAAGAGACTGGTAGCTCTCAGGAATTTCTCCTAAGTAGTCAGTCTCCCCAATGTTTAACATCATACAGGATGAATCTAAATGTATCTCCTGTACATGCATAAGCCACACGCTCATGTAGCTTGGATACTGGATTTCTCCAAATTATCACATACAACAAATCAGACAACCAAGTGGTGAATGAAAGAAGAAAATAGTTCTCAGTGAAATCGTAAAGCTAGAACTGGAACATTAAGTACAAAGAAAATCCACCAGTGTAAAGTTTGGGAGAATATGCAGAACAAGAAACTACACAAGCCTTCAGACTAGCAGATGGTATTACCTGGGTTATAGCTAGGAAATCCTGTCATACGACATTGTATCGAAGTAACAAAACGAGAGGGTAATCTCTCACCAGAAATTAAAATTCCGGCTTCCCTGGTACACTATTGTGAATGCGTCTGAAGTCTTGCTGGCCACTGCTCGTAGTTTTATTCTATTCAATTCCTGGCTAGTTTCCAGGTTGGTTAATTACTATGTCCAAGTTCCTGTTAGCTCCACCTATTTTTCATGTAGGACGATTTACCCAGATGGATTAAGTGCCAAATTCTTTTCACCCCTCCTCCTTTCCTGTGGACGGTAGTTTCATGTGTCAATCAAATTGGCCATACCACATTCCTGAAACAATGAATTTGCCCTTGCAACAGACGTTGCGTCATACCTACATTCCAATATGCTGGTGCCTTCTCACTTTCCCGGGAATTAACAAGCTTTTATCTCCTGGGTTGCGACTAGGTGTAAGGCCTGCATTATATTGCCGTCTTTGGATCACACGGGGTTTTCCCCTGAGTAGCACTGCCATGTATTATTTCAGACGGGTCTGGCTGACCCTCTTATCTCCCATTCTGCCGTGGCGGGTTTACACGTTAGGTCATGTTAACCGTAAGGTGTTAGAAGTCAGTCCCTATTCCAACCGCAGGATTCTAAACTAACACGTCAATCTCAACTGACTGGCTCCGCGATGTCTGGTTGATCAGAACATCAAAGGGAAAATCTCTTAGATGTAGAGACCAGACGTTGCTTTGATCTACCAATGTAGGAAAAATGATAGCGCGGGCTCTAAGTGACTCTGTATTTTTCTCTTACGTTTTTATCCTCTTCTGGGGAACGTTTATTCTTTTTAGAGAATTTTAGAAAAATATTGTGGGCTCTGTAATTCCTTGAAAACTTGTGTAATTATGATGCTGCCGGGGCTGTCCCGCCACATAGCTCTCCAATTTAAGTAGGTTCATTAATGAAGCCTATAACAGAGCCTCGGCAGCATTCAAGAATGTATCTAAGTTCTCTCCGTTCTCCAACTGCCTCCAAGTCTGGGTTCCCAATATTCTTTGTGGCAGTGGGATGTTCTATGAGTCAAAAGAAATATCCCATGTCCATCCTCCCAGGATAAATCTTGCAAATCTTTGCTCCTGGTGTTGTGTCGGATTTCCGGGCTATTGCTCGGTAATGTCCGGTCCTCTGGAGGTTTTACTTTTTCCCCACCGGGAAATTGCAAAATGTATAACAAGATTCTCCTGCGCCGCAGAGAGACTGTTATTGTCCACTCCATTTCTGGCCCTTGTCCTATCAGCAGAGGAAGTGCCATCAGTGTTTTCTTATAAGAATTTGTTGCAGTAATGTTGCTCCATTTTCTTTTCCTCCGTCGGCGAAAGATCATAATAAAATCCTTTAATCTCCTCCTTTTGGCAGGAAATTTGTTAAACATCATAATTTTATGATGTGCATTCAACTCGTACTTGCCTCTTTCTTGGTAGGGCGTCTGTTTACTCCCTCCTGATTTAAGAGAGTTCTTCCCTCGATAATTCTTTATCCAGGTGAGTTCCTCTTCAACAGAGTTCCATTTTGAATCTGTGTTTGAAAGTATAAGGCTAGTAGAAGTTGTCCAGCTTTGAGAAATCATGTTGTTCCTCAAGAACTGTGAATTTGTATCACTCCTTGTAGAAGTATACATAAACAGCTGTTCTACACATCCAACATTGGTTGAAGTGAAAGGTAAACAAGGTCCTGAGTGTTGAGTATACCAACCGCTCCTGGCTTGTTCTGCTGCAGAGTCCATCATTTGTGATCCCCTGTTAGCTTCAGCTGTGTTGATGATAGGTATTACCTTCATCTTGACGAAAGAAGTATTTTCTTCTTTGTTGGTAGCAGACATGTTTATCGTCCCTGAATCAGAGTCCGTAGTATAATCTACATGAATGCTTTGTATATCTTGAATTTCCTTTGTGAAAGACTCCAAGATACTGACATCGTAAGAATTCTCCTCCGTGTCTTGTTTTTCCTCCATGGCCGGGCTCTCTTGTGCCAAGTCCAATTGAGGTATTCTCTCCCTGGTCTGGTTTTCTTGTGCCAAATCCAATTGAAGTATTCTCTCCCTGGTCTGGTTTTCTTGTGCCAAATCCAATAGAAGTGAATGTTGTGGGATGTCATTTTCAATGCCATATCCCACCTGAGATAAGTAATTCAAACTGATAATTATTTCATCTTGTGTGGCCACACCGTAAGAAACAATGGAATCCTGTTTTACATCCATTCCGGTCTCAGTTGAATTCATTTCCACTCCTAGTTTCTCTGAACTGAAGGGAATAAAAGAGTCGGGTAAGGTCTCGCCTTCGATCTCTTTAATAGTTTTCCTCAGGTCCTCCTCCTCCTGGATTTTTCTCCTTTGGGAAGTCTTAGGAAGCTCCTGAGATTGCTGGGTTGCCAAGCCAGCTAATCCGCTTTCATTGCGGTGTAAACATTTATCACGTTTGTGACTGTTTACCGAACGCTTGGTACATTTATTCCTATTCCGTTTATTTTTAATATTTCTAGGAATAGGCGAGGGAAGCATCTGCCTTTCTGTGCGCAAGTTTTTGTTTTTCTGAGCCATGGGGATTTGCGAAGGAATGCATGCCTCTTCTTTGTGACGGTCAGCTTCCCCGCTTTCTATCAGAGTTTCGGCTTGAGTGATTGGCTTTTCCTCAATCGAGCTGGTAGATTCCTCCACGTTCAGAATTTCAATTTGCTTCTTCTTAATCTCATCTTCTTCAGCTTTGTGACGCATATCTGCTTCTAATTCTGCAACTCTTTTCATCATCTGCTCATCTTCTTTGTCCCACCAATCCATTTCTTCTCTAATAAATAGTTCTAGCTTCTCTCCTACTAAGCCGAGCCTTATGCCCCATCCTCTAGCGGACTCTAAGAAATCTGTGCGTGCATTCATGATCTCTTCTCAGCTTAAACTCAGGTAAGTAATTATATTATTACCCTACAGAGAGCTAGTCAGATTTATGCTAGAGCAGGATAGTGACAAGAGGGACAGACACTGCTATGAGAATGATAGTAGTGAATTAGAGTGAGAAAGTTGATGCAAAGCAGTCCGTCATACACTGAAGTAATTATGCATTATCAAATTATTCATGATTAAATCAAATGATAAAGCATGTAATCAAACAATCATCAAGTAAATCATCAATAAACTAATTAATATCACTAATTAATGTGATTATTAATTCTACAGTGGTGAATGATGTAAATTAACTCATATAATATTATCCATTATTAACTTTTTAACAAGTTATTTAAATTCTACAAACTTCCCTAGAAACAAATTCCTAAGTTAATACTTAACAAATGTAATGGGTGAAGAATGAAAGAATGGTTTATGAAAATCAATAGTCTAGACTTTATTCTCCGATTCTATAATGGATGAGAAGTCCTAATGTGTCAAAATCTTGCCTACCATCAAGCAAGCTATTACATTAGAAATAAATTATAACTAACTAATGCTGCTAAGAATGTAAGTGAGAATGACCTAGGTTCTATCCATGGGCAAGACCAGAATAATACCAGACTAACAGATTTGAAATAGGTTCGTTCCTTGCGAGCGAACCAAGTTTTCTAGGGTTTACTCCCGTATTCTATAGCGGGCGAGCAGACCAATAGGCTCTAGGGTTTACTCCCGGATTCTATAGCGGACGAGCCGTCCCAATATGTCACCAACTGGCTGGGGGTAGATCCCAGATGGGCAACCACTCAGCCAAAATCATTTTCTTCTACTGGTGTTTAGTTCTGGATGCAGTTTAAGATCCCCTAACTCTGTCAGAAGGGACTAGTTACCACCCAGATCCTAGAGAGAAAACATGGAACTAGTGTCTTTTATGCTGATTTAAGACACTGTCCCTGATACTCAAGAAAACAGCCAAGAAGTGGCTCGTTGAAGATAGAATATATCTATATAGTTTTGGCTGTACTTGGTATCACCAGAAGTGAGAAAGGAGGAGTTAAGACATGCAACGTAATCTGGTTACTTATGACTGCATAGGCAAGATACCTCCCGGACATAGATTCCCACTTCTGGATAATATGTGCGAACCCCCACTAAATGATACAATAATGTGTGTACTTGATTAAGCTACACAAACATTTATAAACATTTAGAATTATACGGACAAATTGAGTTTTAAAATACAACAACTGTGTTTATTATTGCTATTGATGATCATATGATGATGATGATTATATTATGGTATACGTAACTCATCTGGCTGAAAAGCTCAGAAGCACATAGGTCCTGCTTCCCCCAGTGAGACGCAGTTCACTGTCAGATTGAAGGAGTCCAAATTGGTCCCTCACAAGGCTAAGTCACTTCCTGACATGGGTTGTTGACTGTCCATTGCTCCTAAGAGATCTGGAATGAAACGAACGGAGATGGGTAGTATCTACGTCTACACATCTCAAACACATATGTCTATACATTCATATAAACATACATACAAGTTATAATATATGATGGTATGATGATAGATGATGGCATGTTACATAAACATATATCAGTTCTAAATAAATAAATATATATGTATATATTCATAAAACCCTTTAGAACATCTATAGCTCAAAACATACATATTCATATACATTTGTGTAATGGAGTGTTTCCCATATAAGTTCACCTCACTTACTCTTTCCCTTTCTGATTCATTCATACTGTCTTGTCGGAAGGGCTGGTCGCACAGTCCTGTCGAACATTAAATGCCTTCCCTGAATCTGTCTGGGATATTGAATGTCCTAAGTCATGTCTGTCCTCATGCAGACATCATGCAGACAAGGTGAACTGGTGCCATTCCTCAAACCAAGTGGTTTCACCATAATCTTGGTAGGCACTCAAAGTGTTGGTCCAAATAATCAATGTTAATTGGACGCTATCAAGAGACTGGTAGCTCTCAGGAATTTCTCCTAAGTAGTCAGTCTCCCCAATGTTTAACATCATACAGGATGAATCTAAATGTATCTCCTGTACATGCATAAGCCACACGCTCATGTAGCTTGGATACTGGATTTCTCCAAATTATCACATACAACAAATCAGACAACCAAGTGGTGAATGAAAGAAGAAAATAGTTCTCAGTGAAATCGTAAAGCTAGAACTGGAACATTAAGTACAAAGAAAATCCACCAGTGTAAAGTTTGGGAGAATATGCAGAACAAGAAACTACACAAGCCTTCAGACTAGCAGACAAACTAATCAGAGTAATGGTATTACCTGGGTTATAGCTAGGAAATCCTGTCATACGACATTGTATCGAAGTAACAAAACGAGAGGGTAATCTCTCACCAGAAATTAAAATTCCGGCTTCCCTGGTACACTATTGTGAATGCGTCTGAAGTCTTGCTGGCCACTGCTCGTAGTTTTATTCTATTCAATTCCTGGCTAGTTTCCAGGTTGGTTAATTACTATGTCCAAGTTCCTGTTAGCTCCACCTATTTTTCATGTAGGACGATTTACCCAGATGGATTAAGTGCCAAATTCTTTTCACCCCTCCTCCTTTCCTGTGGACGGTAGTTTCATGTGTCAATCAAATTGGCCATACCACATTCCTGAAACAATGAATTTGCCCTTGCAACAGACGTTGCGTCATACCTACATTCCAATCTGCTGGTGCCTTCTCACTTTCCCGGGAATTAACAAGCTTTTATCTCCTGGGTTGCGACTAGGTGTAAGGCCTGCATTATATTGCCGTCTTTGGATCACACGGGGTTTTCCCCTGAGTAGCACTGCCATGTATTATTTCAGACGGGTCTGGCTGACCCTCTTATCTCCCATTCTGCCGTGGCGGGTTTACACGTTAGGTCATGTTAACCGTAAGGTGTTAGAAGTCAGTCCCTATTCCAACCGCAGGATTCTAAACTAACACGTCAATCTCAACTGACTGGCTCCGCGATGTCTGGTTGATCAGAACATCAAAGGGAAAATCTCTTAGATGTAGAGACCAGACGTTGCTTTGATCTACCAATGTAGGAAAAATGATAGCGCGGGCTCTAAGTGACTCTGTATTTTTCTCTTACGTTTTTATCCTCTTCTGGGGAACGTTTATTCTTTTTAGAGAATTTTAGAAAAATATTGTGGGCTCTGTAATTCCTTGAAAACTTGTGTAATTATGATGCTGCCGGGGCTGTCCCGCCACATAGCTCTCCAATTTAAGTAGGTTCATTAATGAAGCCTATAACAGAGCCTCGGCAGCATTCAAGAATGTATCTAAGTTCTCTCCGTTCTCCAACTGCCTCCAAGTCTGGGTTCCCAATATTCTTTGTGGCAGTGGGATGTTCTATGAGTCAAAAGAAATATCCCATGTCCATCCTCCCAGGATAAATCTTGCAAATCTTTGCTCCTGGTGTTGTGTCGGATTTCCGGGCTATTGCTCGGTAATGTCCGGTCCTCTGGAGGTTTTACTTTTTCCCCACCGGGAAATTGCAAAATGTATAACAAGATTCTCCTGCGCCGCAGAGAGACTGTTATTGTCCACTCCATTTCTGGCCCTTGTCCTATCAGCAGAGGAAGTGCCATCAGTGTTTTCTTATAAGAATTTGTTGCAGTAATGTTGCTCCATTTTCTTTTCCTCCGTCGGCGAAAGATCATAATAAAATCCTTTAATCTCCTCCTTTTGGCAGGAAATTTGTTAAACATCATAATTTTATGATGTGCATTCAACTCGTACTTGCCTCTTTCTTGGTAGGGCGTCTGTTTACTCCCTCCTGATTTAAGAGAGTTCTTCCCTCGATAATTCTTTATCCAGGTGAGTTCCTCTTCAACAGAGTTCCATTTTGAATCTGTGTTTGAAAGTATAAGGCTAGTAGAAGTTGTCCAGCTTTGAGAAATCATGTTGTTCCTCAAGAACTGTGAATTTGTATCACTCCTTGTAGAAGTATACATAAACAGCTGTTCTACACATCCAACATTGGTTGAAGTGAAAGGTAAACAAGGTCCTGAGTGTTGAGTATACCAACCGCTCCTGGCTTGTTCTGCTGCAGAGTCCATCATTTGTGATCCCCTGTTAGCTTCAGCTGTGTTGATGATAGGTATTACCTTCATCTTGACGAAAGAAGTATTTTCTTCTTTGTTGGTAGCAGACATGTTTATCGTCCCTGAATCAGAGTCCGTAGTATAATCTACATGAATGCTTTGTATATCTTGAATTTCCTTTGTGAAAGACTCCAAGATACTGACATCGTAAGAATTCTCCTCCGTGTCTTGTTTTTCCTCCATGGCCGGGCTCTCTTGTGCCAAGTCCAATTGAGGTATTCTCTCCCTGGTCTGGTTTTCTTGTGCCAAATCCAATTGAAGTATTCTCTCCCTGGTCTGGTTTTCTTGTGCCAAATCCAATAGAAGTGAATGTTGTGGGATGTCATTTTCAATGCCATATCCCACCTGAGATAAGTAATTCAAACTGATAATTATTTCATCTTGTGTGGCCACACCGTAAGAAACAATGGAATCCTGTTTTACATCCATTCCGGTCTCAGTTGAATTCATTTCCACTCCTAGTTTCTCTGAACTGAAGGGAATAAAAGAGTCGGGTAAGGTCTCGCCTTCGATCTCTTTAATAGTTTTCCTCAGGTCCTCCTCCTCCTGGATTTTTCTCCTTTGGGAAGTCTTAGGAAGCTCCTGAGATTGCTGGGTTGCCAAGCCAGCTAATCCGCTTTCATTGCGGTGTAAACATTTATCACGTTTGTGACTGTTTACCGAACGCTTGGTACATTTATTCCTATTCCGTTTATTTTTAATATTTCTAGGAATAGGCGAGGGAAGCATCTGCCTTTCTGTGCGCAAGTTTTTGTTTTTCTGAGCCATGGGGATTTGCGAAGGAATGCATGCCTCTTCTTTGTGACGGTCAGCTTCCCCGCTTTCTATCAGAGTTTCGGCTTGAGTGATTGGCTTTTCCTCAATCGAGCTGGTAGATTCCTCCACGTTCAGAATTTCAATTTGCTTCTTCTTAATCTCATCTTCTTCAGCTTTGTGACGCATATCTGCTTCTAATTCTGCAACTCTTTTCATCATCTGCTCATCTTCTTTGTCCCACCAATCCATTTCTTCTCTAATAAATAGTTCTAGCTTCTCTCCTACTAAGCCGAGCCTTATGCCCCATCCTCTAGCGGACTCTAAGAAATCTGTGCGTGCATCCATGATCTCTTCTCAGCTTAAACTCAGGTAAGTAATTATATTATTACCCTACAGAGGGCTAGTCAGATTTATGCTAGAGCAGGATAGTGACAAGAGGGACAGACACTGCTATGAGAATGATAGTAGTGAATTAGAGTGAGAAAGTTGATGCAAAGCAGTCCGTCATACACTGAAGTAATTATGCATTATCAAATTATTCATGATTAAATCAAATGATAAAGCATGTAATCAAACAATCATCAAGTAAATCATCAATAAACTAATTAATATCACTAATTAATGTGATTATTAATTCTACAGTGGTGAATGATGTAAATTAACTCATATAATATTATCCATTATTAACTTTTTAACAAGTTATTTAAATTCTACAAACTTCCCTAGAAACAAATTCCTAAGTTAATACTTAACAAATGTAATGGGTGAAGAATGAAAGAATGGTTTATGAAAATCAATAGTCTAGACTTTATTCTCCGATTCTATAATGGATGAGAAGTCCTAATGTGTCAAAATCTTGCCTACCATCAAGCAAGCTATTACATTAGAAATAAATTATAACTAACTAATGCTGCTAAGAATGTAAGTGAGAATGACCTAGGTTCTATCCATGGGCAAGACCAGAATAATACCAGACTAACAGATTTGAAATAGGTTCGTTCCTTGCGAGCGAACCAAGTTTTCTAGGGTTTACTCCCGTATTCTATAGCGGGCGAGCAGACCAATAGGCTCTAGGGTTTACTCCCGGATTCTATAGCGGACGAGCCGTCCCAATATATCACCAACTGGCTGGGGGTAGATCCCAGATGGGCAACCACTCAGCCAAAATCATTTTCTTCTACTGGTGTTTAGTTCTGGATGCAGTTTAAGATCCCCTAACTCTGTCAGAAGGGACTAGTTACCACCCAGATCCCAGAGAGAAAACATGGAACTAGTGTCTTTTATGCTGATTTAAGACACTGTCCCTGATACTCAAGAAAACAGCCAAGAAGTGGCTCGTTGAAGATAGAATATATCTATATAGTTTTGGCTGTACTTGGTATCACCAGAAGTGAGAAAGGAGGAGTTAAGACATGCAACGTAATCTGGTTACTTATGACTGCATAGGCAAGATACCTCCCGGACATAGATTCCCACTTCTGGATAATATGTGCGAACCCCCACTAAATGATACAATAATGTGTGTACTTGATTAAGCTACACAAACATTTATAAACATTTAGAATTATACGGACAAATTGAGTTTTAAAATACAACAACTGTGTTTATTATTGCTATTGATGATCATATGATGATGATGATTATATTATGGTATACGTAACTCATCTGGCTGAAAAGCTCAGAAGCACATAGGTCCTGCTTCCCCCAGTGAGACGCAGTTCACTGTCAGATTGAAGGAGTCCAAATTGGTCCCTCACAAGGCTAAGTCACTTCCTGACATGGGTTGTTGACTGTCCATTGCTCCTAAGAGATCTGGAATGAAACGAACGGAGATGGGTAGTATCTACGTCTACACATCTCAAACACATATGTCTATACATTCATATAAACATACATACAAGTTATAATATATGATGGTATGATGATAGATGATGGCATGTTACATAAACATATATCAGTTCTAAATAAATAAATATATATGTATATATTCATAAAACCCTTTAGAACATCTATAGCTCAAAACATACATATTCATATACATTTGTGTAATGGAGTGTTTCCCATATAAGTTCACCTCACTTACTCTTTCCCTTTCTGATTCATTCATACTGTCTTATCGGAAGGGCTGGTCGCACAGTCCTGTCGAACATTAAATGCCTTCCCTGAATCTGTCTGGGATATTGAATGTCCTAAGTCATGTCTGTCCTCATGCAGACATCATGCAGACAAGGTGAACTGGTGCCATTCCTCAAACCAAGTGGTTTCACCATAATCTTGGTAGGCACTCAAAGTGTTGGTCCAAATAATCAATGTTAATTGGACGCTATCAAGAGACTGGTAGCTCTCAGGAATTTCTCCTAAGTAGTCAGTCTCCCCAATGTTTAACATCATACAGGATGAATCTAAATGTATCTCCTGTACATGCATAAGCCACACGCTCATGTAGCTTGGATACTGGATTTCTCCAAATTATCACATACAACAAATCAGACAACCAAGTGGTGAATGAAAGAAGAAAATAGTTCTCAGTGAAATCGTAAAGCTAGAACTGGAACATTAAGTACAAAGAAAATCCACCAGTGTAAAGTTTGGGAGAATATGCAGAACAAGAAACTACACAAGCCTTCAGACTAGCAGATGGTATTACCTGGGTTATAGCTAGGAAATCCTGTCATACGACATTGTATCGAAGTAACAAAACGAGAGGGTAATCTCTCACCAGAAATTAAAATTCCGGCTCCCCTGGTACACTATTGTGAATGCGTCTGAAGTCTTGCTGGCCACTGCTCGTAGTTTTATTCTATTCAATTCCTGGCTAGTTTCCAGGTTGGTTAATTACTATGTCCAAGTTCCTGTTAGCTCCACCTATTTTTCATGTAGGACGATTTACCCAGATGGATTAAGTGCCAAATTCTTTTCACCCCTCCTCCTTTCCTGTGGACGGTAGTTTCATGTGTCAATCAAATTGGCCATACCACATTCCTGAAACAATGAATTTGCCCTTGCAACAGACGTTGCGTCATACCTACATTCCAATCTGCTGGTGCCTTCTCACTTTCCCGGGAATTAACAAGCTTTTATCTCCTGGGTTGCGACTAGGTGTAAGGCCTGCATTATATTGCCGTCTTTGGATCACACGGGGTTTTCCCCTGAGTAGCACTGCCATGTATTATTTCAGACGGGTCTGGCTGACCCTCTTATCTCCCATTCTGCCGTGGCGGGTTTACACGTTAGGTCATGTTAACCGTAAGGTGTTAGAAGTCAGTCCCTATTCCAACCGCAGGATTCTAAACTAACACGTCAATCTCAACTGACTGGCTCCGCGATGTCTGGTTGATCAGAACATCAAAGGGAAAATCTCTTAGATGTAGAGACCAGACGTTGCTTTGATCTACCAATGTAGGAAAAATGATAGCGCGGGCTCTAAGTGACTCTGTATTTTTCTCTTACGTTTTTATCCTCTTCTGGGGAACGTTTATTCTTTTTAGAGAATTTTAGAAAAATATTGTGGGCTCTGTAATTCCTTGAAAACTTGTGTAATTATGATGCTGCCGGGGCTGTCCCGCCACATAGCTCTCCAATTTAAGTAGGTTCATTAATGAAGCCTATAACAGAGCCTCGGCAGCATTCAAGAATGTATCTAAGTTCTCTCCGTTCTCCAACTGCCTCCAAGTCTGGGTTCCCAATATTCTTTGTGGCAGTGGGATGTTCTATGAGTCAAAAGAAATATCCCATGTCCATCCTCCCAGGATAAATCTTGCAAATCTTTGCTCCTGGTGTTGTGTCGGATTTCCGGGCTATTGCTCGGTAATGTCCGGTCCTCTGGAGGTTTTACTTTTTCCCCACCGGGAAATTGCAAAATGTATAACAAGATTCTCCTGCGCCGCAGAGAGACTGTTATTGTCCACTCCATTTCTGGCCCTTGTCCTATCAGCAGAGGAAGTGCCATCAGTGTTTTCTTATAAGAATTTGTTGCAGTAATGTTGCTCCATTTTCTTTTCCTCCGTCGGCGAAAGATCATAATAAAATCCTTTAATCTCCTCCTTTTGGCAGGAAATTTGTTAAACATCATAATTTTATGATGTGCATTCAACTCGTACTTGCCTCTTTCTTGGTAGGGCGTCTGTTTACTCCCTCCTGATTTAAGAGAGTTCTTCCCTCGATAATTCTTTATCCAGGTGAGTTCCTCTTCAACAGAGTTCCATTTTGAATCTGTGTTTGAAAGTATAAGGCTAGTAGAAGTTGTCCAGCTTTGAGAAATCATGTTGTTCCTCAAGAACTGTGAATTTGTATCACTCCTTGTAGAAGTATACATAAACAGCTGTTCTACACATCCAACATTGGTTGAAGTGAAAGGTAAACAAGGTCCTGAGTGTTGAGTATACCAACCGCTCCTGGCTTGTTCTGCTGCAGAGTCCATCATTTGTGATCCCCTGTTAGCTTCAGCTGTGTTGATGATAGGTATTACCTTCATCTTGACGAAAGAAGTATTTTCTTCTTTGTTGGTAGCAGACATGTTTATCGTCCCTGAATCAGAGTCCGTAGTATAATCTACATGAATGCTTTGTATATCTTGAATTTCCTTTGTGAAAGACTCCAAGATACTGACATCTTAAGAATTCTCCTCCGTGTCTTGTTTTTCCTCCATGGCCGGGCTCTCTTGTGCCAAGTCCAATTGAGGTATTCTCTCCCTGGTCTGGTTTTCTTGTGCCAAATCCAATTGAAGTATTCTCTCCCTGGTCTGGTTTTCTTGTGCCAAATCCAATAGAAGTGAATGTTGTGGGATGTCATTTTCAATGCCATATCCCACCTGAGATAAGTAATTCAAACTGATAATTATTTCATCTTGTGTGGCCACACCGTAAGAAACAATGGAATCCTGTTTTACATCCATTCCGGTCTCAGTTGAATTCATTTCCACTCCTAGTTTCTCTGAACTGAAGGGAATAAAAGAGTCGGGTAAGGTCTCGCCTTCGATCTCTTTAATAGTTTTCCTCAGGTCCTCCTCCTCCTGGATTTTTCTCCTTTGGGAAGTCTTAGGAAGCTCCTGAGATTGCTGGGTTGCCAAGCCAGCTAATCCGCTTTCATTGCGGTGTAAACATTTATCACGTTTGTGACTGTTTACCGAACGCTTGGTACATTTATTCCTATTCCGTTTATTTTTAATATTTCTAGGAATAGGCGAGGGAAGCATCTGCCTTTCTGTGCGCAAGTTTTTGTTTTTCTGAGCCATGGGGATTTGCGAAGGAATGCATGCCTCTTCTTTGTGACGGTCAGCTTCCCCGCTTTCTATCAGAGTTTCGGCTTGAGTGATTGGCTTTTCCTCAATCGAGCTGGTAGATTCCTCCACGTTCAGAATTTCAATTTGCTTCTTCTTAATCTCATCTTCTTCAGCTTTGTGACGCATATCTGCTTCTAATTCTGCAACTCTTTTCATCATCTGCTCATCTTCTTTGTCCCACCAATCCATTTCTTCTCTAATAAATAGTTCTAGCTTCTCTCCTACTAAGCCGAGCCTTATGCCCCATCCTCTAGCGGACTCTAAGAAATCTGTGCGTGCATCCATGATCTCTTCTCAGCTTAAACTCAGGTAAGTAATTATATTATTACCCTACAGAGAGCTAGTCAGATTTATGCTAGAGCAGGATAGTGACAAGAGGGACAGACACTGCTATGAGAATGATAGTAGTGAATTAGAGTGAGAAAGTTGATGCAAAGCAGTCCGTCATACACTGAAGTAATTATGCATTATCAAATTATTCATGATTAAATCAAATGATAAAGCATGTAATCAAACAATCATCAAGTAAATCATCAATAAACTAATTAATATCACTAATTAATGTGATTATTAATTCTACAGTGGTGAATGATGTAAATTAACTCATATAATATTATCCATTATTAACTTTTTAACAAGTTATTTAAATTCTACAAACTTCCCTAGAAACAAATTCCTAAGTTAATACTTAACAAATGTAATGGGTGAAGAATGAAAGAATGGTTTATGAAAATCAATAGTCTAGACTTTATTCTCCGATTCTATAATGGATGAGAAGTCCTAATGTGTCAAAATCTTGCCTACCATCAAGCAAGCTATTACATTAGAAATAAATTATAACTAACTAATGCTGCTAAGAATGTAAGTGAGAATGACCTAGGTTCTATCCATGGGCAAGACCAGAATAATACCAGACTAACAGATTTGAAATAGGTTCGTTCCTTGCGAGCGAACCAAGTTTTCTAGGGTTTACTCCCGTATTCTATAGCGGGCGAGCAGACCAATAGGCTCTAGGGTTTACTCCCGGATTCTATAGCGGACGAGCCGTCCCAATATATCACCAACTGGCTGGGGGTAGATCCCAGATGGGCAACCACTCAGCCAAAATCATTTTCTTCTACTGGTGTTTAGTTCTGGATGCAGTTTAAGATCCCCTAACTCTGTCAGAAGGGACTAGTTACCACCCAGATCCCAGAGAGAAAACGTGGAACTAATGTCTTTTATGCTGATTTAAGACACTGTCCCTGATACTCAAGAAAACAGCCAAGAAGTGGCTCGTTGAAGATAGAATATATCTATATAGTTTTGGCTGTACTTGGTATCACCAGAAGTGAGAAAGGAGGAGTTAAGACATGCAACGTAATCTGGTTACTTATGACTGCATAGGCAAGATACCTCCCGGACATAGATTCCCACTTCTGGATAATATGTGCGAACCCCCACTAAATGATACAATAATGTGTGTACTTGATTAAGCTACACAAACATTTATAAACATTTAGAATTATACGGACAAATTGAGTTTTAAAATACAACAACTGTGTTTATTATTGCTATTGATGATCATATGATGATGATGATTATATTATGGTATACGTAACTCATCTGGCTGAAAAGCTCAGAAGCACATAGGTCCTGCTTCCCCCAGTGAGACGCAGTTCACTGTCAGATTGAAGGAGTCCAAATTGGTCCCTCACAAGGCTAAGTCACTTCCTGACATGGGTTGTTGACTGTCCATTGCTCCTAAGAGATCTGGAATGAAACGAACGGAGATGGGTAGTATCTACGTCTACACATCTCAAACACATATGTCTATACATTCATATAAACATACATACAAGTTATAATATATGATGGTATGATGATAGATGATGGCATGTTACATAAACATATATCAGTTCTAAATAAATAAATATATATGTATATATTCATAAAACCCTTTAGAACATCTATAGCTCAAAACATACATATTCATATACATTTGTGTAATGGAGTGTTTCCCATATAAGTTCACCTCACTTACTCTTTCCCTTTCTGATTCATTCATACTGTCTTGTCGGAAGGGCTGGTCGCACAGTCCTGTCGAACATTAAATGCCTTCCCTGAATCTGTCTGGGATATTGAATGTCCTAAGTCATGTCTGTCCTCATGCAGACATCATGCAGACAAGGTGAACTGGTGCCATTCCTCAAACCAAGTGGTTTCACCATAATCTTGGTAGGCACTCAAAGTGTTGGTCCAAATAATCAATGTTAATTGGACGCTATCAAGAGACTGGTAGCTCTCAGGAATTTCTCCTAAGTAGTCAGTCTCCCCAATGTTTAACATCATACAGGATGAATCTAAATGTATCTCCTGTACATGCATAAGCCACACGCTCATGTAGCTTGGATACTGGATTTCTCCAAATTATCACATACAACAAATCAGACAACCAAGTGGTGAATGAAAGAAGAAAATAGTTCTCAGTGAAATCGTAAAGCTAGAACTGGAACATTAAGTACAAAGAAAATCCACCAGTGTAAAGTTTGGGAGAATATGCAGAACAAGAAACTACACAAGCCTTCAGACTAGCAGATGGTATTACCTGGGTTATAGCTAGGAAATCCTGTCATACGACATTGTATCGAAGTAACAAAACGAGAGGGTAATCTCTCACCAGAAATTAAAATTCCGGCTTCCCTGGTACACTATTGTGAATGCGTCTGAAGTCTTGCTGGCCACTGCTCGTAGTTTTATTCTATTCAATTCCTGGCTAGTTTCCAGGTTGGTTAATTACTATGTCCAAGTTCCTGTTAGCTCCACCTATTTTTCATGTAGGACGATTTACCCAGATGGATTAAGTGCCAAATTCTTTTCACCCCTCCTCCTTTCCTGTGGACGGTAGTTTCATGTGTCAATCAAATTGGCCATACCACATTCCTGAAACAATGAATTTGCCCTTGCAACAGACGTTGCGTCATACCTACATTCCAATCTGCTGGTGCCTTCTCACTTTCCCGGGAATTAACAAGCTTTTATCTCCTGGGTTGCGACTAGGTGTAAGGCCTGCATTATATTGCCGTCTTTGGATCACACGGGGTTTTCCCCTGAGTAGCACTGCCATGTATTATTTCAGACGGGTCTGGCTGACCCTCTTATCTCCCATTCTGCCGTGGCGGGTTTACACGTTAGGTCATGTTAACCGTAAGGTGTTAGAAGTCAGTCCCTATTCCAACCGCAGGATTCTAAACTAACACGTCAATCTCAACTGACTGGCTCCGCGATGTCTGGTTGATCAGAACATCAAAGGGAAAATCTCTTAGATGTAGAGACCAGACGTTGCTTTGATCTACCAATGTAGGAAAAATGATAGCGCGGGCTCTAAGTGACTCTGTATTTTTCTCTTACGTTTTTATCCTCTTCTGGGGAACGTTTATTCTTTTTAGAGAATTTTAGAAAAATATTGTGGGCTCTGTAATTCCTTGAAAACTTGTGTAATTATGATGCTGCCGGGGCTGTCCCGCCACATAGCTCTCCAATTTAAGTAGGTTCATTAATGAAGCCTATAACAGAGCCTCGGCAGCATTCAAGAATGTATCTAAGTTCTCTCCGTTCTCCAACTGCCTCCAAGTCTGGGTTCCCAATATTCTTTGTGGCAGTGGGATGTTCTATGAGTCAAAAGAAATATCCCATGTCCATCCTCCCAGGATAAATCTTGCAAATCTTTGCTCCTGGTGTTGTGTCGGATTTCCGGGCTATTGCTCGGTAATGTCCGGTCCTCTGGAGGTTTTACTTTTTCCCCACCGGGAAATTGCAAAATGTATAACAAGATTCTCCTGCGCCGCAGAGAGACTGTTATTGTCCACTCCATTTCTGGCCCTTGTCCTATCAGCAGAGGAAGTGCCATCAGTGTTTTCTTATAAGAATTTGTTGCAGTAATGTTGCTCCATTTTCTTTTCCTCCGTCGGCGAAAGATCATAATAAAATCCTTTAATCTCCTCCTTTTGGCAGGAAATTTGTTAAACATCATAATTTTATGATGTGCATTCAACTCGTACTTGCCTCTTTCTTGGTAGGGCGTCTGTTTACTCCCTCCTGATTTAAGAGAGTTCTTCCCTCGATAATTCTTTATCCAGGTGAGTTCCTCTTCAACAGAGTTCCATTTTGAATCTGTGTTTGAAAGTATAAGGCTAGTAGAAGTTGTCCAGCTTTGAGAAATCATGTTGTTCCTCAAGAACTGTGAATTTGTATCACTCCTTGTAGAAGTATACATAAACAGCTGTTCTACACATCCAACATTGGTTGAAGTGAAAGGTAAACAAGGTCCTGAGTGTTGAGTATACCAACCGCTCCTGGCTTGTTCTGCTGCAGAGTCCATCATTTGTGATCCCCTGTTAGCTTCAGCTGTGTTGATGATAGGTATTACCTTCATCTTGACGAAAGAAGTATTTTCTTCTTTGTTGGTAGCAGACATGTTTATCGTCCCTGAATCAGAGTCCGTAGTATAATCTACATGAATGCTTTGTATATCTTGAATTTCCTTTGTGAAAGACTCCAAGATACTGACATCGTAAGAATTCTCCTCCGTGTCTTGTTTTTCCTCCATGGCCGGGCTCTCTTGTGCCAAGTCCAATTGAGGTATTCTCTCCCTGGTCTGGTTTTCTTGTGCCAAATCCAATTGAAGTATTCTCTCCCTGGTCTGGTTTTCTTGTGCCAAATCCAATAGAAGTGAATGTTGTGGGATGTCATTTTCAATGCCATATCCCACCTGAGATAAGTAATTCAAACTGATAATTATTTCATCTTGTGTGGCCACACCGTAAGAAACAATGGAATCCTGTTTTACATCCATTCCGGTCTCAGTTGAATTCATTTCCACTCCTAGTTTCTCTGAACTGAAGGGAATAAAAGAGTCGGGTAAGGTCTCGCCTTCGATCTCTTTAATAGTTTTCCTCAGGTCCTCCTCCTCCTGGATTTTTCTCCTTTGGGAAGTCTTAGGAAGCTCCTGAGATTGCTGGGTTGCCAAGCCAGCTAATCCGCTTTCATTGCGGTGTAAACATTTATCACGTTTGTGACTGTTTACCGAACGCTTGGTACATTTATTCCTATTCCGTTTATTTTTAATATTTCTAGGAATAGGCGAGGGAAGCATCTGCCTTTCTGTGCGCAAGTTTTTGTTTTTCTGAGCCATGGGGATTTGCGAAGGAATGCATGCCTCTTCTTTGTGACGGTCAGCTTCCCCGCTTTCTATCAGAGTTTCGGCTTGAGTGATTGGCTTTTCCTCAATCGAGCTGGTAGATTCCTCCACGTTCAGAATTTCAATTTGCTTCTTCTTAATCTCATCTTCTTCAGCTTTGTGACGCATATCTGCTTCTAATTCTGCAACTCTTTTCATCATCTGCTCATCTTCTTTGTCCCACCAATCCATTTCTTCTCTAATAAATAGTTCTAGCTTCTCTCCTACTAAGCCGAGCCTTATGCCCCATCCTCTAGCGGACTCTAAGAAATCTGTGCGTGCATCCATGATCTCTTCTCAGCTTAAACTCAGGTAAGTAATTATATTATTACCCTACAGAGAGCTAGTCAGATTTATGCTAGAGCAGGATAGTGACAAGAGGGACAGACACTGCTATGAGAATGATAGTAGTGAATTAGAGTGAGAAAGTTGATGCAAAGCAGTCCGTCATACACTGAAGTAATTATGCATTATCAAATTATTCATGATTAAATCAAATGATAAAGCATGTAATCAAACAATCATCAAGTAAATCATCAATAAACTAATTAATATCACTAATTAATGTGATTATTAATTCTACAGTGGTGAATGATGTAAATTAACTCATATAATATTATCCATTATTAACTTTTTAACAAGTTATTTAAATTCTACAAACTTCCCTAGAAACAAATTCCTAAGTTAATACTTAACAAATGTAATGGGTGAAGAATGAAAGAATGGTTTATGAAAATCAATAGTCTAGACTTTATTCTCCGATTCTATAATGGATGAGAAGTCCTAATGTGTCAAAATCTTGCCTACCATCAAGCAAGCTATTACATTAGAAATAAATTATAACTAACTAATGCTGCTAAGAATGTAAGTGAGAATGACCTAGGTTCTATCCATGGGCAAGACCAGAATAATACCAGACTAACAGATTTGAAATAGGTTCGTTCCTTGCGAGCGAACCAAGTTTTCTAGGGTTTACTCCCGTATTCTATAGCGGGCGAGCAGACCAATAGGCTCTAGGGTTTACTCCCGGATTCTATAGCGGACGAGCCGTCCCAATATGTCACCAACTGGCTGGGGGTAGATCCCAGATGGGCAACCACTCAGCCAAAATCATTTTCTTCTACTGGTGTTTAGTTCTGGATGCAGTTTAAGATCCCCTAACTCTGTCAGAAGGGACTAGTTACCACCCAGATCCCAGAGAGAAAACATGGAACTAGTGTCTTTTATGCTGATTTAAGACACTGTCCCTGATACTCAAGAAAACAGCCAAGAAGTGGCTCGTTGAAGATAGAATATATCTATATAGTTTTGGCTGTACTTGGTATCACCAGAAGTGAGAAAGGAGGAGTTAAGACATGCAACGTAATCTGGTTACTTATGACTGCATAGGCAAGATACCTCCCGGACATAGATTCCCACTTCTGGATAATATGTGCGAACCCCCACTAAATGATACAATAATGTGTGTACTTGATTAAGCTACACAAACATTTATAAACATTTAGAATTATACGGACAAATTGAGTTTTAAAATACAACAACTGTGTTTATTATTGCTATTGATGATCATATGATGATGATGATTATATTATGGTATACGTAACTCATCTGGCTGAAAAGCTCAGAAGCACATAGGTCCTGCTTCCCCCAGTGAGACGCAGTTCACTGTCAGATTGAAGGAGTCCAAATTGGTCCCTCACAAGGCTAAGTCACTTCCTGACATGGGTTGTTGACTGTCCATTGCTCCTAAGAGATCTGGAATGAAACGAACGGAGATGGGTAGTATCTACGTCTACACATCTCAAACACATATGTCTATACATTCATATAAACATACATACAAGTTATAATATATGATGGTATGATGATAGATGATGGCATGTTACATAAACATATATCAGTTCTAAATAAATAAATATATATGTATATATTCATAAAACCCTTTAGAACATCTATAGCTCAAAACATACATATTCATATACATTTGTGTAATGGAGTGTTTCCCATATAAGTTCACCTCACTTACTCTTTCCCTTTCTGATTCATTCATACTGTCTTGTCGGAAGGGCTGGTCGCACAGTCCTGTCGAACATTAAATGCCTTCCCTGAATCTGTCTGGGATATTGAATGTCCTAAGTCATGTCTGTCCTCATGCAGACATCATGCAGACAAGGTGAACTGGTGCCATTCCTCAAACCAAGTGGTTTCACCATAATCTTGGTAGGCACTCAAAGTGTTGGTCCAAATAATCAATGTTAATTGGACGCTATCAAGAGACTGGTAGCTCTCAGGAATTTCTCCTAAGTAGTCAGTCTCCCCAATGTTTAACATCATACAGGATGAATCTAAATGTATCTCCTGTACATGCATAAGCCACACGCTCATGTAGCTTGGATACTGGATTTCTCCAAATTATCACATACAACAAATCAGACAACCAAGTGGTGAATGAAAGAAGAAAATAGTTCTCAGTGAAATCGTAAAGCTAGAACTGGAACATTAAGTACAAAGAAAATCCACCAGTGTAAAGTTTGGGAGAATATGCAGAACAAGAAACTACACAAGCCTTCAGACTAGCAGATGGTATTACCTGGGTTATAGCTAGGAAATCCTGTCATACGACATTGTATCGAAGTAACAAAACGAGAGGGTAATCTCTCACCAGAAATTAAAATTCCGGCTTCCCTGGTACACTATTGTGAATGCGTCTGAAGTCTTGCTGGCCACTGCTCGTAGTTTTATTCTATTCAATTCCTGGCTAGTTTCCAGGTTGGTTAATTACTATGTCCAAGTTCCTGTTAGCTCCACCTATTTTTCATGTAGGACGATTTACCCAGATGGATTAAGTGCCAAATTCTTTTCACCCCTCCTCCTTTCCTGTGGACGGTAGTTTCATGTGTCAATCAAATTGGCCATACCACATTCCTGAAACAATGAATTTGCCCTTGCAACAGACGTTGCGTCATACCTACATTCCAATCTGCTGGTGCCTTCTCACTTTCCCGGGAATTAACAAGCTTTTATCTCCTGGGTTGCGACTAGGTGTAAGGCCTGCATTATATTGCCGTCTTTGGATCACACGGGGTTTTCCCCTGAGTAGCACTGCCATGTATTATTTCAGACGGGTCTGGCTGACCCTCTTATCTCCCATTCTGCCGTGGCGGGTTTACACGTTAGGTCATGTTAACCGTAAGGTGTTAGAAGTCAGTCCCTATTCCAACCGCAGGATTCTAAACTAACACGTCAATCTCAACTGACTGGCTCCGCGATGTCTGGTTGATCAGAACATCAAAGGGAAAATCTCTTAGATGTAGAGACCAGACGTTGCTTTGATCTACCAATGTAGGAAAAATGATAGCGCGGGCTCTAAGTGACTCTGTATTTTTCTCTTACGTTTTTATCCTCTTCTGGGGAACGTTTATTCTTTTTAGAGAATTTTAGAAAAATATTGTGGGCTCTGTAATTCCTTGAAAACTTGTGTAATTATGATGCTGCCGGGGCTGTCCCGCCACATAGCTCTCCAATTTAAGTAGGTTCATTAATGAAGCCTATAACAGAGCCTCGGCAGCATTCAAGAATGTATCTAAGTTCTCTCCGTTCTCCAACTGCCTCCAAGTCTGGGTTCCCAATATTCTTTGTGGCAGTGGGATGTTCTATGAGTCAAAAGAAATATCCCATGTCCATCCTCCCAGGATAAATCTTGCAAATCTTTGCTCCTGGTGTTGTGTCGGATTTCCGGGCTATTGCTCGGTAATGTCCGGTCCTCTGGAGGTTTTACTTTTTCCCCACCGGGAAATTGCAAAATGTATAACAAGATTCTCCTGCGCCGCAGAGAGACTGTTATTGTCCACTCCATTTCTGGCCCTTGTCCTATCAGCAGAGGAAGTGCCATCAGTGTTTTCTTATAAGAATTTGTTGCAGTAATGTTGCTCCATTTTCTTTTCCTCCGTCGGCGAAAGATCATAATAAAATCCTTTAATCTCCTCCTTTTGGCAGGAAATTTGTTAAACATCATAATTTTATGATGTGCATTCAACTCGTACTTGCCTCTTTCTTGGTAGGGCGTCTGTTTACTCCCTCCTGATTTAAGAGAGTTCTTCCCTCGATAATTCTTTATCCAGGTGAGTTCCTCTTCAACAGAGTTCCATTTTGAATCTGTGTTTGAAAGTATAAGGCTAGTAGAAGTTGTCCAGCTTTGAGAAATCATGTTGTTCCTCAAGAACTGTGAATTTGTATCACTCCTTGTAGAAGTATACATAAACAGCTGTTCTACACATCCAACATTGGTTGAAGTGAAAGGTAAACAAGGTCCTGAGTGTTGAGTATACCAACCGCTCCTGGCTTGTTCTGCTGCAGAGTCCATCATTTGTGATCCCCTGTTAGCTTCAGCTGTGTTGATGATAGGTATTACCTTCATCTTGACGAAAGAAGTATTTTCTTCTTTGTTGGTAGCAGACATGTTTATCGTCCCTGAATCAGAGTCCGTAGTATAATCTACATGAATGCTTTGTATATCTTGAATTTCCTTTGTGAAAGACTCCAAGATACTGACATCGTAAGAATTCTCCTCCGTGTCTTGTTTTTCCTCCATGGCCGGGCTCTCTTGTGCCAAGTCCAATTGAGGTATTCTCTCCCTGGTCTGGTTTTCTTGTGCCAAATCCAATTGAAGTATTCTCTCCCTGGTCTGGTTTTCTTGTGCCAAATCCAATAGAAGTGAATGTTGTGGGATGTCATTTTCAATGCCATATCCCACCTGAGATAAGTAATTCAAACTGATAATTATTTCATCTTGTGTGGCCACACCGTAAGAAACAATGGAATCCTGTTTTACATCCATTCCGGTCTCAGTTGAATTCATTTCCACTCCTAGTTTCTCTGAACTGAAGGGAATAAAAGAGTCGGGTAAGGTCTCGCCTTCGATCTCTTTAATAGTTTTCCTCAGGTCCTCCTCCTCCTGGATTTTTCTCCTTTGGGAAGTCTTAGGAAGCTCCTGAGATTGCTGGGTTGCCAAGCCAGCTAATCCGCTTTCATTGCGGTGTAAACATTTATCACGTTTGTGACTGTTTACCGAACGCTTGGTACATTTATTCCTATTCCGTTTATTTTTAATATTTCTAGGAATAGGCGAGGGAAGCATCTGCCTTTCTGTGCGCAAGTTTTTGTTTTTCTGAGCCATGGGGATTTGCGAAGGAATGCATGCCTCTTCTTTGTGACGGTCAGCTTCCCCGCTTTCTATCAGAGTTTCGGCTTGAGTGATTGGCTTTTCCTCAATCGAGCTGGTAGATTCCTCCACGTTCAGAATTTCAATTTGCTTCTTCTTAATCTCATCTTCTTCAGCTTTGTGACGCATATCTGCTTCTAATTCTGCAACTCTTTTCATCATCTGCTCATCTTCTTTGTCCCACCAATCCATTTCTTCTCTAATAAATAGTTCTAGCTTCTCTCCTACTAAGCCGAGCCTTATGCCCCATCCTCTAGCGGACTCTAAGAAATCTGTGCGTGCATCCATGATCTCTTCTCAGCTTAAACTCAGGTAAGTAATTATATTATTACCCTACAGAGGGCTAGTCAGATTTATGCTAGAGCAGGATAGTGACAAGAGGGACAGACACTGCTATGAGAATGATAGTAGTGAATTAGAGTGAGAAAGTTGATGCAAAGCAGTCCGTCATACACTGAAGTAATTATGCATTATCAAATTATTCATGATTAAATCAAATGATAAAGCATGTAATCAAACAATCATCAAGTAAATCATCAATAAACTAATTAATATCACTAATTAATGTGATTATTAATTCTACAGTGGTGAATGATGTAAATTAACTCATATAATATTATCCATTATTAACTTTTTAACAAGTTATTTAAATTCTACAAACTTCCCTAGAAACAAATTCCTAAGTTAATACTTAACAAATGTAATGGGTGAAGAATGAAAGAATGGTTTATGAAAATCAATAGTCTAGACTTTATTCTCCGATTCTATAATGGATGAGAAGTCCTAATGTGTCAAAATCTTGCCTACCATCAAGCAAGCTATTACATTAGAAATAAATTATAACTAACTAATGCTGCTAAGAATGTAAGTGAGAATGACCTAGGTTCTATCCATGGGCAAGACCAGAATAATACCAGACTAACAGATTTGAAATAGGTTCGTTCCTTGCGAGCGAACCAAGTTTTCTAGGGTTTACTCCCGTATTCTATAGCGGGCGAGCAGACCAATAGGCTCTAGGGTTTACTCCCGGATTCTATAGCGGACGAGCCGTCCCAATATATCACCAACTGGCTGGGGGTAGATCCCAGATGGGCAACCACTCAGCCAAAATCATTTTCTTCTACTGGTGTTTAGTTCTGGATGCAGTTTAAGATCCCCTAACTCTGTCAGAAGGGACTAGTTACCACCCAGATCCCAGAGAGAAAACATGGAACTAGTGTCTTTTATGCTGATTTAAGACACTGTCCCTGATACTCAAGAAAACAGCCAAGAAGTGGCTCGTTGAAGATAGAATATATCTATATAGTTTTGGCTGTACTTGGTATCACCAGAAGTGAGAAAGGAGGAGTTAAGACATGCAACGTAATCTGGTTACTTATGACTGCATAGGCAAGATACCTCCCGGACATAGATTCCCACTTCTGGATAATATGTGCGAACCCCCACTAAATGATACAATAATGTGTGTACTTGATTAAGCTACACAAACATTTATAAACATTTAGAATTATACGGACAAATTGAGTTTTAAAATACAACAACTGTGTTTATTATTGCTATTGATGATCATATGATGATGATGATTATATTATGGTATACGTAACTCATCTGGCTGAAAAGCTCAGAAGCACATAGGTCCTGCTTCCCCCAGTGAGACGCAGTTCACTGTCAGATTGAAGGAGTCCAAATTGGTCCCTCACAAGGCTAAGTCACTTCCTGACATGGGTTGTTGACTGTCCATTGCTCCTAAGAGATCTGGAATGAAACGAACGGAGATGGGTAGTATCTACGTCTACACATCTCAAACACATATGTCTATACATTCATATAAACATACATACAAGTTATAATATATGATGGTATGATGATAGATGATGGCATGTTACATAAACATATATCAGTTCTAAATAAATAAATATATATGTATATATTCATAAAACCCTTTAGAACATCTATAGCTCAAAACATACATATTCATATACATTTGTGTAATGGAGTGTTTCCCATATAAGTTCACCTCACTTACTCTTTCCCTTTCTGATTCATTCATACTGTCTTATCGGAAGGGCTGGTCGCACAGTCCTGTCGAACATTAAATGCCTTCCCTGAATCTGTCTGGGATATTGAATGTCCTAAGTCATGTCTGTCCTCATGCAGACATCATGCAGACAAGGTGAACTGGTGCCATTCCTCAAACCAAGTGGTTTCACCATAATCTTGGTAGGCACTCAAAGTGTTGGTCCAAATAATCAATGTTAATTGGACGCTATCAAGAGACTGGTAGCTCTCAGGAATTTCTCCTAAGTAGTCAGTCTCCCCAATGTTTAACATCATACAGGATGAATCTAAATGTATCTCCTGTACATGCATAAGCCACACGCTCATGTAGCTTGGATACTGGATTTCTCCAAATTATCACATACAACAAATCAGACAACCAAGTGGTGAATGAAAGAAGAAAATAGTTCTCAGTGAAATCGTAAAGCTAGAACTGGAACATTAAGTACAAAGAAAATCCACCAGTGTAAAGTTTGGGAGAATATGCAGAACAAGAAACTACACAAGTCTTCAGACTAGCAGACAAACTAATCAGAGTAATGGTATTACCTGGGTTATAGCTAGGAAATCCTGTCATACGACATTGTATCGAAGTAACAAAACGAGAGGGTAATCTCTCACCAGAAATTAAAATTCCGGCTTCCCTGGTACACTATTGTGAATGCGTCTGAAGTCTTGCTGGCCACTGCTCGTAGTTTTATTCTATTCAATTCCTGGCTAGTTTCCAGGTTGGTTAATTACTATGTCCAAGTTCCTGTTAGCTCCACCTATTTTTCATGTAGGACGATTTACCCAGATGGATTAAGTGCCAAATTCTTTTCACCCCTCCTCCTTTCCTGTGGACGGTAGTTTCATGTGTCAATCAAATTGGCCATACCACATTCC
Source organism: Cepaea hortensis (assembly GCA_963921405.1). Taxonomy (NCBI): domain Eukaryota; kingdom Metazoa; phylum Mollusca; class Gastropoda; order Stylommatophora; family Helicidae; genus Cepaea; species Cepaea hortensis. The sequence continues at coordinate 82,542,871 of OY992876.1, forward strand.
TGAAACAATGAATTTGCCCTTGCAACAGACGTTGCGTCATACCTACATTCCAATCTGCTGGTGCCTTCTCACTTTCCCGGGAATTAACAAGCTTTTATCTCCTGGGTTGCGACTAGGTGTAAGGCCTGCATTATATTGCCGTCTTTGGATCACACGGGGTTTTCCCCTGAGTAGCACTGCCATGTATTATTTCAGACGGGTCTGGCTGACCCTCTTATCTCCCATTCTGCCGTGGCGGGTTTACACGTTAGGTCATGTTAACCGTAAGGTGTTAGAAGTCAGTCCCTATTCCAACCGCAGGATTCTAAACTAACACGTCAATCTCAACTGACTGGCTCCGCGATGTCTGGTTGATCAGAACATCAAAGGGAAAATCTCTTAGATGTAGAGACCAGACGTTGCTTTGATCTACCAATGTAGGAAAAATGATAGCGCGGGCTCTAAGTGACTCTGTATTTTTCTCTTACGTTTTTATCCTCTTCTGGGGAACGTTTATTCTTTTTAGAGAATTTTAGAAAAATATTGTGGGCTCTGTAATTCCTTGAAAACTTGTGTAATTATGATGCTGCCGGGGCTGTCCCGCCACATATTTTTCTCTTGGAAGGCATCCTCTATTTCCTGAGCTATATAGGTTATTTGATCTTCAGTGGATCTGTACTTTCTGAATCCTGCTTGGTGTGGTGTTAAGAGTTGGTTTTCTTCCAGATGCCATGTTAGCCTGCCATTGATAATGCGTTCCATTAATTTTCCTACACAGCTAAGAAGACTGATAGGTCGATAGCCATTTGGTTCTTCCAGGTCTTTTCCTTTCTTTGGGACTGGTATTAGTATAGCTTCCTTCCATGCCTGTGGGACTATTCCCCTCTTCCAGCTGTAATTTAGGACTGCTAGTAGTTTCTTTTTTGCCTTAGTGCCTAGTCCTATTAGCATTTCATTTGTGATTCCATCCTTTCCTGGTGATGTCTTCTTTTTTAGGGTATTCATTGCCTGTTCCATTTCTTCCATTGTTAGATTTGCCATCATATATTCTGCTGCTGTCTCTGTATATCTATGATGTATCTGTTTATCTTTGATTGCTTTCTTCTGTTCGGCTGTAATATCAATGTGGTTTGCACTGGCATAGTGTTCCATTAGTGCATTTGCAGCCTTTTTTCCTGTAAGCAAGGCATTTCCTTGTTTAATTGTTATTTGTTTCTTCTTCTTCGTTCATCCGGAGTTTTTTTTCGGATGTGATTGCGTTGTGCCTGTTTACAGCAGAGCTGCGTTCTTGCGCCGTTAGGCCGACACATCCGACTTCTGCGGGCATTTGTTGACCGGGTTAACCTTCCCGGGGGTTTCTTAGGACGTTTGACTCTCACTGTTGTGGTGTTATCCCCCATCCCAGCTGGTCCATATAGAACAGCCAAAGATCCTGGTCAGCCCTCAAGGGAAGGCAGGGGCAGACCATGGGCATTCCCCGCCATCCAAGGAGGCTTCCATACTTGCAGAGCCGATACATAGCGCTCTGGTACTGGGCTCACCCAAGGAATCGTCACGTCCTGCACATGGCTGCTTAGCCTCACTTCCGTATATTGGGCCTTCCGTTCACCATAGGCTGTTCTTCCGGAAACCAGAAGTATGCAGTCTGCAGATGACATCCACACAGTGAGCTTTCGATTCGGACTTTCCATGTAATGGATTTGCTAGCCAAGCAATATTCCATTTCGTGCCACTAGGACACTTTTCCACCTTTTATGAAGCCCACACAGTGGGCTTTTGATTCAGACTTTCCACGTAATGGATTTGCTATCCAAGCAATATTCCATTTCGTGCCACTAGGACACTTTTCCACCTTTTATGAAGCCCACACAGTTTGCTTTTGATTCGGACTTTCCACGTAATGGATTTGCTATCCAAGCAATATTCCATTTCATGCCACTAGGACACTTTTCCACCTTTTATGAAGCCCACACAATGGGCTTTTGATTTGGACTTTCCACGTAATGGATTTGCTATCCAAGCAATATTCCATTTCATGCCTCTGGGTCTTCATGCACCTTTAAATGTCAACCTGTATATAGTTAAAGTAATCTGCGGTCAACTTTAGCTTGTTGATATCTCCATAGAGCTTGTCCTCAAATGAAGCAGGTGTGGGCCAAAATATCTTTCTCTGTTCTGCATACGTTGGGCAATCCTGCAGCAAATGTTTTGCTGTCATTTTTCCAGTTCTACAATTACATTCATCGGTATCTCCTATCTTTAGTTTATTGAACAAGTGGTATTTCAGCCTGTTGTGTCCTGTGCGGAGTCTGAAGATTGCTACTTGTTCTCTTCTGTCGAGTTTGTAATATGCATCATCCTTCTGATGGCCTGGATGCTCTGATTCCCATTTGGTTCTATAAGTGCTTTTTATCAACCTCTTTGCCTCATTATAGGTTATGTCTATGTCAGGCTGTGGTAGTCGTCCGCCCTCTTTTGCCAGTCTGTCAGCCTCTTCGTTTCCAGGTATACTGCAATGTGATGGGATCCACTGTATTACAACTTTTTTGGATTTCTGGCATAGACCATGGAGTGCTGCTCTTAGGTCAGTTAGTTCTGTGCTGTTATTGCTCTTCAGTATTGAGACAGCTGACTTTGCATCTGTGAAGATAGCTATTTGCTTCTCTTTATTTTCCTCCATCAGGAGCATTTCTGCTGCAGTTTTCAGAGCCTCTACCTCCGCTTTGAAGTTACTTGAAAATTTTCCAGTTGCCATTGAATGTGTTTTTTTCGCTCCATTTTTTAAATTTAGGAGAATTCCTCCTCCTCCATTCTCTATTGAATTTTTGGCTGATCCATCTGTATATGCATGGGTCCAATTCCTGCTTGGGTAATGTTCTTTTATGTAGTTTAGGGTTATTTCTCTTCTTTCGGTTTCATGCTGAGTGTTCTTTTTCTCAATACCAGGAATGTTTTCTATCATCTCAGGCAGTTGCTGCTGTCTCCAAGCTGGGAACTTGTGTGCATTGTGTATGGGCTTGACTGTTGATATGTTAAGAATAGGATCTGACCTAATCCTTCGTTTTGCAGTTTCTACAAAGTTGCTACGCTTCAGTCTTCCCTTTCCAAAACCATTAAATCTGTTGTACATAGGGTGGTCTGTCAATCTTCTAAATTTTTCTGCTTGTTGCTGGGCTCTGCTATCTCTTCTATCCTGCATTGGTTGTAAACAAGTGATCTTTTCTAATTCATTAATAGGCGTTGTCTTCAGGCTTCCAGTTATGATTCGCATTCCTTGATTTTGGACTCTACTTATTTTGTTAAAGTTTGACTTAGCTGCTGTTGCCCAAGCTGCAATGCCATATTCCAGTACTGGCCTCACCCGCCCAGTATATAACTTCTTGAGAACTTTCTCATCTGCTCCCCATGTTGTACCAGCAAGCTTTTTCATGATTGCCATTCTTTGCCTTGCTCTTGTTCGATTTTTCTCAACCTGTGTCTTCCATGTCAGGCGACGATCAAAGGTGACTCCTAGATAGTTTGGATTTTCTTCATGGCGCAATATTTTTCCATTCAATACCAGCTTAGGTTGCTGAGTTTTAGTTGAGAGGGAGAACACTGTGCATGTTGTTTTCTCCTCACTTATCTTCACTAGCCATGATTTTGACCAGTCCTCTAGCGCTAATAGGGCTTGCTGTATTCTGCTGTTAGCTGTACTAATATATTCTTCAGATGTCCATATGGCTAGGTCATCTGCAAAGGATGATGTGTGTACTCTGGCTGGAAAATTTTCCGTGATGTCGTTTATATATGCTAGGAATAATGTTGGTGAAAGAACTCCTCCTTGGGGGACACCTTGCTCCAACAGCATCATTTTGCTGGTTTGTCCTTGTACTTTTGTCCTGGCAGTTCTGTTCTCAAGGTAGTGGCTGATCCATTTGTACATTTTCCCGCAAACATGCATTTTTTGCAGTTTTACTTTCAGTCCTTCCTTCCATACTTTATCAAATGCTTTTTCTAAATCTATCCAGACTGCTAGTGTGTGCTTTTTCTCTTGGAAGGCATCCTCTATTTCCTGAGCTATATAGGTTATTTGATCTTCAGTAGATCTGTACTTTCTGAATCCTGCTTGGTGAGGTGTTAAGAGTTGGTTTTCTTCCAGATGCCATGTTAGCCTGCCATTGATAATGCGTTCCATTAATTTTCCTACACAGCTAAGAAGACTGATAGGTCGATAGCCATTTGGTTCTTCCAGGTCTTTTCCTTTCTTTGGGACTGGTATTAGTATAGCTTCCTTCCATGCCTGTGGGACTATTCCCCTCTTCCAGCTGTAATTTAGGACTGCTAGTAGTTTCTTTTTTGCCTTAGTGCCTAGTCCTATTAGCATTTCATTTGTGATTCCATCCTTTCCTGGTGATGTCTTCTTTTTTAGGGTATTCATTGCCTGTTCCATTTCTTCCATTGTTAGATTTGCCATCATATATTCTGCTGCTGTCTCTGTATATGTATGATGCATCTGTTTATCTTTGATTGCTTTCTTCTGTTCGGCTGTAATATCAATGTGGTTTGCACTGGCATAGTGTTCCATTAGTGCATTTGCAGCCTTTTTTCCTGTAAGCAAGGAATTTCCTTGTTTAATTGTTATTTGTTTGTTTCTAGGTCCTTCATTGTTCATGGCTTTCACTAGTTTCCATAGTTTGTTTCCATCCCTGTCAAAATTCAGGTTTTCTGTTTTTTTCCTCCAACAATCTCTTGTTGTTTGATTTACTGTTCTTTTATATTTTGCTGAGATGGCTTTGAGAGAAATGTTCGCTTCAGTTGTTTGTTCTCTCTCTGCGGTCTTCCTAGCATCTTCAACTTTGTCCTCCAAAAATTGTAGTTCTTCAGTCCAGTATGGTTTGTAATTTTTCCTTGCTCCTCTTGGAATAGACTCAGTGGCTGCCTGTATTATTGCTCTGTTTAGACTTTCCACCATTTGCTTCATGTTGCCATATCGTGTATTTACGTTTTCACAATATTTGTCTGTTAGTATGGCAAATCTGTCCCAATCTGCTCGTTTGTAATTCCAACGGGGCAAAGGCTTTTGCTCCTGTGGAACATACTCCATATTTATTACAAGCTTGTGTTATTTGTTTGTTTCTAGGTCCTTCATTGTTCATGGCTTTCACTAGTTTCCATAGTTTGTTTCCATCCCTGTCAAAATTAAGGTTTTCTGTTTTTTTCCTCCAACAATCTCTTGTTGTTTGATTTACTATTCTTTTATATTTTGCTGAGATGGCTTTTAGAGAGATGTTCGCTTCAGTTGTTTGTTCTCTCTCTGCGGTCTTCCTAGCATCTTCAACTTTGTCCTCCAAAATTTGTAGTTCCTCAGTCCAGTATGGTTTGTAATTTTTCCTCGCTCCTCTTGGAATAGACTCAGTGGCCGCCTGTATTATTGCTCTGTTTAGACTTTCCACCATTTGCTTCATGTTGCCATATCGTGTATTTATGTTTTCACAATATTTGTCTGTTAGTATGGAAAATCTGTCCCAATCTGCTCGTTTGTAATTCCAGCGAGGCAAAGGCTTTTGCTCCTGTGGAACATACTCCATATTTATTACAAGCTTGATTGGTCTGTGGTCACTACCTGCTAATTGGTCAAGCACATGGCGATCGATTTTGTGGAGGATGTCTCCTGTGCAGAAAGCTAAGTCTGGAGTAGAAGTGGTAATCCATCTTCTAGAGTAGAAGCTCGGTGTGTCATCCGCTTTGTTGAGTAGATGGAGATTTGAGTCTATTTCCCAGTCCTCCACTTCATCTCCTCTTTTGTCAGTATCTGGGTATCCCCATCTTTCTGAGCGGCTATTAAAGTCTCCGACAACAATGCAATTTGTGTCAGTTATTTCCATGTTTGAGAGTGTAAGATCCTTATCTGCCGGACTATACAGATTGTAAATTCTTATTTTCATGTCCTTTATCATTATATCAACACCTATAATTTCCGTTTGGTTGTCAGAGATCACAGATACTTCGCTGCAAGGTATTGTATTTCGTGTAAGTATTACAACTCCTCCTTTGTGTCCTTTGCGGTCGAAACGTGTGGCCTGATATCCCTCGACTGAAAATGTGCGATTGGCGTTGAGGTGTGTCTCTTGAATGCATGCCACATCTATTCTATCTTTATGAAGACGCTGTGTTAGTGAGGCTTTCTTGTTATAAACTCCTTCGGCATTCCATTGTAGTATGTTGAGAGTCCGGGGTGTTTTGTCAATAGCTCTTAACCTACTCCTCTGTGCCTTGACTCCACAGCACAGGGGAAGGTGACCACCAGTAGTCATGGGTGGACCCCCTCGAGGCAGGGGGCCCGGCACTATCACCGCCTGATGGGACTTCACGGGATTAGCACCATAACGATTAATTTTCATCTGTGGCATCATGAAATGATAAAGTTACGTTGCACTTCTTTGTCAAGCCTGTGGCTCAGTACATCCGATTTCGACAAGCATTTTTCGGGATGCTTTCCCTAGCCTTTGACTGTCCCCAGTCTACCTACAAGGCAGCAGGTTTGTGCGTCACTTCGTCTGGTCCCTCTCCCTTGACCTGTCCGACATGGGTGACCCTACCAGTAGCTGTGCTACCGTCGGCATAGCTCTTGGGGTCATTGGAACGCTCAAGCCCCTCTACCTCGTCAAGGTGGACGCACGGCAGAGGGGGCTTCCATTTTTACTTATACGGTGTTAGGGGAGGGGGTGGAGAGTGACGCTCTGAACATATGGTGAAGGGGTGCATGGGCCAAAAAAGGTTGAGAACCACTGACCTAGATCTTTCAATGTTGTCTCTAGTCCACAAGGTTTGCCTAGATCTTCCACTGTTATCTCTAGACCAGAAGGTTTACCTAGATCTTCCACTGTTGTCTCTAGTCCAAAAGGTTTGCCTAGATCTTCCACTGTTATCTCTAGACCAGAAGGTTTACCTAGATCTTCCACTGTTGTCTCTAGTCCAAAAGGTTTGCCTAGATCTTCCACTGTTATCTCTAGACCAGAAGGTTTACCTAGATCTTCCACTGTTGTCTCTAGTCCAAAAGGTTTGCCTAGATCTTCCACTGTTATCTCTAGACCAGAAGGTTTGCCTAGATCTTCCACTGTTGTCTCTAGTCCAAAAGGTTTGCCTAGATATGTTGTATTTTGGGCATCTGGTGTTGGTGACTAACTGCTATTTTCTGTTTCTCCACTTCATAGCCATACAGCTGCGATGGCCGAGGGGTTAAGGCGTTGGACTTGAAATCCAATGGATTATACCCGACCGCCCTCGCAGCGAGCGACTTTTTAAAAAATACTTGTATCAATTTTTCGACGCCTTCTACGAAACAAAAAGTATCCTTTATCTTGATTTATTTGGTTGTTTCGGGATTTGAGATTTAAATATTGAGCACAACCCACTAGTGGCAACGCTGATCGTATTCTGGTATGAGCCACATTGACGTGAATAGGCCTTAGGTTCATACCAGAATACGATCAGCGTTGCCAGTAGTGGGTTGTGCTCAATATTTATATCCTTTATCTGTCATTAAACATCCGTTGTGCTGATGCCGAGGTAAGCGGTTCAACCCTAAACTGGACAGCTGGACTAAAATGTTGACCTGGCGTTCTTGACTTGGGGACGTAAATTACAAGTACCTATGAAGTCGGAGTGGGTTCACCTGATGGCGAGGGACACTGTTAATAAGGAAAGCTAACCCACACGCAAAATTCAGCCCATCACTACTATAAATAGTGTGTATGGACTACGCTTGAGTTCAAAGCGAGCGAGCGCAAAAAAAAAAAGTCACCGAATGTAAGAAAAATAGTTCTGATAGTTATATAGAACCTACTTTGCTGTATGGCAGTGGATCTTTAATCGTTAATGGGGGAGGGGGGGGGGGGGAATCGGGAAAATCTAAGAAGAAACGAAAATGTGGTTCCTGAGACGAAGGTTGTGAATATCTTGCGCTGCCACAGTAACTAACACGGTTGCATGAAAGAGGTTAATTAAACTAGAACATTATATGAGTGGCACCTTGCCGTCTTGACAGACGAAAGTATGTGGAATGAAATTTGACCAAAATTCCATCTCACAATGCCTGGGCATGGATTCAGAGAACACGTGTTGCCCATGCAGCATGTTCCCTCTCTCGGCCTTGCCTTGTTTACTCCAGAGGAAAGGATAACCAGTACGTCTGGAACAAGGTAGGCTGCAGACGCTGGCGGCTATGCATCAAACCTCCAAGAGCAGGAGGTGGGTCTCACCTCCAAGAGTGGTACCGGACCCTCGTATCCGTGGGACTTAGAGGCGTTTAGCCTCATCCCACAGCTAAGGGCCTTAAAGCAAGTGTCTGGACCTGTATGAGCGCGTACACCTTTCAATCGTAAGTGTCCGGACCAATGTAAACGTGTACTACCTGCGGATCCCGCGACCAGCGAGAATAGGCCCACCGGAAATGTTTGCTCGTCTGCTGCGAGCAATCTCCCCACCTGACAGTGTGCGGATCCCGCGACCAGCGAGAACAGGCCCGCCGGAGATATTGTTCGTCTGTTGCGACCAAATCTCCGGGTCACTGAATAAGTAAATAAACGATAAAAGTAGCGGTATTTCAATTTGCGTGTGCGCTCCCACCTATACTACACCCTTCGTGTGACTTCGCAAAGTCGGACTATGCAACTATAAGAAAGAGACAAATATTATTCTTTGGTCATGTGATGAGTAGAGACACATTGGAGAATATCGTGACAACTGGAAATACCAGTGGAAAAAGAGGCAGACCGAGAGAAATGATGTCGGATGGACTGAGACGGTGGCATGGACGAATATCATCAGCAGAATTGATCCAGAACACCAAGGACCGAGATTTGTGGAGAGACACGAATACCTGCTCCAAATTGCTCAGTTTGGCTGTCCAATTAGTGTTCAGCATTCTTCTATAACACTATATCTCAAAGGCGTCCATTGGGGCATCCGTGGCGAAGAGGGCTGAAATAGTCACCGAAAGTGTTTGAATGTTTTCCGAGCACAGCGACTAAGCACATGTTCGAAACTAAAGATCTCTGAGTGGATACCGTCTGCAATCCGACCGCCCATGGTTTGTGCGGGGAGCGGCACGTAGCGAACGAAAGGCCCAATACATTGAAGTGAGGAATTAAAGCAGTCATAAGCAGGACATGACGATTCCCTTGGTGCGCTATGTTTCGGCTCTGCAACTATGGAAGCCGCCCTGGATGGGGAATAATGCCATGGGCTGTCCTTGCCTTCCCTTGAGGGTTGATCGTGAAGCATTCGACCGTTCTAACTTGACCAGCTGGAATGTGGACAGCACCACAAAAATGAGAGTCCCCCAGAATTGCTAACCTGGTCAAAAATGCACGCTAAAGTCGGATGTCTTGGCCTAAGGGCTTCGGTCTAAGGGTGCCTAACCAGATACACCGCAATTACATTTGAAAAAAACACTCCGGATTAACGCAGAAGAAGAAGAAGCAGAAGAAGAAGAAGAAGAAGAAGAAGAAGAAGAAGAAGAAGAAGAAGAAGAAGAAGAAGAAGAAGAAGAAGAAGAAGAAGAAGAAGAAGAAGAAGAAGAAGAAGAAGAAGAAGAAGAAGAAGAAGAAGAAGAAGAAGAAGAAGAAGAAGAAGAAGAAGAAGAAGAAGAAGAAGAAGAAGAAGAAGAAGAAGAAGAAGAAGAAGAAGAAGAAGAAGAAGAAGAAGAAGAAGAAGAAGAAGTAGTAGTAGTAGTAGTTTGAATGTGGAGCCTCTGTTAATGTTTGTTATCACCTTGGTTATCGGGTCGCAGTTCAATCACTATGAGCTCTTTTTGTCTGCATAACCCAGGTGCATAACTAGGTATAACTGCATATTCTTAGACATGAAAGAAAGGGACAGTCCGTATGATGAATAGCAATAAATACAAGACATCAGTATTTTAGTCTCACATTATAAACTACCACACCGGCTTCGTGGCCGAGGGGGTTAGCAGCTTTCTCCGCTAACCCCGAATACTCTCGTCACGTGACGCGACGAGAATTAGCAGTGGTTCGAATCGCAAAAAGTGACTTATGAGAGTATGGAGCCGGTCGCTCAGAAAGTCGTGGCGTGCTGATGAGCGTAATCTAGCCTAGGAATCAACATACAGCTGAAAGATGCTGGTGTTGACCGCAATATCCTGAAACAGGATGGAAACGCGGAAAAAAAAAAAAAATTATAAACTACCCCAAAAAATCTCCCTTATTCTCAACCCATGTTTCTCCTCCCTGCATCTGTCAGTTTTCCCGAAACTGTAATCATACAGCTGCGATGGCCGAGTGGTTAAGGCGTTGGACTTGAAATCCAATGGGTTATACCCGCGCAGGTTCGAATCCTGCTCGCAGCGAATATTTTTTTCCTAAGTTTTCCATTGGCACCTTGCCGTCTTGACAGACGATAGTTTGTGCTTTAAAAAGGCATAATAACTTTTAACTATGGCGGTAGCGAGTGTGACTGATAAGGCCAATTTGCGCTGTCAATGTCCGTTCACAGTGGGTGCATCTGAACACGTGGTCATTTCCACCATCATGCACCATCTTACGTCTCAAACGCTTGGTGTGTGACTTTTCTGCAATAATTTTCTCCTTTGACTTTATTCCATTTCTGATATTTGCCCTCCATGCAACACGTTCAGCGGCGACTTGCTTCCAATGTGCATTTTCAATGCCTGTATCAATCATGTCCCGCTTACACACATCTTTGTATCGTAGTAGAGGCCGACCCTGAGATCTCTTACCCATCTGTAATTCACCAAAAAAGATATCCTTTGGTATTCTACCATCATCCATCCTCCTAAGATGTCCTATCCATCTAAGCCTACGAAGACTGAGCATGGAATAAACTGTCACACAACCTGATCTTTCCAATACTTCAGTATTTGTGATTTTGTCTTGCCACTTAATACCAAGAATTCTTCGCAGACACCGCATATGAAAGCTGTTTAAATTGTTCTCTTGGTGTAAGTAAGTTGTCCAGGTTTCACTGCCATAGAGAAGAGTACTAAGGACACAGGCTTGATAGACAAGGACTTTTGTTTTGGCAGTAAGCTTCCTGTTCTCCCAGACTCTTTTTCTTAACCTGTTCATTGTTGTTGCTGCCTTACCAATCCGGATGTTGATTTCCTGATCTAGGGATAGTTTGCTATTTACCACTGATCCTAGATATGTAAAATGGTCTACTATCTCTAGTTCGGCGTCGTCAATAAAGATTGATGGTACCCCATGTGCACCTTGTGACATAATCTGTGTCTTCTTTTTGCTAATTATTAAACCAAATTCAGAACAAGCATTGGAGAATGCAGATAGTAGACATTGCAATTCTTCCTCAGAGTGGGTCGTAACTGCAGCATCATCTGCAAAAAGCAACTCTCTGATCAGTACCCTCCTAATTTTGGTCTTAGCCTTCAATCTCTGAGCATTGTAGAGGCCGCCATCTGAGCGTGAGTGAATGTATATACCACCATCCTGATCACGAAATGCATATTTCAGTAGAAGTGAAAAGTATATTCCAAAGAGGGTGGGAGCTAGTACACAACCTTGCTTAACTCCACTCTTGATTTCAAATTCTTCAGAAGTTGCACCATCAAACTTGATTATACCCTTCATGCCTGTGTGGAACGATTCCACAATGGACAGAAGAGTTGGTGGGCAGCCAATCTTCTTTAGTGCCTTGAACAGACCCTCACGACTGACCAAATCAAATGCCTTTGTGAGGTAGATGAAGGCAATAAACAGTGGTTGATTCTGTTCACGGCATTTTTCTTGCATTTGTCGCAATGAGAATATCATATCAGTGGTAGACCGGTTCTGTCGAAAGCCACACTGTGATTCGGGGTAGACTTGATCTCCTAGGACTTGAAGTCTGCGCAGAACAATTCTGGCAAATACTTTTCCAACAATACACAGAAGTGAGATACCCCTATAGTTGTTGCAGTCGCTCCGATCGCCCTTGTTCTTGTACAGTGTTATGATGCTTGAATCTTTGAAATCCTGTGGGACTTGTCCTTCTCGCCAGCATAGCTCTATTAGCTGGTGGATCTGTATAGTGAGTGTGTCTTGCCCACTCCTGATAACCTCTATTGGAATCCCATCCTTACCTGGAGCCTTGCCAGATGCAAGTTCATTTATAGCACACTTAACTTCTGTTATGGTGGGAAGTGTGTCCAGGTGGTCAAGAGTTGGTAGAGCCTCTATGGCGTTGAGGGCATCATCCGCTAGTTTGGTCTCACTTGAGTAAAGCTCCAAATAGTGCTCTACCCATCTGTCCATCTGCCGTTTCTTGTCAGTGATGATTTCTCCAGTCAAGGTTTTCAATGGTGCACTTCTTTTGATCACTGGACCACAGGCTTTCTTTATTCCTTCATACATGCTTCTTATGTCTCCCTTATCACTTGCGATTTGAATGGACTCACATAACTTGATCCAATAATCATTTGCACACTGCCTGGCAGCCTTTTGCACATCCTTCCTAGCTTGCCTTAGCTCACTCAGAGTGTTACGCGTTGGTCTTTCCTTGTTTCTTAAGAGAGCTTTCTTCTTCTTATCAATCAAGGGCTGCAGAGTCTCGCTGTTGGCCGCAAACCAGTCCTGCTTCTTATGATCCACAGTGCCGTAAACCCCTACGGCAGTTTTATAAAGAGTTTCCTTAATTTGACCCCACTTTTCATTTACTGTACAATTTTCTGGTGTATCAGTGAAAGCGTCTTCAAGTTGCTGTTGAAACTGAAAGCACTTTTCAGGATCATGAGTGTTAATAATATTAATCCTGGGGCTAGATTTGTGTTTAGCTGTGTAGATTCCCTTTGGTCTCAGTCTAACCCTTGCAACAACCAAAGAATGATCCGTATCACAGTCAGCACTGTGGTAACTACGAGTCAATGATATATGGTTCAGATGTTGTCTCCGTGTGATGAAGTCCAGCTGGTGCCAATGGCCGGATCTTGGATGTTTCCATGTGACCTTATGCATCTCTTTTGTTTTAAAAAAAGAGTTTGTGATACATAGGTCATTACCGGTGCAATGCTCCAGCAGCCTTTGCCCATTTTCATTCATGCGACCGATGTTGTATTTTCCAAGGCACACTGGCCATGAACTCGAGTCCTTGCCCACACGAGCATTGAAATCACCGAGCATATAAATGTAGTCAGATTTTGGAACTGCCTTGATCACGGAGTCTAACTCCTCATAGAACAAATCGTTCACATCATCAGAGGAATCGAGTGTCGGTGCATATGCAGTAATAATGGTGGCAAACCCACAAGAGGTTGCCAAGCGCAGGGACAATAGTCTTTCATTTCCTCCTGCTGGAATTTCAATCATTCCCAGTAGCGAATTCTTCACTGCAAAGCCCACACCGTGTTGCCTTTTTTCTGCCTGCCCTCTACCCTTCCAGAAAAAGGTGTAATTGTTTTCCCTGAGTGACCCTTCCTCAGCGAGGCGAGTCTCCTGCAGGCCAGCAATATCAATGTTAAGACGATTGAGTTCGGCTTCAATCACAGCCGTTTTTCTCACATTGTCAATATTGGTCAAGTCAGTGGAAAATCCTGGACACATGGTTCTCACGTTCCAGGTTGCAAGCCGTAGCTTGAGGTTTCTATTTTTATTTTTGTTTGTACCTGGTGCATTGGTTTTACAGCCTGCGATTCAGATTTTGTCCTAGCCCCAAGCACCCATTGAAGCAGGCAGGCTGTGGCGGATCAGCACCCAATTGGCCGGGGGCTGCCCAGCTTGAGGCGGGCGGTAGCTGATCAGTGACACCTATAGGTGTCTCCCACCGTCAGAGGCAACGCGTGGCGCCCCATGTCTACGCCAACTGACAAGGACTTATAACCCGTAACAGTTGCCTCTCGCTTTGATTCCGAGACCAGTTAAGACCAGGGATGGAGTTATTGCCTCTCCATAGCACAAAGCCTGGGCTAAAATATAGAGATCATGTGTTGCCCATACAGCATGATCCCTCTCTCGGCCTGCCTAGTTCACTCCAGAGGAAAGGTAACACCCCTACATCTGGAACAAGACAAGCTGCAGAAGCTGCCGGATCAGCAAAGCAATGCTCTAACTGTCCGCCTGTCGGAGCTTCGATCCTAGACCAGTCGCCAACCAAGGCTTAGGGCCTGGTCTGCCCTGCCATGACAATTTTGTCTTTAGCTTGCATTTCCTCGCACCAGGGTAAGGCTTGTACCCTCCCAATTGCGCTCTTCCGCCCGAAGCCGTTGGCACAATGTGGGGTGTCGGGTTTGGTAAGCGCCGCCCAACGTTCGGCGCTAACAGAAACCAGGTAGTACCGTCTACTGTTATACAGTAGCTCAGTCATATCTGACTAAGACCTGACTGGACCTAAGTTTTACGCTTAAAGATAATACGCGTTCATAATTTAAACACAGACGCCAAACACAAAATTGTATGCAAACAGAACCAAATTCGTTTTAAACCTGCGATTGCCTTATGTATAACACACCCGAACATAGCGAAAACATGGTTTAGTATGTCAGCCAAAGTATTGTTCATATATTCACTTCACAAGATATATAACTACAGTATACCCCTGACGAGATGTAGCGAAATATGCCGGGCAATAAATCGTGCAACATATTGTTTGTGGCTTCAGTGTTGAAATCCACATTGTTTTGAATTTCTCAAACGTTCCTACTTATTGAACTTTCTGTTCAACATGTCTCAATTAATGTGTTGACTCCGTTCCGCGCCATGACACAAGGCTGTCAATAATTTTCTCACAAACATTATAATTTAACACAATACATGTGAATGCCAAGCTAAACTCATCAAGTAGAATGAGTGTAAATAACATTTTCGATTGTTATCATCATGAGCCATCAGGACGTGGCAGGCGACCATGTTTCTTCACAACTTTTTGATAAGTTCGGCGGTTGGTCGCCTCAATACAACCTGCTCGTCTCTTCACGTGACCCAACAAATCACGATTGTCTTGTTTTGACGGGTGTAACCGATGTATTCCAAGCTTCAGGGCCCAACCCTCAATACAACAGGCCCGTCCAGAAATGCACCTTGCGTGTCGATCAGCCTTCAAAGGAAGGCAGGGGGAGACCATGGACATTCCCTGACATCCAAGGAGGCTTCTATAACTGCTGATCTGACACATGTTGCTCTGGTACAGGGCTCACCCAAGGAATCGTCACGTCCTGCACATGGCTGCCTTCACTTCAGTACATTGAGTCTCCGGTTCACCACAGACTGCATATTCAGAGACCAGAAGAACGCGGTTCTAGGCCTGGCATTTTGAAGACCTCCCCCCCCCCACCACACACACAAACACACACAAACACACACACAATGAGCGGTGGAGTCGGACTGTCCGCGGATTGACTGCGCTAGCCTAGCAATTGTCCATGTGGCAGCCACTGAGACGTTGTTGTCATCCACATGCCTGCCTCATTCAGAGAGGGAGATCAGGGATATTCGGAACCTGTCCTTCAAGGTTGAGAAACTTGCACATGAAGCAAGGTTTCCTTTCATAGCACCCATATTCCGTTTAGTAGACGACATTTGGTGGACATTTGAACAGAGTTGTCATTCAGCGGGGATCTCATTCCGATTCGCTGGACATTTGAACATGTCATTTTGAAGGAATCACACTCGGCACGTTAGTACAGCCCACATTCCATGAGCATCATTGACACATAATTTAGGGGTGGGGTGATGAGTGCCAGAGCGATATCTGATCCCCGCATCTCTAGGGACCAACAGCTCGCGCTGTTAGTTAGTTTAGGTTAGTAATGGCCATCTACCCGAGGTGTAAAGTGAGGATATGGCCAGAAGTCTTGCAAGGCGTTCCGTAAAACTAGCACAGAGTTCGCTGACGCCCAAGATGTGGTACAGGTTATCCCTTTTAACCTTTACCTTGTCCCCGCTGCCTGTGACCCAAGTCAGAACTCCACGAAATTGTATGTACACCTTAAGTCAATATGAATAAATGCAAGAAAACTAGCGCAGTTATACGATTTAAAAAAACACTTATGTTGTGACGTTGCATTCTTCAAAAACAATAATAACTAAACGATAGAGTAGTTGATTACGAAAAGTACAACACAAAGGTTTAGAAAAAAAATAAAGATTCAATCGCTGCGAGCAGGATTCGAACCTGCGCGGGTAAAACCCATTGGATTTCAAGTCCAACGCCTTAACCACTCGGCCATCGCAGCCTTAAGAATAGTATATGTAAATTAATAATATATAAACATAGTTCTCAGATCTCGTCCGCTGGGCTACAGGATTGTTGTTTCTACCCTGATGTAATGTGATTACACTTGATTAACACAACAAATACCGCAGTCTGATGGGAGACATGGACGTTAACGCCAGCTGGCAGGACACACGAAGACGCTGAACCCGATGTCACTACACAGATCATACTACATTAGGGCGGCTGTGGTCCAGGCCTGGCTCTCTCAGGCCAATCGAGAGTGACGGAACACGGAGTTGGTCAACTGTACAAGAAAACAATCTCAAGTCACAGAATGGATAGAAATTCTTCGGCAGCACATACACAATATAAACACTACAACACAACACGCATTTAATTCTTCTGGGGAAGACAGCGAGAGAAGACTCTTGACAATGTATCAATATCATCATCCATCATATACTTCTTATAGTCGTCATGAATGAAATGTTCTTCACATGGAAATTATAAGGGGCGTTCATTTGAAATCCGTTCGTGCCGCACCGCGCGTAATTGCGAACGTCGAACATGATTATGTCATAGTCATGAGATAAATACTGACCAATGAATAAAAGAGCAAGTGCTTATCGTCCCATGATGGATAGGTTCTGTTTCTGACCGTTGAGAAAATGGCCGGGTTGAGCCAAAATCCGCCCAAAGAAGCTCAAAGAACGGTGATTCAGTTTCTTTCATTTGAAGGATGTCGACCAGTGGACATTCATCGAAGAATGCGGGCAGCGTACGGTAACAAATGTGTGTCGAAGACAACAGCAATAGACTAGGCACGAATGTTTCGGAAAGGACGTCATTTCACGACAGATCTTCGAAGGCCGGGTCAAGCACATAATATACTATATTGTTGCAACAGAAAAAAAACCATCGCCAAAATTGATGCAGCAGTACAGATGAACCTTGTCGAAGCATACGTTCGCTAGCGATAGAATTTGATGTGTCAATTTGGACAATTCAAAAGGTCGTTCATAAGACACTGCAATATCGCAAGGTGTGTTCACAGTGAGTACCACGGATGTTGACCGACCACCAAAAAGAGGAACGCATGGGATGGTGTTTGAACCACTTGCTGCGTTACAGAGTGGAGGGTGATGAATTTCTCTTCCGCATAGTGGCAGGCAATGAATAATGGTGTCACCACTTTGAGCCGAGCTGCTAAAGAGAGAGCATGCAATGGAAGCATGCTGGATCACCAAAAAATTCAAGTTACAGGTTTCCGCTGGTAAGGTTATGCTGAGCGCATTTTTTGACCATGAAGGGTTATTGTTGGCCGACTTTAAAGAACCTGGTGTTAACATCAACTCTACCCACTACCTGCAAACACTAGACAAGCTGCAAAAAGCCATCAAGAATAATCGACCCTGCATGCTTTCTCGCGTTGTGATTCTGTTGCACGATCATGCGCATCCGCACGTCGCAAAGATTGTTGCAGGAAGCATTAGCAAGGAAGAAGTGGGAAATTCTGCAACATCCTGCCTATAGTCCTGATTTGTCATCATGTGATTTTCATTTGTTCGGACCTATAAAAAAAAAGCTCTCAAGGGGCAACGATTTCACACAGATGCAAACGTAAAGAACGCGGTAAACACTTGGTTCAGTGAGCAACCACAATCCTTTTTTTTGCGGACAGCATTCGCCGCCTACCTAAGCAATTGGATGCTTGCCTGAATGCCTACGGCGACTTGTTCTGACCAACCATGGTGCATAATTTATTCAAAATGAATAATTTGTTTAATTCTACCACGCCTGTTAATGTTTCTTTCATGCTTTTGTAATAAAGCCATTGGAACGGGTTTCAAATGAACGCTCTTAATACATCTTTGATAATCTATGCCATCTAATCATGAGATGAAGATGAAGTTGTTTGTATTATTATTTGTGGCACTGATGTTCAAATTGTCCGCAAAAATTGTTCTGTCTTCCTTTGCCCTTTTGTTTTGTGTGACTAGTGTTTCTTCCATTTACATACATTGGCACCTTTCCGTCTTGACAGATGATAGTTTGGTACACTGTGATTCAAAAAAGCTTAATAACTACAACCCATGGCGGTGGCGAATGTGACTGATAAGAACAATTCGCTCTGTACATGTTCGTCTACAGTGGATGCACATGAAAACATGGTCATTTCCACCATCATGCACCATCTTACGTCTCTCACGCTCTATGTGTACTTTATCTGCAATTATTTTCTCATTTGTCTTTATTCCATTTCTGATTAGTTGCCCTCCATGCAACACGTTCAGTGGCGACTTGCTCCCAATGTGCATTATCAATGTCTGTATCACACATGTCCCGCTTACACACATCTTTGTATCGTAGTAGAGGCCGACCTTGAGATCTCCTACCCATCTATAATTCACAAAAGATGTCCTTTGGTATTCTACCATCATCCGTCCTCCTAACGTGTCCTATCCATCTAAGTCTATGAAGACTGAGCATGGTAGGCTACATACCGTCGTATAACCTGATCTTTCCAATACTTCAGTATTTGTGATTTTGTCTTGCCACTTAATACCAAGTATTCTTCGCAGACATCGCATATGAAAGCTGTTTAAACATTTCTCTTGGTGTGAGTAAGTTGTCCAGGTTTCACTGCTATAAAGAAGAGTACTAAGGACACAGGCTTGGTAGACAAGGACTTTTGTTTTGGCAGTAAGCTTTCTGTTCTCTCAGACTCTTTTTGCTAATATGTTCATTGTTGTTGCTGCCTTGCCAATCCTGATGTTGATTTCCTGATCTAGGGATAATTTGCTATTTACCGCTGATCCTAGATAAGTAAAATGGTCTACTATCTCTAGTTCGGCGTCGTCAATAAAGATTGATGGTACACCATGTGCACCTTGTGACATAATCTGTGCCTTCTTTTTGTTTATTGTTAGACCAAATTCAGAACAAGCATTGGGGAATGCAGGTAGTAGATGTTGTAATTCTTCCTCAGAGTGGGTCGTAATTGCAGCATCATCCGCAAAAAGCAACTCTCTGATCAGTACCCTCCTAATTTTGGTCTTGGCCTTCAAAATCTGGGCATTATAGAGGCCACCATCTGAGCGTGAGTGAATGTATATACCGGCATCCAGATCATGAAAGGCATATTTTAGTAGAAGTGAAAAGTACATTCCAAAGAGGGTGGGGGATAGTACACAACCTTGCTTAACTCCACTCTTGATTTCAAACTCTTCTGAAGTTGCACCATCAAACTTGATTATACCCTTCATGCCTGTGTGGAATGATTCCACAATGGAGTGAAGAGTTGGTGGACAGAAAATGTTCTTTAGTGCCTTGAACAGACCCTCACGACTGACCAAATCAAATGCCTTTGTGAGGTCGATGAAGGCAATAAACAGTGGTTTATTTTTTTCTCGGCATTTTACTTGCACTTGTCGCAATGAGAATATCATATCAATGGTAGACCGGTTTTGTCGAATGTCGCACTGTGATTCGGGGTAGACTTGATCTCCTAGGACTTGAAGTCTGCGCAGAACAATTCTGGCAAATACTTTTCCAACAATACAAAGAAGTGAGATACCCCTATAGTTGTTACAGTCGCTCCGATTGCCCTTGTTCTTGTACAGTGTTATGATGCTTGAATCTTTGAAATCCTGTGGGACGTGTCCTTCTCGCCAGCATAGCACTGTTAGCTGGTGGATCTGTAGAGTGAGTGTGTCTTGCCCACTCCTGATAACCTCTATTGGAATCCCATCCTTACCTGGAGGCTTGCCAGATGCAAGCTCATTTATAGCATACATAA
Organism: Cepaea hortensis; assembly: GCA_963921405.1. Taxonomy (NCBI): domain Eukaryota; kingdom Metazoa; phylum Mollusca; class Gastropoda; order Stylommatophora; family Helicidae; genus Cepaea; species Cepaea hortensis. The sequence continues at coordinate 82,562,813 of OY992876.1, forward strand.
CTTCTGTTATGGTTGGAAGTGTGTCCAGGTGGTCATTAGTTGGCAGGTCCTCTATGGCGTTGAGGGCATCATCCGCTAGTTTGGTCTCACTTGAGTAAAGCTCTAAATAGTGCTATACCCATCTATCCATCTGCTGTTTCTTATCAGTGATGATTTCTCCAGTAAAGGTTTTCAGTGGTGCACTTCTTTTGATCATTGGAACACATGCTTTCTTTACCCCTTCATACATGCTTCTGATGTTTCCCTTATCACTTGCGTTTTGAATGGACTCACATAACTTGATCCAATAGTCATGTGCACACTGCCTGACAGCCTTATGCACATCCTTTCTAGCTTGCTTCAGCTCACTGAGAGTGTTATGTGTTGTTCTTTCCTTGTTTCTTAAGAGAGCTATATTCTTTTTATCAATCAAAGGCTGCAGTGTCTGGCTGTTTGCCGCAAACCAGTCCTGCTTCTTGTGATCCACAGCGCCGTAAACCACTACAGCAGATTTATAAAGAGTTTCCTTAAGTTTACCCGACTTTTCACTTACTGTAAAATTTTCTGATGTATCAGTGAAAGCGTCTTCTAGTTAATGTTGAAACTCAAAGCACTTTTCAGGATTGTGTTAATATTAATCCTGGGGCTAGGTTTATGTTTAGCTGTGTAGATTCTCTTTGGTCTCAGTCTAACCCTTGCAACAACCAAAGAATTATCCGTATCACAGTCAGCACTGTGGTAACTTTGAGTCAATGATATATGGTTCAGATGTTGTCTCCGTGTGATTATGAAGTCCAGCTGATGCCAATGGCCGGATCTTGGATGTTTCCATGTGATCTTATGCAGCTCTTTTGTTTTAAAAAAGGAGTTTGTAATACATAGGTCATTACTGGTGCAATGCTCCAGCAGCCTTTGCCCATTTTCATTCATGCGACCAATGTTGTATTTTCCAAGGCATACTGGCCATGAACTCAAGCATTGAAATCACCGAGCATATAAATGTAGTCAGATTTAGGAACTGCCTTGATCACAGAGTCTAACTCCTCATAGAACGAATCCTTCACATCATCAGAGGAAGCGAGTGTCGGTGCATATGCAGTAATAATGGTGGCAAAACCACAAGAGGTTGCCAAGCGAAGGGATAATAGTCTTTCATTACTCCCAGCTGGAATTTCAATCATTCCCAGTAGCGAATTCTTCACTGTAAAGCCCACACCATGTTGCCTTTTTTCTGCTTGCCCTCTACTCTTCCAAGAAAGGTGCAATTGTTTTCCCTGAGTGACCCTCAGCGAGGCGAGTCTCCTGCAGGCCAGCAATATCAATGTTAAGACGATTGAGTTTGGCATCAATCACAGCCATTTTTCTCACATCGTCAAGTCAGTAGAAAATCCTGGACACATGGTACTTATGTTCCAGGCTGCAAGCCGTAGCTTGAGGTTACTATTTTTCTTTTTATTAGTACCTGGTGCATTGTTTTACAGCCTGCGATTCAAATTTTGTCCTAGCCCCAAGCACCCATTGAAGCAGGCAGGCTGTGGCGGATCAGAACCCAATTGGCCGGGGGCTGCCCTGCTTGAGGCGGGCGGTAGCTGATCAGTGACACCTGTAGATGTCTCCCACCATCAGAGGCAACCCGTGCCACCCCATGTCTATGCCATTGACAAGGACTTATAACCCGTAGATGTTACCTTTCGCTTTGATTCCGAGGCTGGCTAAGACCAGGGATGGAGTTATTGCCTCTCCATAGCACAAAGCCTGGGCTAAAATATAGAGATCATGTGTTGCCCATGCAGCATGATCCCTCTCTCGGCCTGCCTAGTTCACTCCAGAGGAAAAATAACACCTATGCATCTGGAACAAGACAAGCTGCAGAAGCTGCCGGATCAGCAAAGCAATGCTCTAACTGTCTGCCTGTCGGAGCTTCAATCCTAAACCAGCTGACAACCAAGGCTTAGGTTGGATTTCCTCGCACCAGGATAAGGCATGTACCCTTCCAATTGCGCTCTTCTGCCCGAAGCCGTTGGCACAATGTGGGGTGTCGGGTTTGGTAAACGCCGCCCAACATTTGGCGCTAACAGAAAGCAGGTAGTACCGTCTACTGTCATACGGTAGCTCAGTCATATCTAACTAAGACCTGATGCACAAAATAATTCGAGCCTGCCAGGATTTCTTCCACATAAAGCTAATCTCCCCCATTTTACCACTTCTGTGTTAAATCCAATGCCGTCTCCACACTAAAGGTCGTTTGTAATGAACCTCCAACACCCCCTGTCCTGTACCTTCATATAGTCTTCTGGCAATCCATCTTGTGCTGTGCTGTACCTTCACTTCAAGGGACAATCATATACTCTTCCTGTAGTCAATCTTGTGCTGTCCTGTATCTTCACTTCAAGGGACAATCATATACTCTTCCTGTAGTCAATCTTGTGCTGTCCTGTATCTTCACTTCAAGGGACGATCATATACTCTTCCTGTAGTCCATCTTGTGCTGTCCTGTATCTTCACTTCAAGGGACAATCATGTCATGTAATCTTCCTGCAGTCCCTCTAGTGCTGTCCAACCACCTGATGATGTCCCCACACATGTAATTTGTCTTATTTGTATAATTTTGAAGAGTTATCTTGTAACACCTGCAGTCCTTGATACTAACTACAATATTTCTTTTCTTGTGTGTCAAAGATTTTCTCAACATCCTTCTATAAACAACATCTCCTCCTACATCCTTCTATAAAACACATCTCCTCCAACATCCTTCTATAAACAACATCTCCTCCAACATCCTTCTATAAACAACATCTCCTCCAACATCCTTCTATAAAACACATCTCCTCCAACATCCTTCTATAAACAACATCTCCTCCAACATACTTCTATAAACAACATCTCCTCCAACATCCTTCTATAAACAACATCTCCTCCAACATCCTTCTATAAACAACATCTCCTCCAACATCCTTCTATAAAACACATCTCCTCCAACATCCTTCTATAAACAACATCTCCTCCAACATCCTTCTATAAACAACAAATCCTCCAACATCCTTCTATAAAACCCACCTCCTCCAACACCCTTCTATAAAACACATCTCCTCCAAAATCCTTCTATAAACAACATCTCTTCCAACATCCTTCTATAAAACACATCTCCTCCAACATCCTTCTATAAACAACATCTCCTCCAACATCCTTCTATAAAACACATCTCCTCCAACATCCTTCTATAAACAACATCTCCTCCAACATCCTTCTATAAACAACATCTCCTCCAACATCCTTCTATAAACAACATCTCCTCCAACATCCTTCTATAAACAACAAATCCTCCAACATCCTTCTATAAAACCCACCTCCTCCAACACCCTTCTATAAAACACATCTCCTCCAAAATCCTTCTATAAACAACATCTCTTCCAACATCCTTCTATAAAACACATCTCCTCCAACATCCTTCTATAAACAACATCTCCTCCAACATCCTTCTATAAACAACATCTCCTCCAACATCCTTCTATAAAACACATCTCCTCCAACATCCTTCTATAAACAACATCTCCTCCAACATCCTTCTATAAAACACATATCCTCCAACATCCTTCTATAAACAACATCTCCTCCAACATCCTTCTATAAAACACATATCCTCCAACATCCTTCTATAAACAACATCTCCTCCAACATCCTTCTATAAACATCTCCAACATCCTTCTATAAACAACATCTCCTCCAACATCCTTCTATAAAACACATCTCCCCTCCAACATCCTTCTATAAAACACATCTCCTCCAACATCCTTCTATAAAACACATCTCCTCCAACATCCTTCTATAAACAACATCTCCTCCTACATCCTTCTATAAAACACATCTCCTCCAACATCCTTCTGTAAAACACATCTCCTCCAACATCCTTCTATAAAACACATCTCCTCGAACATCCTTCTATAAACAACATCTCCTCCAACATCCGTCTATAAAAACATCTCCTCCAACATCCTTCTATAAAACACATCTCCTCCAACATCCTTCTATAAAACACATCTCCTCCAACATCCTTCTATAAAACACATCTCCTCCAACATCCTTCTATAAACAGCATATCCTACAACAACCTTCTATAATGTTAAAAAAAAAACAAAAAAAAAACGCAACATTGTTGCAGTTTCAATTGTAATCTTGTACCAACATTTTATTGACGATGCTGATTCGCCCACTGCAGTTGGTTCTGGCGATGCCGGTCCGTAAGAACAGGACCTCTGTAGGGTCTTCTAGCCCAAAGACCAGCGTCGTGCAGCCGGATCCTGACCGTCTGATCTGCAATTCGACGAGCTCCTGGCATTGACTGGACTGGTGACACAGCCGAATGAAGCGGTTTTTGGCAGCAGTTGTGATTCTAGGTCTTCCACTGCGTGGCCGGTCTGCCACTGAGTCAGTTTATTGAAATCTACCCCAAAGGCGACTAATGGTGCTTCTAACCACATTATATTCTCTGGCTACTACACTTTGTGACTGTCCAGCCTGTTAACGTCGAATGATGATGAGTTGTTGTTCTGTAATGAGATGAGCCATACTTGCGCATTGAATTTTCAACTGAATTTATTTGAGGCGCGCCAGTCCTTTATAGGCAATCAATAATATGGTCAGAGAGTTTTGTGTTCAGTAAGTTTCACGGGATTATCATGAACCTGTCACGCGTTATTGTCAAAAATGTTGTTTTGACCTTGACCAGTTCATGACCTCACAAATCATGAGGTAAGCATAATTCAGGTAACCACAAGAAGTTAATGACCAGATGGACACAGTCGGTAGGCTGACTGATGTCCAATCAGTGAATATCTTTTCTAAAAGTAACACCAAAAATATTGCGTTTTTTTTGGTTGGAACAGTATGTAAACCACATCTCCTCCAATATTCCTTTATAAACCACATCTCCTCCAACATTCTTCAATAAACCACAAATCCGCCAACATCCTTCTATAAACCACATTTCCATTTTCTTCCCCATTCCCTACCATCTTGACATGGAAGAACTGCACATGAAGAGATACATTCTGTGGAGATCACGATTTGTGGAGTGGCATGACCACCCATGCCAGCCAACAAGAACTGAATGCTGGGTGAAGATGACAAACTGTCAGGAAACACTGAACTCAAAGATGTACATTAAACCTGCACAAAACATCAACACAGACAAAACAGAACACAGGCAAGCAACAGATGATGTATAGATATTTAATCAGATCATAAGCTGAAACAAAACAAATACCAGACTGTTCATCAAAAATAAATCTACATAAATAAATGTTAGTTATGTTGACATTATCATAAATGTGTGGAATAATGGTGGACAAGGTCTCACCCTATCATGGCATATCAGTGGAATACTGGTGGATTAGATCGCATACATTGCAGTGGAATACTGGTGGATAAATCCTTATGTATCACCACGTAACATACACATGTCAGCACCAACTTATACGTGTCATCACATAACATACACGCAGGCAGAATTCAGTAGTAGATAACATACATGCAGGCAGAATTCAGTAGTAGATAACAGTCAATGCCACAATACACAACCAGGCAAAAGGGCATTAACCAATGGAGAATCAACAATTCAATTGGAAACAAAGCACCACTTGGAGAGGGAACAGAGATGAAGAATAAGTCACATACAGAATGTTGTATACACAGTTACACCAGGAAAACACCACTATGATGTATGTGGAGACAAGACATGCTGTCTGCAGATACAAGACACTGATGTAAGCAGACACATTACTGAGACATGATTTACTGAGATGTACCTGATGAAAGCAGACACAAAGCAAAGTACCAAATGACAAAATACAAAATCATGATTGACCATGAGGAAACTGTTGAATGCAGACACTGGACATCTGCTGACCTAGTCTACTGTACAGGGTCAGGCTTCACCAGCAGCCTGCCAGAACATTCCATGTCGGGCGGTGTTCTTGAGTTCTGTTTGCAGTTGAACCTCTGCTCTCTTTCCTAATAAAACAGACACTCGACTACAAGATGGGGTATGCTGACAGTTGTGCATGATACTACTGTAGACATCAGTGGTTGTCATACTTGCTCTGATACTACTGTAGACATCAAACAGTGGTTGTCATACTTGCTCTACTTAACAACCCCACCTTGTAAGATATTCAACATCAAATACGACACCACTATCAACTTGTCCCGTTTGCTGTATCACAGATTACAGAAATGATCACACTCAATGGGGTGGGTCATATACTTACACTTAGAGAGAATATCATACTCAATGGGGTGGATCTCATATACTTAGAAAGAATATCACACTCATTGGGGTGGATCTCATAAACTTAGAGAGAATATCATACTCATTGGGGTGGATCTCATAAACTTAGAGGGAATATCATACTCATTGGGGTGGATCTCATAAACTTAGAGAGAATATCATACTCAATGGGGTGGGTCTCATATACTTAGAAAGAATATTATACTCAATGGGGTGGGTCACGTACTTCTAGTGAACATTATATTCACTAGGGTGGGTCACAATCTTATAGAGTATATCATACTCCCTACGGTGTGTCTTGTAGTTATAGAGAATATCATACTCACAGGGTGGGTCATATTCTTGTAATAGAGATGATCACATTCATTAGGGAGGGTCATGTTTTTGTTGTTTCTAGCCAATTGTTTGAGTAGACTACTAGAAGTTTTATGGCAAGGGATTGTTCTGTGCGTGCAATATAGCCAGCAGCATTTTATGGCTGTGAAATGTGCACCAAGAAATACAAGTTGAGAAACAGTGGGAGACACATGAGATGTGCAGTCATCAAAAGAACACATTTATACAAGAAACAACACTGCAGATACAGACAATCTGTCTCAAGTAAATGAAAGAAGATGAAATATAGTGAACACAATCTGAAAACAAGACACATTATAATAAGAGGACAAATAAATGAACAGAGAAAACTGTCCACAATAAGACAAATGATAAAAAGAGGACAAACGAATGAACAGAGAAAACTGTCCACAATAAGACAAATGATAATAAGAGGACAAATAAATGAACAGAGAAAACTGTCCACAATAAGACAAATGATAATAAGAGGACAAATAAATGAACAGAGAAAACTGTCCACAATAAGACAAATGATAATAAGAGGACAAATAAATGAACAGAGAAAACTGTCCACAATAAGACAAATGATAATAAGAGGACAAATAAATGAACAGAGAAAACTGTCCACAATAAGACAAATGATAATAAGAGGACAAATAAATGAACAGAGAAAACTGTCCACAAGACTAATGATAATAAGATGGCAAATAAATGAACAGAGAAAACTATCCACAACAAGACAAATGAGGAGCCTGCCATGTGATGCTCTAACTGACAATCAAGGTCATTGGAAGATTTAATGGGATGCCAAATCTGTGACAAGCGATGAAGAGGTCCCAGGCTTGCAGACTTGCTGCTGAAGAATACACGACACTGACGTCAACATAAGAGGACAAGAAGAATGAGTTCTTCAGATGCAGCAACCGGATGATGATGTGTAACAACTGTACACCCCCAGGGTAACAGAGCATAGTCTACGAATGTATGAATGAACATTCAGCTCACAGACAATCATCTACTGAAGGCAGGTGAAAGCACTACATGAAATATTCCCATAGAACAAGTCTAAATTTTCACTGGATACCGAGCAGTGTGGAGGTATTGCTTGAGTCTGTCAGCATCTGCCTGGCGGAAATATGTATCATCATCATCAGTGCGGATGATCTGCTCCTGGTACTGTTTGATCTCAAGCTCCATCTTGTTTCGAAGTTCTCTCTTCATTCTCTCCAGCATCTGAAATAAGCAAGGCCAACCATTCAACTGTCTATTGTGTGGTGTACTGTGTAATTGATATGAAACAACCCGAACATTTCTACCATCACTTTATGAATCTTCTTCTTCTTCTTCTTCTTCTTCTTCATCTTCTTCTTCTTCTGCGTTCATCCGGAGTGTTTTATTTTCAGATGTAATTGCGTTGTACCTGTTTAATTGTGCCTTTAGGCCAACACATCTGACTTCTGCGGCATTTGTTGACCAGGTTAACCTTCTCGGGACTTTCTGAATCTTGTATCAGAGTTATGCACCTTATATGTGACATTTGACTTGTATGTTGTTGTGTATAGTTCCTACTTCATACAATGTACACCAAAGTCAAACAATGACATACAGACATTCATCTGCCTTTTATCCCCCAATGTACGCCAAAGTCAAACAATGACATACATACATTCTTCTGCCTTTCATCTCCCAATGTACACCAAAGTTAAACAATGACATACAGACATTCTCCTGTCTTTTATCTCCCAATGTACGCCAAGGTCAAACAATGACACACAAACATTCTTCAGCCTTTTATCTCCCAATGTACACCAAAGTCAAACAATGACATACAGACATTCATCTGCCGCACCAGCATACTGGTTAGAAACCTGAACACTGAGAAAGACATAAATAAAGTAGTTGAAGAGTTTGGGAAATGCATACTACAGGCAGCGCGAGAAACAGTACCAAGAGGAGCCCGTAAACAATATAAACCCTACTGGAGTAATGAACTGGAACAGTTGCATAATGATGTGGAAGTATGTAGAAAGCAAGCAGAGGCCACACCCAGCCAAGAGCACCACAATAAATTCCAGCATGCAAAAGCCAAATTTCAAAGGGCCAAGCTGCAGGCTAGACGGAAAAGCTGGCAGGAAAAAACAGAGTCTCTGAACTTTGAAAGAGACACAAGGAAATTGTGGAAGCTAATAAAACAACTTAACGATGAGGGCACAGGGAGAAACTCAAAAATTGCACTACATAAAGATGGAAACATCTTAACAAGAAAGCAAGCAGCTGACCATTTTGCGGACTCATTCGCACAAGATAGCAATATCAAAATCAGTCCAGAGAAACAACAAGAGATTCAAGAGAAACGGCAACATACAGGACAGAAGGAAATAGTACATGAGGTTCTGGAGGCACCCATCACAATCAGCGAACTGGAGCTAGCCATATCAAAACTGAAAATGAGAAAGTCACCAGGAGCTGATGGTATCTCCAATGAAATGATCAGGAACCTAGGAACAGAGGCCAAAGCAAAGCTGTTGCAGATCTTCAATAACAGTTGGACCTTAGGCAGTGTTCCACAAGCCTGGAGAGAAGCAATCATGATACCCCTCCTAAAATCAGGGAAAGATAGTTCCATTGCCTCTAGCTACAGACCAATTAGCCTCACCAGCTGTCTCTGCAAAACACTGGAGCGCATCATCAATCACAGACTGCAGTGGTACATTGAAAGTAAAAACATCCTTGTGCCACAGCAGGCTGGCTTTAGGCAGTGCTACTCTACGGAAGATCAGACAACCTACCTCTCTCAAGAAATTGAGGATGCATTCCAAGAGAAGAAGCTGGTGCTTGCGGCATGGATAGATTTGAAGAAAGCCTTTGACAAAGTCTGGAAAGAAGGTCTGATGAATAAACTGAGAAACTGCAAAGTCAATGGAAGAATGTACAAATGGGTGAAAGCATACTTGCACAACAGAAGAGCCCGAGTACAGATAGACGGACTAAAGAGCAAGAAAGTACTACTGCATCACGGAGTTCCCCAGGGCGGAGTATTGTCCCCCACACTCTTTCTAATCTTCATCAATGATCTCGTTGCTAATCTACCGCATGGAATTAAAGCCGCAATGTATGCCGATGACCTGGTTCTATGGAGTACAAATGAACATGCATCAGTGGCCACCAGACTACTACAAAGAGCTGTAGATACATTTGTTGCATGGGCAAATAGATGGTGTGTCAGCATAAACACCGACAAGTGCAGCACCACCCTATTTACCCTCTCTCCAAAACAAAAGGCAGGGACCATCCAGATAAATGGAACACCCCTACGAGAAGATAAAGAACCAACATACCTTGGAGTAACATTTGATGGCAGGCTGACATGGAGAAAGCACATCAACAAAGCAGCAGCAAAAGCCAGAAGGAAAATAGCCATCCTGAGAAAGCTAAGTGGAACCACATGGGGAGCCAGTGGGAAAATACTTAGCAAAGTTTATCAACAGAGCATACGACCACACCTGGAATACGGGTCAACTGCATGGTGTTCGGCAGCAAAAACCACACTACAAGAGCTGGACAAAGTGCAAAATCAAGCACTTAGAGTCACCACAGGAGGGATGAGATCAACCCCTATAGTGGAAATGGAGAAGATGGGGAGGACACAAGCACTGAGTGAGCGCAGAGATACGAAAACGCTAATACAAGCAGAAAAGTTCCTCAGCTTGCCAGGCCACCCTATGAAGAACAGATTTGAAAACCTAGCTATGGGGCGGTTGAAAAGAAGTAGTTTTATCCACCAGGCCAAACGACTCTGCAGAGAAACCACCGATCTGCCCACAGTTGGTATCCCCCTAACAACTATTCCAGAGCGAACTCCATGGAAAGATGAGCATAGACTATCATTACAAATCCAGACAAAAGTGAGAGGAATATTTGACAAGGAAGATCAGAACAGTGTGCAGCGCAGAACAGCCACTCTCAGCTTCCTTGATGAAGAATACCCACAGGACCTCTGGATCCGAGTCTACACAGATGGGTCAGCACAAAATGCTGTTCGAAATGGAGGAGCGGGAGTGTACATAGAATACCCAAATAATACCAGGGACACAGCTAGAGTACCGACAGGAAAGTACTGCCATAACTACGATGCTGAAATTGAGGCAATCAAGATAGCAACAGAGAAATTACTAAATACCAGCAATGGTACACAACCTGTGGTGCTATTAACAGATGCAAAATCAGTACTCGAGGCGCTCCTGTCTGGGAAATTGCCAGTACTAAGGACACTACTTTCTGAACTTAGCAGTCAGCATAAGGTCACCATACAGTGGATACCATCCCACTGTGGAGTACCCGGGAACGACAGAGCTGATCAATTGGCTAAGGAAGGAGCCAAAGAAGAACAGCCTGATGTGCCTGTAACATACCACCAAAAGAAAAGAATGATCAAATCAGTCAGAAAGCCACCAAAACCTGCTCAAGATGACTACCACGTTATGGATAGACCAGAACAAGTCATTATTCTGCGCCTCAGAACAGGGCACAATAGATTACGCATCCACATGTATACAAAATTCAAGATTGGTGAAACAGCCATGTGTACATGTGGATTGGCGTCACAGACAGCAGAGCACATACTCCAAGACTGCCCAAAATATAACATATCTAGGCAAACCTTCTGGCCTAGAGAGACGACAGTGGAAGATAAACTCTATGGACCGCTGTGTGAACTTAAAAAGACAGTTCAATTCATACAAGAGACAGCACTGCAGTTATAGACATATTTCAAGCGAACGAAAGAAGAAGAAGAAGATCTGCCTTTTATCCCCCAATGTACGCCAAAGTCAAACAATGACATACATTCTTCGGCCTTTCATCTCCCAATGTACACCAAAGTTAAACAATGACATACAGACATTCTCCTGTCTTTTATCTCCCAATGTACGCTAAAGTCAAAGAATGACACACAAACATTCTTCAGCCTTTTATCTCCCAATGTACGCCAAAGTCAAACAATGACATACATTCTTCAGCCTTTTATCTCCCAATGTACACCAAAGTTAAACAATGACATACAGACATTCTCCTGTCTTTTATCTCCCAATGTACGCCAAAGTCAAACAATGACACATAAACATTCTTCAGCCTTTTATCTCCCAATGTACGCCAAAGTCAAACAATGACATACAGACATTTGTCTGCCTTTTATCTCCAAATGGAGCACAAACCGACAACCAACCCACGCCAGGACCTCCTATCTGTTGCTGTCTTGTTCAGCTGCTTCCATGTTCTCCCATAGCATTATTATCATTTATCTGACTCTAGTTCTCTTCTCCCCTTGTCAGGTCTGCCTCTATTTGTGCCACCCTGTGGGATCCACAGGAAGGACCTTCTAGTATAGTGGCACTGTCTTCAGGTTGTCTCAGTGTGTAACTATGAAGGACCTTCTTGTATAGTGGCACTGTCTTCAGGTTGTCTTAGTGTGTAACTATGAGGGACCTTCTTGTATAGTGGCACTGTCTTCAGGTTGTCTCAGTGTGTAACTATGAAGGACCTTCTAGTATAGTGACACTGTCTTCAGGTTGTCTCAGTGTGTAACTATGAGGGACCTTCTAGTATAGTGGCACTGTCTTCAGGTTGTCTCAGTGTAACTATGAGGGACCTTCTTGTATAGTGGCACTGTCTTCAGGTTGTCTCAGTGTGTAACTATGAAGGACCTTCTAGTATAGTGACACTGTCTTCAGGTTGTCTCATTGTGTGTCCTGTCCTGTGCCAGCTGCTTTTCCTGACCTCATGATTCGCTGGTCATTGTTTAGTTTTCCTGACCTCATGATTCGCTGGTCATTGTTTAGCTCTCCTGACCTCATGATTCGCTCGACATTGTTTAGTTCTTCTGACCTCATGATTCGCTCGACATTGTTTAGCTCTCCTGACCTCATGATTCGCTGGACATTGTTTAGTTCTCCTGACCTCATGATTCGCTGGTCATTGTTTAGTTCTCCTGACCTCATGATTCGCTCGACATTGTTTAGCTCTCCTGACCTCATGATTCGCTCGACATTGTTTAGCTCTCCTGACCTCATGATTCGCTAGTCATTGTTTAGCTCTCCTGACCTCATGATTTGCTGGTCATTGTTTAGCTCTCCTGACCTCATGATTCGCTCGACATTGTTTAGCTCTCCTGACCTCATGATTCGCTGGTCATTGTTTAGTTCTCCTGACCTCATGATTCGCTAGTCATTGTTTAGCTCTCCTGACCTCATGATTTGCTGGTCATTGTTTAGTTCTCCTGACCTCATGATTTGCTCGACATTGTTTAGCTCTCCTGACCTCATGATTCGCTAGTCATTGTTTAGCTCTCCTGACCTCATGATTCGCTTGACATTGTTTAGCTCTCCTGACCTCATGATTCGCTGGTCATTGTTTAGTTCTCCTGACCTCATGATTCGCTAGTCATTGTTTAGCTCTCCTGACCTCATGATTCGCTAGTCATTGTTTAGTTCTCCTGACCTCATGATTCGCTGGTCATTGTTTAGTTCTCCTGACCTCATGATTCGCTAGTCATTGTTTAGTTTTCCTGACCTCATGATTCGCTGGTCATTGTTTAGTTCTCCTGACCTCATGATTCGCTGGTCACTGTTTAGTTCTCCTGACCTCATGATTCGCTAGTCATTGTTTAGTTCTCCTGACCTCATGATTCGCTAGTCATTGTTTAGTTCTCCTGACCTCATGATTCGCTAGTCATTGTTTAACTCTCCTGACCTCATGATTCGCTGGTCATTGTTTAGCTCTCCTGACCTCATGATTCGCTGGTCATTGTTTAGCTCTCCTGACCTCATGATTCGCTAGTCATTGTTTAGCTCTCCTGACCTCATGATTCGCTGGTCATTGTTTAGTTCTCCTGACCTCATGATTCGCTAGTCATTGTTTAGCTCTCCTGACCTCATGATTTGCTGGTCATTGTTTAGTTCTCCTGACCTCATGATTCGCTGGTCATTGTTTAGTTCTCCTGACCTCATGATTCGCTAGTCATTGTTTAGTTTTCCTGACCTCATGATTCGCTGGTCATTGTTTAGCTCTCCTGACCTCATGATTCGCTGGTCATTGTTTAGCTCTCCTGACCTCATGATTCGCTAGTCATTGTTTAGCTCTCCTGACCTCATGATTCGCTAGTCATTGTTTAGCTCTCCTGACCTCATGATTCGCTGGTCATTGTTTAGCTCTCCTGACCTCATGATTCGCTGGTCATTGTTTAGTTCTCCTGACCTCATGATTCGCTGGTCATTGTTTAGTTCTCCTGACCTCATGATTCGCTAGTCATTGTTTAGTTTTCCTGACCTCATGATTCGCTAGTCATTGTTTAGCTCTCCTGACCTCATGATTCGCTGGTCATTGTTTAGTTCTCCTGACCTCATGATTCGCTAGTCATTGTTTAGCTCTCCTGACCTCATGATTTGCTGGTCATTGTTTAGTTCTCCTGACCTCATGATTTGCTCGACATTGTTTAGCTCTCCTGACCTCATGATTCGCTAGTCATTGTTTAGCTCTCCTGACCCCATGATTCGCTAGTCATTGTTTAGTTCTCCTGACCCCATGATTCGCTAGTCATTGTTTAGCTCTCCTGACCCCATGATTCGCTGGTCATTGTTTAGCTCTCCTGACCCCATGATTCACTGGTCATTGTTTAGCTCTCCTGACCTCATGATTCGCTGATCATTGTTTAGCTCTCCTGACCCCATGATTCGCTAGTCATTGTTTAGCTCTCCTGACCTCATGATTCGCTGGTCATTGTTTAGCTCTCCTGACCCCATGATTCGCTAGTCATTGTTTAGCTATCCTGACCTCATGATTCGCTGGTCATTGTTTAGTTCTCCTGACCCCATGATTCGCTAGTCATTGTTTAGCTCACCTGACCTCATGATTCGCTGGTCATTGTTTAGCTCTCCTGACCCCATGATTCGCTAGTCATTGTTTAGTTCTCCTGACCCCATGATTCGCTAGTCATTGTTTAGCTCTCCTGACCTCATGATTCGCTAGTCATTGTTTAGTTCTCCTGACCTCATGATTCGCTCGACATTGTTTAGTTCTCCTGACCTCAAGATTTGCTGGTCATTGTTTAGTTCTCCTGACCTCATGATTTGCTGGTCATTGTTTAGTTCTCCTGACCTCATGATTCGCTAGTCATTGTTTAGCTCTCCTGACCTCATGATTTGCTGGTCATTGTTTAGTTCTCCTGACCTCATGATTCGCTCGACATTGTTTAGTTCTCCTGACCCCATGATTCGCTAGTCATTATTTAGTTCTCCTGACCTCATGATTCGCTCGACATTGTTTAGTTCTCCTGACCTCATGATTCGCTAGTCATTGTTTAGCTCTCCTGACCCCATGATTCGCTAGTCATTGTTTAGTTCTCCTGACCTCATGATTCGCTAATCATTGTTTAGCTCTCCTGACCTCATGATTCGCTAGTCATTGTTTAGTTCTCCTGACCTCATGATTCGCTCGACATTGTTTAGTTCTCCTGACCCCATGATTCGCTCGACATTGTTTAGTTCTCCTGACCCCATGATTCGCTGGTCATTGTTTAGTTCTCCTGACCTCATGATTCACTGGTCATTGTTTAGTTCTCTCCACAAGCCCCACAGGGAGATAGGGAGAAAGAAAGCAAGGAAGCATAGACTTCAGCATCCCATGAACTGAGCATTGTGTTGCCAGGACAACTGACATATGACCCTGACCTGATTCTGTGCAGCATCTCTCAGCTGGGTTTCCAGATGTTCTCGAGCAAGCCTCTCTGCCAGCATCTCAAACTGGTTGTGGTAGCTTGTAGTGGGTTAAGGTCTAGTGCTGGTGTACACAATGATGTCAACTTCCATATTTCGAAGTACAACACACATTATATGATCTTTCTTCTTCTGATTATGTTGATAATAATAATGATGATGATAATAATAACAACAATGATGATGACAATGATAAAGATGATGATAATGTTGATGAAACAATGATGATGATAATGATGATTTTGATAAAAATAATGATGATAATAACGATGTTGATGATGATAATAATGATGATGGTGACAATAATGATGATGATGACAATAATGATGCTGATAATAATGATAATGATGATAAAGATTATGTTGATGGTAACAATGATAATGATGACTGCTGACATAAGCAAGGATACAAGTTTTCTAAGGAATCGATTTCATTCTGTCTCTGCTGCTCCTGGCGTTGACGCTGGTCCGTGGCATACTTGCGAATGTCCTTGACCCTCTCCCGCTGGATGTTCAGGGCATCCTTAAAGAGCTCACGGAAGACCTGCCATCAAACATGCGTGACACATTCATAGTTAGAAGCAGTACCACTACACCACACATCATATATCTGGCTTCTCTAACATTCATAGTTACAAATAGTACCACTACACTACACATGATCTATCTGGCTTCTCTAACATTAATAGTTACAAGTAATACCACTCTGCCGGTTTCAAGATGGCGACGGACGGTCGTGTTGTTTTGTGTTTGTTAACTTTTTCGCGTAGGGGATGGATTTATTCATCTCTTGCGTGTAATTTGTGTGCCAGGATGTAAAACCAGGAGTTTCTACTCAAGATCTGCGCGGGTGCTACGGAGTTCGTGCATCGAACGAAGCCATCCTTGAGTGAATTTTCAGCAGCGTGTGTGGTTCTCAGCAGTCTGTGTTTACATTTTTTCAACATGGCGGAACAACGTGTGTTCTCCGAGCGGTCAGCAGTCAACATAACGAAGCGGCGTGGTAGCCGCGCAGGGAGAAAGAAGCAAGGTAAGCGCGGTGGTTTGAGACGTTTTAGACTCAAGTGTCACCGTCTAGGACTCAGGAACATCCGTATTCTATATTGGAACTGTGCCAGTGTAAAACAACGGGGCTTTATTTTAGAAACCCTAGTTTACAGGAACGACATTGTAGCACTCCAGGAGACGCGACTGGGCGATCAGCTACTCCGAATTGCCGTCTTCAAATGTTTCTACAACAGACGACATCTGGGAACGGCGATTCTCGTTCGCGACAGCATGGTGGCGTCAGAGCTAGACATGTCCAGTTGGGACAGTGACGATATACAAATACAGGCGTTGAGAGTTCATTCCAGCATACCATTCGTGTTGGTTAATGTTTATGCCCGCAATGCGAGTGTGGACGCCCAGAAGTGGCAGTGCTTAAGTGGCATATTAGGCCACGAGAGAAATGTTATTTTTTGTGGTGACTTCAACGCTAAAGGCAGATCATGGGGAAACACTTCCTCCAATACACAAGGGGAGGAGCTCGAGACTGCACTGGAAACCATCGACCTGGTTTGTATCAACAGTGGCTGTGTCACCAGGACAGCAAGCCGTCCAGGCGATGAGGACAGTGCTATTGATCTGGCGCTAGTTTCACCTTCACTCACTACAGTGTGTAGATGGGGTGTCCTAGGACACCATGGCAGTGACCACCACCCTTGCAGCATATTGGTGGAGAAAGGCAGAACCAGGCAGCACAAGCTAAAGGTAAAGACGTTCCAGTATGACAGTACAGGGCAAGATGTGGTGAGTAAAATAAGATGTGACAAGCGCAGAACGTTTCAGGGCAGGAAAAAAAGCTGGGAGCAGCCACCGTGGTGGAGTTTCGAGGTGAAGAAGGCTTGGGTGGATAAGCGTAGTGCTGTAAGGAGATGGCAAAATGCCAAGAAGAACAGAGCTGGTCATCCTAGTCCCTGCTTGCACTTAGAAAGAGAGATGCACACAAAAGTAAGCTATTTCAAAAAACTGGTCAAGGTGGTTAAAAGTGAAAAATGGGCAGAAGTGTGTCAAAGAGTAAGCACAGACAAGTCACTGAAATTGTTCTGGTGACTACATAAAAGCATGAGTGGTGTAGTCAAGAATAAGAGCATTTCTGACTTCCAAGGTGCTGACCTCATCTGGCAGAGGACTGACGAGGACAAGGGCAAAGCCCTCTTTGAACGCTACCTTGAGCAGAGCAACCAGACAGACATGGGAGGCCGAAACCTGGCCAAGGAGGTCACCTCAGACAGATGCAAGGCCCAGAACACTTCGGATGAAGACACAGTGACAGTGAAAGAAATCAAGGCTGTACTTCGACGATCAAAAAACAGCGCTCCAGGGCCTGATGGCATAAGATACGACGACATCAATAGGTGTACCGACAATGAACTAGAGAAACTAGCAGACATGTACAACAACAGTATATGGAGTGCTAGCATCAAGGAGGAATGGTTACACAGCTATCTGATTCCCTTGCCGAAGCCTGACAAAGACCACAAAAAAATTCAGGGATATCGAATTATAACCATGCAGAATACAATAGGCAAGCTGCTGGAGAAGGTAATTGCCAGGAAAATATCAAGCCAACTAGAGAGGCAAGGTGTTTTCCCACCTACCCTGGGTGGGTACCGTCCAAAAAGAGAAACCTGGACCAATGCAGCAGTCTTTGCCCATGATGTCTATGAAGGTTTCCACTCAGGCACTGAAACCGTTGCTGCAGCGATTGATCTTGAGGACGCATACAACAGAGTACCACTGGATTTTTTAATGTTTCAGCTTCTTGAACTAAACGTAAGTCCATTCCTCCTTAGTTGGATTGCTGCAGCCCTCTTCCAACGGAAAGTAGTTTTTAGATGTGGCAGTTGGACTTCGGAACCAACAACAATATATCCTGGCCTACCACAGGGATCACCATTATCTCTGGTACTGTTCAACGCCTACACAGTGAGAATCACCAGTGAGCAGATCACTGGACCTGGCAGGACATTGTCATATGCCGATGATGTTTTAGTGTATCGTCAGGGTAAGGATAGAGAGGAGGTTGCTGTGGAACTACAAACCGAACTCAATCGCATAAGTACTTGGTGTGATGAAGCTGGGGCAATGGTCAACCCAACAAAGGCAACAGTGACTTGGTTCTCGTTGAATAATCATATTGTCAACAATCCAACACCAACTGTAATGCTGTGTTCAGAGACGGTGGAAAGAACGCAGGCAATGAACTACCTGGGAATACGGTTTGATCGAAGCCTTGCTTATAATGTGCACATAGACCAGGTGATAACAAAGGCCAAGCGGGGTTTGGCAGCGATGCGGGTGATGGCGGCAGCAAACTGTGAGCAGCGCCATCTATGTCTTCTGTACGAGGGGCTGGTCATGTCTGTTTTGGAGTATGCAATGGCAATCCAGACTCTCAGCCATAAGCAGATAGAAAGGATGGAAAGGATACAGAATGAAGCTATGCGCATTATTCTTGGATGTACAAGAGATACAGCATGCAGGGCGATGCGCTACCTTCTTGATTTTCCAACCATTGAAGAGAGAATACAAGTTTGCAGGGCACGCGCCTACCTCAGAATTAACGCAAACACACAACATCCACTGCATAGTGAAATTAGGAAGGTGAAGGGCAGCAGGTTAAAAAGAGGACGGTCGTGGATGGGTCAAGCCGAAGACATTCTTCAACAGGTGTGTTCACTTGAGGACTTAGAACCTGATGAGGAGTGGGTGCAAGTGCCAACAGACTTCTGCACATACTTTTCAGTTTGCATCCAACTAGATAGAAAATGCAGACAAGAAAATCCGGCTGTTGAGGCTGAAGTACAAGCGTTGATTTTCGAGAATTCGCTAGACTGTGACGCGGTCATCTACACAGATGGGTCGGTCGTCCGACATGTGAGAAGCTCATGGGCCTTTACAGCTCGGGCCGGAGGGAGAATTGTGAAGGAGGACTCTGGTGCTTTCACTGAAACCACAAGTAGCCTGACCATGGAAATCATGGCAGTAAGTAAAGCAATAACATGGCTCGAGACACAGACATTCACTAGGGCTTGTTTCCTTAGCGACTCAATGAACATGATCAAGAGGATAGAGGAGGGGTCGATCCGAAGAGAATGGTTGCTGCCTCTGAAGCGGTCTCGGCTGGCAAAGATTAGTTTCATCTTCGTGCCAGGGCATGCGGGAGTACAAGGAAATGAGCGGGCTGACAAGCTCGCAGGTGAGGCTGCTGTGGAGGGCGGACGCGCCATGGACCAAGCTGACATTCTGAATGCTCTACGTGAAGTGAGACGTTTGCGAGAACCAAGTGATGACTGTGAATCTACAACAATGGCCAGACTGCGAGAGCAGCAAATTAAAAGAGGGGTGGCCAAACAAGAACACTACGCAGGAAGCCAAAGAAGATTGATAAACCAACACAGAACTGGCGTCGTTAGCCGCTACACGCTGCGGGATTTGCTGAGGAGGGGATCTGAGCACTTATGGACTGAATGGTTCGATGTGCAACGAGGATGATCTGTCGACTAACTAACTAACTAGTAATACCACTACACCGCACATCATATATCTGGCTTCTCTAACATTCATAGTTACAAGTAGTACCATTACACTACACCACACATGATCTATCTGGCTTCTCTAACATTCATAGTTACAAGTGGTACCACTACACTAAACCACACATGATCTATCTGGCTTCTCTAACATTCATAGTTACAAATAGTACCACTACACTACACCACACATGATCTATCTGGCTTCTCTAACATTCATAGTTACAAGTAGTACCACTATACTGCACATCATATATCCGGCTTCTCTAACATTCATAGTTACAAGTGGTACCACTACACCGCACATCATATATCTGGCTACTCTAACATTTATAGTTATTAATAGTACCACTACACCACACATCATTTATCTGGCTTTTCTAACATTCATAGTTACAAGTAGTACCACTACACCACACATCATATATCTGGCTTCTCTAACATTTATAGTTGCCAGTAGTACCACTACTTCCACACATCATCTATCTGGCTTCTCTAACATTCATAGTTACAAGTAGTACCACTACACCACACATCATCTATCTGGCTTCTCTAACATTCATAGTTACAAGTGGTACCCCTACACCACACATGATCTATCTGGCTTCTCTAACATTCATAGTTACAAGTGGTACCACTACACCACACATGATCTATCTGGCTTCTCTAACATTGATAGTTACAAGTGGTACCCCTACACCACACATGATCTATCTGGCTTCTCTAACATTCATAGTTACAAGTGGTACCACTACACCACACATCATCTATGTGGCTTCTCTAACATTCATAGTTACAAGCAGTACCTCTACACTACACTACACATCATCTATGTGGCTTCTCTAACATTTACAGTTACAAGTAGTACCACTACACCACACATCATCTATCTGGCTTCCTCTTAATCATTCCTCTTCTACAATAGAGTACAGTGAATAACAAATTATGGGTGTGCATCTGTGTATTGACTCAAATTAAAAGCAGAATAGGTCAAATAACCGCTACATTTCAGAAAATGAAAAGTATCTTATGCAATAAGTCACTATGTTAGTTAGTTAGTCGACAGATCATCCTCATTGCACATAGAACCATTCAGTCCATAAGTGCTCGGATCCCCTCCTCGGTAAATCCCGCAGCGTGTAGCGGCTAACGACGCCAGTTCTGTGTTGGTTTATTAATCTTCTTTGGCTTCCTGCATGGTGTCCGTTTTTGGCCACACCCCTTTTAACTAACTGTTCTCGCAGCCTGACCATGGCTGTAGATTCACAGTCATCACTTGGTTCTCGCAGCCTGACCATGGCTGTAGATTCACAGTCATCACTTGGTTCTCGCAGCCTGACCATGGCTGTAGATTCACAGTCATCACTTGGTTCTCGCAGCCTGACCATGGCTGTAGATTCACAGTCATCACTTGGTTCTCGCAGCCTGACCATGGCTGTAGATTCACAGTCATCACTTGATTCTCACAGCCTGACCATGGCTGTAGATTCACAGTCATCACTTGGTTCTCACAGTCTGACCATGGCTGTAGATTCACAGTCATCACTTGGTTCTCGCAGCCTGACCATGGCTGTAGATTCACAGTCATCACTTGGTTCTCGCAGCCTGACCATGGCTGTAGATTCACAGTCATCACTTGATTCTCGCAGCCTGACCATGGCTGTAGATTCACAGTCATCACTTGGTTCTCGCAGCCTGACCATGGCTGTAGATTCACAGTCATCACTTGGTTCTCGCAGCCTGACCATGGCTGTAGATTCACAGTCATCACTTGGTTCTCGCAGCCTGACCATGGCTGTAGATTCACAGTCATCACTTGGTTCTCGCAGCCTGACCATGGCTGTAGATTCACAGTCATCACTTGGTTCTCGCAGCCTGACCATGGCTGTAGATTCACAGTCATCACTTGATTCTCGCAGCCTGACCATGGCTGTAGATTCACAGTCATCACTTGGTTCTCACAGTCTGACCATGGCTGTAGATTCACAGTCATCACTTGGTTCTCGCAGCCTGACCATGGCTGTAGATTCACAGTCATCACTTGGTTCTCGCAGCCTGACCATGGCTGTAGATTCACAGTCATCACTTGATTCTCGCAGCCTGACCATGGCTGTAGATTCACAGTCATCACTTGGTTCTCGCAGCCTGACCATGGCTGTAGATTCACAGTCATCACTTGATTCTCGCAGCCTGACCATGGCTGTAGATTCACAGTCATCACTTGGTTCTCGCAGCCTGACCATGGTTGTAGATTCACAGTCATCACTTGGTTCTCGCAGCCTGACCATGGCTGTAGATTCACAGCCATCACTTGGTTCTCACAGCCTGACCATGGTTGTAGATTCACAGCCATCACTTGGTTCTCGCAGCCTGACCATGGTTGTAGATTCACAGCCATCACTTGGTTCTCACAGCCTGACCATGGTTGTAGATTCACAGCCATCACTTGGTTCTCGCAGCCTAACAATGGTTGTAGATTCACAGCCATCACTTGGTTCTCACAGCCTGACCATGGTTGTAGATTCACAGCCATCACTTGGTTCTCGCAGCCTGACCATTGTTGTAGATTCACAGCCATCACTTGGTTCTCGCAGCCTGACCATGGTTGTAGATTCACAGTCATCACTTGGTTCTCGCAGCCTGACCATGGTTGTAGATTCACAGTCATCACTTGGTTCTCGCAGCCTGACCATGGTTGTAGATTCACAGTCATCACTTGGTTCTCGCAGCCTGACCATGGTTGTAGATTCACAGTCATCACTTGGTTCTCGCAGCCTGACCATGGTTGTAGATTCACAGTCATCACTTGGTTCTCGCAGCCTGACCATGGTTGTAGATTCACAGTCATCACTTGGTTCTCGCAGCCTGACCATGGTTTTAGATTCAAAGCCATCACTTGGTTCTCGCAGCCTGACCATGGCTGTAGATTCACAGTCATCACTTGATTCTCGCAGCCTGACCATGGCTGTAGATTCACAGTCATCACTTGGTTCTCGCAGCCTGACCATGGCTGTAGATTCACAGTCATCACTTGATTCTCGCAGCCTGACAATGGCTGTAGATTCACAGTCATCACTTGATTCTCGCAGCCTGACAATGGCTGTAGATTCACAGTCATCACTTGATTCTCGCAGCCTGACCATGGCTGTAGATTCTTCTTCTTCTTCTTCCATCCGGATTTTTTTTCCGGATGTGACTGCATTGTGCCTGTTTACAGCAGAGCTGCGTTCTTGCGCCGTTAGGCCGACACATCCGACTTCGGCATTTGTTGACCGGGTTAACCTTCCCGGGGCTGTAGATTCCCAGTCATCACTTGATTCTCGCAGCCTGACCATGGCTGTAGATTCACAGTCATCACTTGGTTCTCGCAGCCTGACCATGGCTGTAGATTCACAGTCATCACTTGGTTCTCGCAGCCTGACCATGGCTGTAGATTCACAGTCATCACTTGATTCTCGCAGCCTGACCATGGCTGTAGATTCACAGTCATCACTTGGTTCTCGCAGCCTGACCATGGCTGTAGATTCACAGTCATCACTTGATTCTCGCAGCCTGACCATGGCTGTAGATTCACAGTCATCACTTGATTCTCGCAGCCTGACCATGGCTGTAGATTCACAGTCATCACTTGGTTCTCGCAGCCTGACCATGGCTGTAGATTCACAGTCATCACTTGGTTCTCGCAGCCTGACCATGGCTGTAGATTCACAGCCATCACTTGGTTCTCACAGCCTGACCATGGTTGTAGATTCACAGCCATCACTTGGTTCTCGCAGCCTGACCATGGTTGTAGATTCACAGCCATCACTTGGTTCTCACAGCCTGACCATGGTTGTAGATTCACAGCCATCACTTGGTTCTCACAGCCTAACCATGGTTGTAGATTCACAGCCATCACTTGGTTCTCACAGCCTGACCATGGTTGTAGATTCACAGCCATCACTTGGTTCTCACAGCCTGACCATGGTTGTAGATTCACAGCCATCACTTGGTTCTCGCAGCTTGACCATTGTTGTAGATTCACAGCCATCACTTGGTTCTCGCAGCCTGACCATGGTTGTAGATTCACAGTCATCACTTGGTTCTCGCAGCCTGACCATGGTTGTAGATTCACAGTCATCACTTGGTTCTCGCAGCCTGACCATGGTTGTAGATTCACAGTCATCACTTGGTTCTCGCAGCCTGACCATAGTTGTAGATTCACTGTCATCACTTGGTTCTCGCAGCCTGACCATGGTTGTAGATTCACAGTCATCACTTGGTTCTCACAGCCTGACCATGGTTGTAGATTCACAGTCATCACTTGGTTCTCGCAGCCTGACCATGGTTGTAGATTCACAGTCATCACTTGGTTCTCGCAGCCTGACCATGGCTGTAGATTCACAGTCATCACTTGGTTCTCACAGTCTGACCATGGTTGTAGATTCACAGTCATCACTTGATTCTCGCAGCCTGACCATGGTTGTAGATTCACAGTCATCACTTGGTTCTCGCAGCCTGACCATGGTTGTAGATTCACAGTCATCACTTGGTTCTCGCAGCCTGATCATGGTTGTAGATTCACAGTCATCACTTGGTTCTCGCAGCCTGACCATGGTTGTAGATTCACAGTCATCACTTGGTTCTCGCAGCCTGACCATGGTTGTAGATTCACAGTCATCACTTGGTTCTCGCAGCCTGACCATGGTTGTAGATTCACTGTCATCACTTGGTTCTCGCAGCCTGACCATGGTTGTAGATTCACAGTCATCACTTGGTTCTCGCAGCCTGACCATGGTTGTAGATTCACAGTCATCACTTGGTTCTCGCAGCCTGACCATGGTTGTAGATTCACTGTCATCACTTGGTTCTCACAGCCTGACCATGGTTGTAGATTCACAGTCATCACTTGGTTCTCGCAGCCTGACCATGGTTGTAGATTCACAGTCATCACTTGGTTCTCGCAGCCTGACCATGGTTGTAGATTCACAGTCATCACTTGGTTCTCGCAGTCTGACCATGGTTGTAGATTCACAGTCATCACTTGATTCTCGCAGCCTGACCATGGTTGTAGATTCACAGTCATCACTTGGTTCTCGCAGCCTGACCATGGTTGTAGATTCACAGTCATCACTTGGTTCTCGCAGCCTGATCATGGTTGTAGATTCACAGTCATCACTTGGTTCTCGCAGCCTGACCATGGTTGTAGATTCACAGTCATCACTTGGTTCTCGCAGCCTGACCATGGTTGTAGATTCACAGTCATCACTTGGTTCTCGCAGCCTGACCATGGTTGTAGATTCACTGTCATCACTTGGTTCTCGCAGCCTGACCATGGTTGTAGATTCACAGTCATCACTTGGTTCTCGCAGCCTGACCATGGTTGTAGATTCACAGTCATCACTTGGTTCTCGCAGCCTGACCATGGTTGTAGATTCACTGTCATCACTTGGTTCTCACAGCCTGACCATGGTTGTAGATTCACAGTCATCACTTGGTTCTCGCAGCCTGACCATGGTTGTAGATTCACAGTCATCACTTGGTTCTCGCAGCCTGACCATGGTTGTAGATTCACAGTCATCACTTGGTTCTCGCAGCCTGACCATGGTTGTAGATTCACAGTCATCACTTGGTTCTCGCAGCCTGACCATGGCTGTAGATTCACAGTCATCACTTGATTCTCGCAGCCTGACCATGGCTGTAGATTCTTCTTCTTCTTCTTCCATCCGGATTTTTTTTCCGGATGTGACTGCATTGTGCCTGTTTACAGCAGAGCTGCGTTCTTGCGCCGTTAAGCCGACACATCCGACTTCTGCGGCATTTGTTGACCGGGTTAACCTTCCCGGGGCTGTAGATTCCCAGTCATCACTTGATTCTCGCAGCCTGACCATGGCTGTAGATTCACAGTCATCACTTGGTTCTCGCAGCCTGACCATGGCTGTAGATTCACAGTCATCACTTGGTTCTCGCAGCCTGACCATGGCTGTAGATTCACAGTCATCACTTGGTTCTCGCAGCCTGACCATGGCTGTAGATTCACAGTCATCACTTGGTTCTCGCAGACGACTTGCTTCTCGTAGTGCATTCAGAATATCAGCCTGGTCCATGGCTCGACCATCTTCCACAGTAGCCTTACCTGCAAGCCTGTCAGCCTGCTCATTTCCTTTTACACCCGCATGCCCTAGCACGAAAATGAAACTAATCTTTGAAAGCCGAGACCGCTTCACAGACAGCAACCACTCTCTCCAGACCCACCCCATCTCTATCTTCCTGAGCATACTCATTGAGTCACTAAGGAAACACGCCCGAGTGACTTCTGTGTCTCGAGCAATGTTATTGCTTCACTTACTGCCATGACTTCCATAGTCAGGCTACTTGTGGTCAATGCAAAAGCACCAGAATCTTCCTTCACAACTCTCCCTCTGACCTGAGCTGTAAAGGCCCATGAACTTCTCACTTGTCGAATGACGGACCCATATGTGTAAATGACAGCATCTCCCTCCTAAGAATTCTCGAAGATCAACACCTGTACTTCCACCTCCATAGCAGCCAGATGTTTTTGTCTGCATTTTCTGTCTAGTTGGATGCAAACTGAAAAAAACATACAGAACTCTGTTGGTACTTGTACCCACTCCTCGCCAGGTTCCAAGTAACACACCTGCTGAAGATTGTCTTTAACTTGACCCATCTATGACTGTCCTCTTTTTAACCTGCTGCCCTTACCTTCTTAATTTCACTATGCAGTGGACGTTGTGTGTTTGCGTTGACTCTGAGGTAGGCTCATGCTCGGCAAATTTGTATTCTGTCCCCCATGGTTTGAAAATCAAGAAGGCAGCGCATCGCCCTGCTTGCTGTATCTCTTGTATATCCAAGAATAATATGCATATCTTCGTTCTGTATCCTTTCCATCTGCTTATGACTGAGAATCAGGATTGCCATCGCATATTCACTATCATTGAATGTAAGGAAGAGAATGCGGAAATGCTATATAGAACCTGTTTGGCTGCATGGCAGTGAATCATAAAATGTGAATGAACAAATTAGGAAACGCTTAGAAGCAATGGAGATGTGGTTCCTCAGACGTCCTCAGATGTTGCAAACATCTTGGACTGCCAGAGTAACCAGTAACGACTGCCTGGAAGAGGCTAATGAAACTAACATTTTACACAAATATAAGAAAGAGATAAACATTCTTTGGTCATGTAATGAGAAAAGAGGCACAGAGGAACCAGCGTGAAGACTGGACAGATCAGTGGCAAAAACAGACGGAGGCAAACCAAGAGAAATGATCTGGATGGACTGAGACGGTAGAATGGATGGATATCTTCTTCTTCTTCTGCGTTAATCCAGATTTTTTTTTCCGGATGTGACTGCGTTGTGCCTGTTTACAGCAGAGCTGCGTTCTTGCACCGTTAGGCCGACACATCCGACTTCTGCGGGCATTTGTTGACCGGGTTAACCTTCCCGGGAGAATGGATGGATATCATCAGCAGAGTTGATCCAGAACACCAATGTTCACCAGAAAATCTGTGGAGAGTCATGGAGGCCTGCACCAGCTGGCATGGCACATGATGATGATGCATTCATCACTGTGTATATCTGGTGTAGGTGCACACACACACACACTGTCTCTCAATCTACTAGAATGTCTGTCATTCCTCATCTACCCCTGGTAGATGGTTCAAACACCCAATCCAACTTACCAAGGTCTACAGCTAGGATATACTGAGTTTTGTTATTCCAGGCCGTGCATGGTTTATGTGTTCACTGACTGTTTTAGAGCCATTATGATATACATGTTTGCATCTCACCTCCTTCATAGGCATGAGTTGTTATATGTTTTATTTTACATGCTGTGGGTTATATAACTTATATAATTCGGCTGTTTTTGCCTTAATATTTATGTTTACATGAATCCACTGGAATTCACAGCGATACTTTCCTAGAGTGAATCTGTACATGGAAATGTTTATTCTTGTATTTTTTCCCCTTCCTCGCTTTGATCTCAAGCATAGTCCATACCCGTGCTACAATTTCTAGTGCACTGGATTGATGTGTACATGTGGATTAGCTTTCCCTAGTTCCCAACTTCAGAGGTACTTGTAATTTACATCCCCATGTCAAGGACGAGAAGCCAACATTTTAGTCCAGCTGACCGGTGTAGGGGTGGAACCTGATAACTCAGCATTAGCACACTGGAAGTTTTAAGAGCAAGCGCTCTAATCCATTTGGCCCTGCTAATGTCCAATTCTTGTAATGAACTGCTTAATACTGCTTTGCAATTCTTTGTCTTTCTTTACCACATCTTCAATTACTGATTGTCTTGATACAACCAGACAGAAGGCATTGATACAACCAGACAGACTATATGGATACAGCCAGACACAAGCCAACCAACCAGTTCTTCCTTGGTCCTCCTCTTGAGAACCTTAGCCCGGGCTCGAACCTGGTACTCATTGTAGTACCTCTGTGCTCTGGCAGACTGTATACGCTTCTCATGAGTCTTGTTGCGGATCTTGATCTGCTGTTGTTTTTGCTCCTTCAACTCTTGCTACAGTGAGAGACAAGAACAAACAGTGAGAGACAAGAACAAACACAGACTGGAGTGATAACTTGGATGAAGATCTGTGGCTAACAGTGAGAGACAAGAACAAACAGTGAGAGACAAGAACAAACACAGACTGGAGTGATAACTTGGATGA
This sequence comes from Cepaea hortensis, assembly GCA_963921405.1. Lineage (NCBI taxonomy): Eukaryota > Metazoa > Mollusca > Gastropoda > Stylommatophora > Helicidae > Cepaea > Cepaea hortensis. The sequence goes on from OY992876.1 coordinate 82,591,439, forward strand.
AGATCTGTGGCTAACAGTGAGAGACAAGAACAAACAGTGAGAGACAAGAACAAACAGTGAGAGACAAGAACAAACAGTGAGAGACAAGAACAAACAGTGAGAGACAAGAACAAACAGTGAGAGACAAGAACAAACAGTGAGAGACAAGAACAAACAGTGAGAGACAAGAACAACAGTGAGAGACAAGAACAAACAGTGAGAGACAAGAACAAACACAGACCGGAGTGATAACTTGGATGAAGATCTGTGACTAACAGTGAGAGACAAGAACAAACATGAGACAAGAACAAACAGTGAGAGACAAGAACAAACAGTGAGAAACAAAGGAAACAGTGAGAGACAAGAATAAATAGTGAGAGACAAGAACAAATAGTGAGAGACAAGAACAAACACAAAACAGAGTGATAACTTGGATGAATATGTGGCCATCAGTGAAAGACAAGAACAAACACTGAACAGAATGATAACATGGATGAAGATCTGTGGCTAACAGTGAGAGACAAAAACAAACATGAGACAAGAACAAACACAGATGGGGTGTGTTAGCACAGCTACCGTGCCAGACGGGGTGCACACCTGGGAACATAATGGATGCAAACAACATCGACACGTGGAGACAGTGGCATGTCCTACAAAACTGCCTTGGGAGACAAACTAGGCATCACATGTTGGGATCAGGTTGGAGATGTGGGCTGGCAAGTTCACATACGTCCACAATTCGGTTGTACACAGAAACAATGTAAGCATCCCACACGGGACGTAAGAAGAAGTACAATACACCACAAATGACCACACAGATATTGGGAAAGTGTACACCACATACAACCATACAATGGAAAACTACACCACACATGAGCACACAGATGGAAAAGTGTACACTACATACAGCCATACAATGGGAAAGTGTTCCCCACATACAGCCATACAATGGGGAAAGTGTACACCACATACAACCATACAATGGAAAACTGTACACCACACATGAGCACACAGATAATGGGAAAGTGTACACTAAATACAGTCATACAATGGGAAAGTGTTCCCCACAAACAGCCTTACAATGGGAAAGTGTTCCCCACATACAGCCATACAATGGGAAAGTGTACACCACATATAACCATAAAGACTGGGAAAATGTACACCACATATGAGCACACAGATAATGGGAAAGTTTACACCACATACAACCATATAGACAATGGGAAAATGTACAACACACAGAGCACAGATAATGGGAAAGTGTACACTACATACAACCATATAGACAATGGGAAAATGTACACCACAAAGAACACAGATAATGGGAAAGTGTACACTACATACAGCCATACAATGGAAAGTGTACATCACATACAACCATACAATGAGAAAATGTACACCACATATGAGTACACACACAATGGAAAACTACACACGAGCACACAGACAATGGGAAAATGTACACCACACATGAGTACATATACAATGGGAAAATGTACACCACATATGAGTACACATACAATGGGAAAATGTACAGACAATGGGAAAATGTTCACCACATATGTGTACACAGACAATGGGAAAGTGTACGCATGTGCACACAGACAATGGGAAACTGTACATATGAGCATACAGACAATGAGAAAGTGTACATATGAGCACACAGACAATGGGAAAGTGTACACCACATAAGATTACACAATGGGAAAATATACACCACATATGAGCACACAGACAATGAGAAAGTGTACACATGTGCACACAGACAATGAGAAACTGTACATATGAGCACACAGACAATGAGAAAGTGTACATATGAGCACACGGACAATGGGAAATTGTACACCACATATGAGTACACAGACAATGGGAAAATTTACGCCACATATGAGCACACAGACAATGGGAAAGTGTACTTATGAGTACACAGACAAAGGGAAAATGTACACCACATATGAGTACACAGACAATGAGAAAATGTACAGCACATATGAGCACACAGACAATGAGAAAGTGGACACGTGCACACAGACAATGAGAAACTGTACATATGAGCACACAGACAATGGGAAAGTGCACACCACATATGATTACACAATGGGAAAATGTACACCACATATGAGTACACAGACAATGAGAAAGTGTACACATGTGCACACAGACAATGAGAAACTGTACGTATGAGCAAACAGACAATGAGAAAGTGTACATATGAGCATACAGACAAAGGGAAAATGTACACCACATATGAGTACACAGACAATGGGAAAATGTACAGCACATATGAGCACACAGACAATGAGAAAGTGGACACATGTGCACACAGACAATGAGAAACTGTACATATGAGCACACAGACAATGGGACATATGGCAGAGAATGGACATAGAGCAGAGAATGCTTTTCACACTATACCAGCACTTGATCCTCTTAGTAATTGATTCTGGATTAGGTCTGCTCACTGTCTCAGAGAGTCAGCTGGTGAAGTTAGAGTGCATACAGAACGAAGCTTTGCGGGTAATTCTGGGATGCACTAGAGACACCCCAGTAGTGTGTATGCGTTACATTCTTGGTCTGCCGACTGTTGATGGTAGGCTCAAGGTGATGCAGGCGAAGGCATACCTCAGAATAGCTGCAGACACAGACCACCCACTGCATGAGGCGCTGGACGCAGTTAAGGGTCAGCGACTGATAAGAGGGAAATCATGGATGGCTCAGGCGGAGGATACGATCAGACAGGTGTGCCCCTTGGAGAACATTAGGCGTGGAGAGGAGTGGGTCAGAGTGCCAGCGGAGCAGTCAGACTTGTGCAGAGTTATAATCACATTAAGCCGGGAGTGCAGGGAGTGGCCAGCAGGGGCCACAGAAGTGGAAATCCAGCAACTAATTCAGGACAATGCTCACTAGAGTGATGTGATTTTCTACACAGATGGTTCGGTGTCAAGAGGTGAGAGAAGTGGCTGGGGGTTCATAGCCAAAGCTAATGGTCGATGTTTGGGGCAGGAGAGCCTGGCATATGATACCAAAACATCCAGCTTAAGAATGGAAGTGGAGGCAGTCACTGCGGCTCTCCGCTGGATGGAGAATACGACACACACACACATCGTGATTGTAACTGACTCAGAAAGCATGCTGACGAGGGTGAGGATGGGCAGACTTCGTGCGGAGTGGCTTGCTTCGCTTCAGAGGTCACGGGTGACAAGCATCGCCTGGATCTTTTCTCCGGGGCATGCCGGTGTGCTGGGAAATGAACAGGCGGACAGATTGGCTGGCTCTGCAGAACTTGGTGGAGTATTGATACATGACAAGGCAGACGTGGTTGCGGCCTTGTGGGAGCACGTGCACACCTCGGAGGAGCAAATGGATTACCATGGTCTGGCAAGAATGAGACAACGAGGAGTGACGAAGGGATCTGGCAGACACTCAACGCTCAGAGGAAAGGCAAGACGGACTTATAATCAGATTGCTACTATTAGTGTTGGAACTCTTCGCTGGCTGCTGAGAATGGGGACGGAGCACTTATGGGAATGCCCCGAATGCTGTGATGTCGATTCCTAAATCAATCAATCAACACAGACAATGGGAAAGTATACACCACATATGATTACACAATGGGAAAATGCACACCACATATGAGTACACATACAATGAGAAAGTGTACACATGTGAACACAGACAATGAGAAACTGTACATATGAGCACACAGACAATGAGAAAGTGTACATATGAGCACACAATGGGGAAATTTACACCACATATGAGCACACAGACAATGGGAAAGTGTACTTATGAGTACACAGACAAAGGGAAAATGTACACCACATATGAGTACACAGACAATAGGAAAATGTACAGCACATATGAGCACACAGACAATGAGAAAGTGGACACATGTGCACACAGACAATGAGAAACTGTACATATGAGCACACAGACAATGGGAAAGTGTTCATCATATATGAGCACACAGACAATGAGAAAGTGTACATATGAGCACACAGACAGTGAGAAAGTGTACCAGTCTCCGTGAGTGGTCCAGCTGTTTCCTCATGATTTCTGAGAGCATGCCATGCCTCTCTGCTGCCTCTGCCAGCTGCAAAGAAGACACAAACAACACAAGTCAACAAATCTCATTTGTTTACTCTGCAGGGACTGTTAGTACAGGACACTTGCACATGCTGTAAGGTGCATTAGGCAAGGTGGTGCTGAAGTCAATACCACAGCATTAGGCAAGGTGGTGCTGAAGTCAATACCACAGCATTAGGCAAGGTGGTGCTAAAGTCAATACCACAGCATTAGACAAGGTAGTGCTGAAGTCAATACCACAGTGACTGAATTCACTTCCCATGACTTTTCCTGGCACCAAGTTGAAACATGGTTGACCTGATAGTCCAAGTCCATTTTTAAAATCCGCATCGATGTGGATTTAAAACCTTGTCCACCAAGTCGGCAGGCAAGCGTTTAGCCACTAAATTACCACAGCTCCTACATGTTTACATGTCCACTAAGTCGGCATGCAAGCGTTTAGCCACTAAATTACCAGAGCTCACACATGTTTACATGTGCACAGAGTCAGGAGGCAAGCATTTAGCCACTAAATTACCACAGCTCCTACAAGGCGGCCAGAGGAAACGCTTTAAAGACTCTGAAAATCTCACTGAATGCTTTTGGAATTCATCATGACACCTGGGAGACTGCTGCCAAAGACCACAATTTGTGGCGTACACCATTACGCAAGAGTGCAGTCACTTTTGAAGCAACCAGGACTGCAAGAGCTGTGAAGAAAAGGCTGGACAGAAAAACCACTGCAGGAAATCCTTCTCCTGGAACGTCAAGCATTCTTTGCCCACATTATCAAAGAACATTTTGAGCCAAAATAGGCCTTATCAGTCATCTCAGAACTCATGGCTCCATACTTTCAACCCCATTGGATGAAATTAATGGTCATCATCATTCTTGATGGACAAACAACACAGCTCCTACATGTTTACATGTCCACTAAGTCGGCAAGCAAGCATTTAACCACTAAATTATCACAGCTAACATACATGTTTACATGTGCATCGAGTCAGCAAGCAAGCATTTAGCCACTGAATTATCACAGCTCCCACATGTTTACACTGGACAGAAGATAACTACCTAAAATACTTTCCACTAAAGAAACTACTTATTCATCTTTTCAAAGTTTTTCCTCTTCTATCTTAGGGCACAGAGATGTTTTTGTGTGCACTTTAGTCTTTCCTCTTCTATTTTTAGCTTTTCCTCTTCTACCTTTAGTCTTACCTCTTTCCTCTTTTACGTTTAGTGTTTCCTCTTCTAACTTTAGTGTTTCCTCTTCTATATTTAGTGTTTCCTCTTCTATATTTAGTCTTTACTCTTCTATCTTAGGGCACAGGGATGTCTTTGTGTGCACTTTAGTTTTTCCTCTTCTATATTTAGTCTTTCCTCTTCAATATCAAGTCTTTCCTCTTTTACATTTAGTGTTTCCTCTTCTACCTTTAGTGATTCCTCTTCTATCTGTAATCTTTAATCTTTTATTGTTAGTCTTTCCTCTTCTACCTTTAGACTTTCCTCTTCTGTCTCTAGTCCTTCCTATTCTATCTTGACTCATTCCTCTTCTATCTCTAGTCCTTCCTCTTCTATCTCTAGTCCTTCCTCTTCTATCTCTAGTCCTTCCTCTTCTATCTCTAGTCCTTCCTCTTCTATCTCTAGTCCTTCCTCTTCTATCTCTAGTCATTGCTCTTCTATCTCTAGTCATTGCTCTTCTATCTCTAGTCCTTCCTCTTCTATCTCTAGTCCTTCCTCTTCTATCTCTAGTCCTTCCTCTTCTATCTCTAGTCCTTCCTCTTCTATCTCTAGTAATTGCTCTTCTATCTCTAGTCCTTCCTCTTCTATCTCTAGTCCTTCCTCTTCTATCTCTAGTCCTTCCTCTTCTATCTCTAGTAATTATTCTTCTATCTCTAGTCATTGCTCTTCTATCTCTAGTCATTCCTCTTCTATCTCTAGTCCTTCCTCTTCTATCTCTAGTCATTCCTCTTCTATCTCTAGTCCTTCCTCTTCTATCTCTAGTCATTGCGCTTCTATTTCTAGTCATTCCTCTTCTACCTTTAGTGTTTCCTCTTCTATCTGTAGTCTTTAATCTTTTATTGTTAGTCTTTCCTCTTCTACCTTTAGACTTTCCTCTTCTGTCTCTAGTCCTTCCTATTCTATCTTGACTCATTCCTCTTCTATCTCTAGTCCTTCCTCTTCAATCTCTAGTCCTTCCTCTTCTATCTCTAGTCCTTCCTCTTCTATCTCTAGTCATTGCTCTTCTATCTCTAGTCCTTCCTCTTCTATCTCTAGTCCTTCCTCTTCTATCTCTAGTCTTTCCTCTTCTATATATCCTATCAGAAACAAGAGACGGGTATTGCAGTTTATATTTCCAACTCGCTTAACGCCCACCGCAGGCTAGACTTTGAAACCTGTGAGATTGAGTGTGTATGGATAGAGGTTAAACTTCAAAATTGCATACCGCTAGTAGTTGGCTATCTTTATCGAAACCCCAGTGCAGGAAATATCTGGTATGAAAAATTCACCACTATGATGGATGTAGTCTTTAGTAATGCTAGGGAAATAATATTGCTAGGTGACTTCAACATAGACGCTAACAAATCAAACAAAACATGGGAAAACATAATAGAGTAATATAATTTCCAACAGTTAGTCAAACAAGCCACTAGAATCACTAAATCATCTGCAACACTTATAGATCATATTTATACTACGTGTGCTGATAACATCACAGAATGTAGTGTACCTATCAATGCAATGAGCGATCACTATCCAGTATGTTGCACGTGGTCGAAAAGGGGCACCAAAACTCCCAAACACAAACATATAAGCATAAAATATAGAAATTACAAAAATTTCAATCGAGACGTCTTCTTACAAGATTTGGTCAACTCATCTCTAGATTATGTTTACCAGCTTCCTGACCCAGACGATGCTCTGGACCACTGGCTAAAGACCTTTCTAAGTATATTTGATAAACATGTTCCATTTAAGGAAGTTCGTGTTAAACATCACACAAAGCCCCCGTGGATCACACAGGAGGTAGTTGAACTTATGAGAGATCGCGACAGGGCTCACAAAAATAGAGATCTAACTATGTACCGTAGTCTGAGAAACAAAGTTCAATATGTTATTCGGAAGGAAAAGAAAAACTATTTTAAGAACATAGTAATAGATCAAACCAACACTAAAGATATATGGAAAGCAATTAATACCTTGACAAACAAACACAAATCATCACAATCATTACCATCAAATCAGGTTACATGTGATCAATTCAGTAGATACTTTCAGTCCGACATAAACCAACTGAAGGCTGCAATACCAGATGCGCCTCATGACATATCTTTATTATCATCATTCTGTGAGAACAAATGCTATGGACACATTTCCTCCAACATACCGCTAATGACGACAACTGAAGTATTTACTCATCTCCGTAATCTAAAAAACAATAACTCATCAGGACTAGATGGAATTAGTAGTCGGATCCTTCGCCATGCTGCACCGGCGATCTGCGAGTCACTAACTTTTATATATAATCAATGTCTAACCAGAGGTCACTTCCCATCAGCCTTTAAAATCGCTAAAGTGTATCCTCATTTAAAAGCTGGTCCTCTAGACGATCGTCTCATGAGTAATTATAGACCAATTTCCATATTATCCTCATTATCCAAACCGCTAGAAAAGCACATCCACAAAACAACACTAGATCACTTAGTTCGCCATAAACTGATAGTTGACAGTCAGTCAGGATTTCGGCCAAAATATTCTTGCCATACGGCACTAACAAACATGATAGAAAACTGGCATCAAAATATTAACAACAATACTCTATGTGGAGCGGTGTTTATAGACTTTAGGAAAGCATTCGATATGATAGATCATACTATTCTAATTAAAAAACTAGAAACAATGAAAGTAAGTTTTAATATAGTGACATTAATAAAATCATTCTTATTAGACAGAAAGCAAGTAGTATCACACAATAAAGTTTTATCTCAAGCCATTACCATTAATATTGGAGTACCTCAGGGGTCTATTCTTGGCCCTCTATTATTTGCCATTTATATAAATGATCTTCCATTAAATCTGTCGTCGTCCTGCGATCTATTTGCTGATGACTGCACAGTATATACTAACGCTGTTGATCGTAATGTGCTAGAATTATCCTTGCAACAGGAAATAAATAGTGTAGTTAACTGGAGTCATGCAAACCGCATGCAAATTAACATTACTAAAACAAAGTCTATGTTAATAGGAACCAGGCAAAGACTTCACACTCTAAACTCGCAGAGAACTCTTCAGCTGCACATTGGCAGCACGCCTGTAGAAAGTGTCACCGAGCACAAGACACTGGGTGTTATCATAGATCAAAATCTAACTTTTAACTCACATGTTCATGCTCTAGTTAAACAAATAGCCAAAAAAGTATACCAACTTGCCAAAATTAAAAATTTCCTTGACGAAAACACAAGAAAGATATTCTATACTTCTCATATACAAACACATATTGATTACTGCTCCACAGTCTGGGATGGATGCTCCAAATCAATAACAAAACGCCTATATTCACTCCAGAAAAGGGCAGTGCGTTTAATTAATGGTGAAAAGCTTACCGACAATTCTAACCTATATAAACGTCTCCGGTTACTGCCACTCCACAAGCGCCTGCTTTTTAATAAGACCAAACTAATTCACAAAATCCTATTTCAAAATGCTCCAAGCTACCTTTGGCCATTGTTTAAATATAACGCTAGACATAGCGAACGACTAAATATACTTCATGTCCCTAAACCTAGGATAGACTTATATAAAACAAGCTTAGCATACTCTGCCGCTCAGTTGTGGAACAATCTTCCACAAGAAATCAAAGACACCACCAATCATGATACATACATTCGCAATCTGTTTGAACACTACCTTAGTACAGACTACATTCCCCCATAACAAACAACACAAAAAAGACAATAATGGTAACTTATCTCAAACGACAACTAGCCAAAAAACATTCCCTTATGTATGGCACGTTACACCCTCCTTAGGTATTTATAATGCCCATGTTAAACACTGCCTCAGTGAGTCATTTGTTATTGATTATTTTTCATGCGTTTTAATGTTCTTTTGTTGTCAAAAGTTGCTTCATAAGTGATGTTGAATGAAAGAATGTATGAGAGGAAATAGAGAAGAAGGGCAGAATGTCAGACGGGCCTGCGTGCCCAATTCTTAACCCTTTGAAAATAAAGACTTATTATTATTATTATTATTATTATTATTATTATTATCTCTAGTCATTATTATTATTATTATTATTATTATTATCTCTAGTCATTGCTCTTCTATCTCTAGTCCTTCCTCTTCTATCTCTAGTCCTTCCTCTTCTATCTCTAGTCATTGCTCTTCTATCTCTAGTCCTTCCTCTTCTATCTCTAGTCATTGCTCTTCTATCTCTAGTCATTGCTCTTCTATCTCTAGTCATTGCTCTTCTATCTCTAGTCATTGCTCTTCTATCTCTAGTAATTGCTCTTCTATCTCTAGTCATTGCTCTTCTATCTCCAGTCATTCCTCTTCTATCTCCAGTCATTCCTCTTCTATCTCTAATCTTTCCTATTCTATCTCTAGTCATTAATCTTCTATCTCTAGTCATTGCTCTTCTATCTCTAGTCATTAATCTTCTATCTCTAGTCATTGCTCTTCTATCTCTAGTCATTGCTCTTCTATCTCTAGTCATTAATCTTCTATCTCTAGTCATTGCTCTTCTATCTCTAGTCATTGCTCTTCTATCTCCAGTCATTCCTCTTCTATCTCTAGTCATTCCTCTTCTATCTTGAGGTGTAGAGGTACTTGAGGTCATCTGAAATCTGTTCTCTTCTAAGATCTCAGGGCCAGAAAATCAACCACAGCGCAGTCTACAATGCCAACCAACAAAGAACTCAACATGAACTAATAAACCCAACCCATGAACAAAACAAATACATGTGGCCATACCTGATTCTGTGCCCTGGACTTCTTCCGTTCAATGTCCTGATAGGCTCTGGTCAGAGCCTCTATTTGATGCAGACCCTTCCTCCACAGCTCGTGCCAGGTGTGCTCTGAGAGGTGGAGGTAAGGGAACTCTTCCATCAAAAAAGGTAGCAAGTCTTCTTCACTTTCAAGCGCCGCTGTTGCCATGGAGATAACATTCAAGCATTAGACAGTTGCTTTTGTTTACTTTGTTCTATATTGCCAAATGACATACAGTAATTATTTTTTACATTGTTCTGTATTGGCAAGAGTGTTTTACAGTTATTATTGTTGACCTTTGAAAGACGGAGTGATGGTATCAAGAACAACTATAGTGAAATGAATACCAACGTACAAACAGCATTAGAAAGAGTGTATAAAAGATCTTTACATCTCCCACACTGAGATAAATGGAGGAAGAGAAGAATGTTTATTTATTCCGTAGAGTTAATTATTGTTCAAGAGCAGGGGTGGCCAACACGAGGCCCGCGGGCCGCATGCGGCCCGCCGGTAGTCATGTTGTGGCCCGCGGAGTGGGAAATGACGATGTGGTCGTCGCTGTAGCACGCTTGCTTGTTTACTTTAATTTAACCAAAAAAATTAGGTGCGTGACCCGGCAGGAAATATTATTTCTGAAATTTGGCCCGCCTGCTGAAAAGGTTGGCCACCCCTGTTCAAGAGAGTTAGTTATTGTTTACTTTGTTCTATACTGGTAAGAGTGTTAGTTTTTGTTTGTTCTATACTGGTAAGAGTGTTAGTTGTTGTTTTCATTACTCTGTAATGGAAAGAATGCTATTATTTACTTTGTTCTATACTGGTAAGTTAGTTGTTGTTTACTATGTTCTATACTGGTAAGAATGCTATTATTTACTTTGTTCTATACTGGTAAGTTAGTTGTTGTTTACTTTGTTCTATACTGGTAAGAGTTGTTTACTTTGTTCTATACTGGCAAACATGTTAGTTATTGTTTACTATGTTCTGTATTGGCATGTGTTTACAGGAGTTATTGTTTTCTTTGTTCAGTATGGGCAAGAGTAATTCAGTAATTACTGTTTACTTTGTTCTGTACTGCCAAGAGTTTTATATACAAGTTATTATAGAATTTTAACTAAGTGAAGTGACAGATTGACTACTTTTAACTAACTAAAGTGACTGACAGACTACTTTTAACTAACCAGAGTGACTGACAGACTACTTTTAATTAACTAGAGTGACTGACAGACTACTTTTAACTAACTAGAGTGAATGACAGACTACTTTTAACTAACTAGAGTGACTGACAGACTACTTTTAACTAACTAGAGTGACTGACAGACTACTTTTAACTAGCCAGAGTGACTGACAGACTACTTTTAACTAACTAGAGTGACTGACAGACTACTTTTAACTAACTAGAGTGACTGACAGACTACTTTTAACTAACTAGAGTGAATGACAGACTACTTTTAACTAACTAGAGTGACTGACAGACTACTTTTAACTAACTAGAGTGAATGACAGACTACTTTTAACTAACTAGAGTGACTGACAGACTACTTTTAACTATCTAGAGTGACTGACAGACTACTTTTAACTAACTAGAGTGAATGACAGACTACTTTTAACTAACTAGAGTGACTGACAGACTACTTTTAACTAACTAGAGTGACTGACAGACTACTTTTAACTAGCCAGAGTGACTGACAGACTACTTTTAACTAGCCAGAGTGACTGACAGACTACTTTTAACTAAATAGAGTGGCTGACAGACTATTTTTAACTAACTAGAGTGAATGACAGACTACTTTTAACTAACTATAGTGACTGACAGACTACTTTTAACTAACTAGAGTGGCTGACAGACTACTTTTAACTAACTAGAATGAATGGCAGACTACTTTTAACTAACTAGAATGAATGGCAGACTACTTTTAACTAACTAGAGTGAATGACAGACTACTTTTAACTAACTAGAGTGGCTGACAGACTACTTTTAACTAACTAGAATGAATGGCAGACTACTTTTAACTAACTAGAGTGACTGACAGACTACTTTTAACTAACTAGAGTGGCTGACAGACTACTTTTAACTAACTAGAGTGGCTGACAGACTACTTTTAACTAACTAGAGTGAATGGCAGACTACTTTTAACTAACTAGAGTGACTGACAGACTACTTTTAACTAACTAGAGTGGCTGACAGACTACTTTTAACTAACTAGAATGAATGGCAGACTACTTTTAACTAACTAGAATGAATGGCAGACTACTTTTAACTAACTAAAGTGAATGACAGACTACTTTTAACTAACTAGAGTGAATGACAGACTACTTTTAACTAACTAGAATGAATGGCAGACTACTTTTAACTAACTAGAGTGAATGACAGACTACTTTTAACTAACTAGAGTGAATGACAGACTACTTTTAACTAACTAGAGTGATTGACAGACTACTTTTAACTAACTAGAATGAATGGCAGACTACTTTTAACTAACTAGAATGAATGGCAGACTACTTTTAACTAACTAGAATGAATGGCAGACTACTTTTAACTAACTAGAATGAATGGCAGACTACTTTTAACTAACTAGAATGACTGACAGACTACTTTTAACTAACTAGAATGAATGGCAGACTACTTTTAACTAACTAGAATGAATGGCAGACTACTTTTAACTAACTAGAATGAATGGCAGACTACTTTTAACTAACTAGAATGAATGGCAGACTACTTTTAACTAACTAGAGTGAATGACAGACTACTTTTAACTAACTAGAATGAATGGCAGACTACTTTTAACTAACTAGAATGAATGGCAGACTACTTTTAACTAACTAGAGTGAATGACAGACTACTTTTAACTAACTAGAATGAATGGCAGACTACTTTTAACTAACTAGAATGAATGGCAGACTACTTTTAACTAACTAGAATGAACGGCAGACTACTTTTAACTAACTAGAATGAATGGCAGACTACTTTTAACTAACTAGAGTGACTGACAGACTACTTTTAACTAACTAGAGTGAATGACAGACTACTTTTAACCAACTAGAGTGACTGACAGACTACTTTTAACTAACTAGAGTGAATGACAGACTACTTTTAACTAGAATGAATGGCATTAACTAGAATGAATGGCAGACTACTTTTAACTAACTAGAGTGACTGACAGACTACTTTTAACTAACTAGAGTGACTGACAGACTACTTTTAACTAACTAGAGTGGCTGACAGACTACTTTTAACTAACTAGAATGACTGACAGACTACTTTTAACTAACTAGAGTGACTGACAGACTACTTTTAACTAACTAGAGTGGCTGACAGACTACTTTTAACTAACTAGAATGAATGGCAGACTACTTTTAACTATCTAGAATGAATGGCAGACTACTTTTAACTAGCCAGAGTGACTGACAGACTACTTTTAACTAGCCAGAGTGACTGACAGACTACTTTTAACTAACTAGAGTGGCTGACAGACTACTTTTAACTAACTAGAATGAATGGCAGACTACTTTTAACTAACTAGAATGAATGGCAGACTACTTTTAACTAACTAAAGTGAATGACAGACTACTTTTAACTAACTAGAGTGACTGACAGACTACTTTTAACTAACTAGAGTGACTGACAGACTACTTTTAACTAACTAGAATGAATGGCAGACTACTTTTAACTAACTAGAGTGAATGACAGACTACTTTTAACTAACTAGAATGAATGGCAGACTACTTTTAACTAACTAGAGTGAATGACAGACTACTTTTAACTAACTAGAGTGAATGGCAGACTACTTTTAACTAACTAGAATGAATGGCAGACTACTTTTAACTAACTAGAATGAATGACAGACTACTTTTAACTAACTAGAATGAATGACAGACTACTTTTAACTAACTAGAATGAATGGCAGACTACTTTTAACTAACTAGAATGAATGGCAGACTACTTTTAACTAACTAGAATGAATGGCAGACTACTTTTAACTAACTAGAATGAATGGCAGACTACTTTTAACTAACTAGAGTGAATGACAGACTACTTTTAACTAACTAGAATGAATGGCAGACTACTTTTAACTAACTAGAATGAATGGCAGACTACTTTTAACTAACTAGAGTGAATGACAGACTACTTTTAACTAACTAGAGTGACTGACAGACTACTTTTAACTAACTAGAGTGGCTGACAGACTACTTTTAACTAACTAGAGTGAATGACAGACTACTTTTAACTAGAATGAATGGCAGACTACTTTTAACTAACTAGAGTGACTGACAGACTACTTTTAACTAACTAGAGTGACTGACAGACTACTTTTAACTAACTAGAGTGGCTGACAGACTACTTTTAACTAACTAGAATGACTGACAGACTACTTTTAACTAACTAGAGTGACTGACAGACTACTTTTAACTAACTAGAGTGGCTGACAGACTACTTTTAACTAACTAGAATGAATGGCAGACTACTTTTAACTAACTAGAATGAATGGCAGACTACTTTTAACTAACTAGAATGAATGGCAGACTGCTTTTAACTAACTAGAGTGAATGACAGACTACTTTTAACTAACTAGAGTGACTGACAGACTACTTTTAACTAACTAGAGTGGCTGACAGACTACTTTTAACTAACTAGAATGAATGGCAGACTACTTTTAACTAACTAGAGTGAATGACAGACTACTTTTAACTAACTAGAATGAATGGCAGACTACTTTTAACTAACTAGAGTGAATGACAGACTACTTTTAACTAACCAGGGTGACTGACAGACTACTTTTAACTAACTAGAGTGACTGACAGACTACTTTTAACTAACTATAGTGACTGACAGACTACTTTTAACTAACTAGAGTGACTGACAGACTACTTTTAACTAACTAGAGTGACTGACAGACTACTTTTAACTAACTAGAGTGGCTGATAGACTACTTTTAACAACGTGACTAAATACATTTAAATACTGACCTGGCGGAGAGAGTGGCGCTTCCTCTTCTGTAACCTTATTTCTAACCACTTTCTTCTTGGGTTTCCTGCGTGTTGCCTGCAACGATGTGCCTGAAATATATTACTGTTTATTTGTTTGACAGGAAATAAAATAGGTCTATTGTCTAGTCAATAATAATGGAACATCTATATCCTGAGACTAGATGAAGACAAGGTTGTATGAAGGCAAGGTTGTATGAAGGCAAAGTTAGATGACAGCAAGGTTAGATGAAGACAAGAATGTATAATGTCAGAGATCAGAGAGAAGAAAGAAAAGAATGTATACTGTCAAAGAGAAGGAAGACAAGAATGTATAAAGTCAGAGATCAGAGAGAACAAAGACAAGAATGTATAAAGTCAGAGAGAAGGAAGACAAAAATGTATAAAGTCATAGAGAAGGAAGACAAAAATGTATAAAGTCATAGAGAAGGAAGACAAAAATGTATAAAGTCATAGAGAAGGAAGACAAGAATGTATAAAGTCAGAGAGAAGGAAGACAAAAATGTATAAAGTCATAGAGAAGGAAGACAAGAATGTATAATGTCAGAGATCAGAGAAAAGGAAGACAAGAATGTATAATGTCAGAGATCAGAGAGAAGAAAGACAAGAATATATAAAGTCAGAGAGAAAGAAGACAAGAATGTATAAAGTCATAGAGAAGGAAGACAAGAATGTATAATGTCAGAGATCAGAGAGAAGGAAGACAAGAATGTATAATGTCAGAGAAAAGGAAGACAAGAATGTATAATGTCAGAGATCAGAGAGAAGAAAGACAAGAATATATAAAGTCAGAGAGAAAGAAGACAAGAATGTATAATGTCAGAGAAAAGGAAGACAAGAATGTATAAAGTCAGAGATCAGAGAGAAGAAAGACAAGAATATATAAAGTCAGAGAGAAGGAAGACAAGAATGTATAATGTCAGAGATCAGAGAGAAGGAAGACAAGAATGTATAATGTCAGAGAAAAGGAAGACAAGAATGTATAAAGTCAGAGATCAGAGAGAAGAAAGACAAGAATATATAAAGTCAGAGAGAAAGAAGACAAGAATGTATAAAGTCAGAAAGAAGGAAGACAAGAATTTATAATGTCAGAGAACAGAGAGAAAGAAGACAAGAATGTATAAAGTCAGAGAGAAGGAAGACAAGAATGTATAATGTCAGAGATCAGAGAGAAGGAAGACAAGAATGTATAAAGTCATAGAGAAGGAAGACAAGAATGTATAATGTCAGAGATCAGAGAGAAGGAAGACAAGAATGTATAATGTCAGAGAAAAGGAAGACAAGAATGTATAATGTCAGAGATCAGAGAGAAGGAAGACAAGAATGTATAACGTCAGAGAGAAGGAAGACAAGAATGTATAAAGTCATAGAGAAGGAAGACAAGAATGTATAATGTCAGAGATCAGAGAGAAGGAAGACAAGAATGTATAATGTCAGAGAAAAGGAAGGTAACAATGTATAATATCAGAGATCAGTACCAGTTTATATAACATTCAAGCACTCGCTTTCTGATATTGAATGAAAGTGATGTATTGCATAAGATACTTTTCTCAAATGCAGGGTTTTCTTGACCTATTCTGCTTTTAAAATAAGTTGTGCATAGTCCATGTGTTGCTATAATTGGTTGCTAGGTTTATGAATTTATTAACTTGATTAAGTATTTTCTCTTCTATTATTGTATTACATTTTAATGTTATCATTTTTTTTTATATAAGCATCATTTAAGTTTTCTTGATATTCAAGGAGTCTTTTTTTTTTTTTTTTTTTAATTTTTGCACGCTGTATACTATGAAGGTTAGTCAATAAGTAAGTCACACAGTTCTGTGCGATGGCAGGTAAATGTAGTTGGTGTGTTTTACAGGTGTCATTAGGTGACAGCAAAACTTTATATTCCCATTCGTCAGGTGGCACTAGGTGTCTCATGCACATGTGCAGCACATAAACAAAATGGTGACTGTACATACTGAGTGTACAACCAAAGAGCAATGTGCTGTTGTGCATTTTTTTGTGGGCAAAAGGACTGCCTGCAAAGGACATTCATAAGGAAATGCTTCCTGTTTATGCTGACTACCAGCCCGAATCAAAGCATGCTTCAATGCAATGGAAACATCCTTCTTCGCCTTATGTCCAAAAATTCACGGTTATGCCATCAGCAGGGAAGGTTATGCTGACAGTGTTCTGGGATTGTCAAGGAGTGCTTTTAACCAATTTCAAGAAGAAAGGTGGCAATGTGAATTCTAAATCGTACTGTGAAGTTCTATCGATGCTTCATGATGCAATTTGAAGAAAACGTCCCGGACTGGAGGAGTGTTGGTTCATCATGACAATGTCTATTAACTCAGGAGAAAATTAACCAGCTAAGGTGGGAAGTTCTGGAACATTCACCATACAGCCCTGACTTAGCCCCTAGCGATTTCCACTTTTTTTGGTCCACTGAAAACCCACATTGGTGGAAGACATTTCACGAATGACACCGAAGTTGAATGTGAAATGAAAACGTGGTTTAGAAAACAGAGCACTTGTCTTCTTTCTCTCTGATCTCTGACACTATGTAGCCGGTTTGGGAGGACTGATAAAACAATGGGATAAGTGAATGTTGGTGGAAATTATGTTGAGAAATAAAGGGACAATGTATGTATAAAAATAAACTGGTTTAAAGTTGTTATCATTTTTAGTTATTTTTCTACAGCCAATTGTGACCTACTTATTGACTTTCCCTCGTATAAAGTCCAACCGTGTTGCAGATCGTTTATATTTTCAACTATCAATACTGTGTCATCAGCATAAAACTGATTGTTTATATTATAACGCTAACTCAGTGGTTCTCAACCTTTTTTTTGGCCCATGCACCCCTTCACCATATGTTCAGAATGTCACCCTCCCCTTTTTCGTATTTCCTCCCTATAAATCCCCCCCCCCCCCCACACACACACACACATATAGTAAACGTAAAAATGGAAGCTAAATTTAATAATTGTAGCACGATGGATCAGAACTCCCCATTCCCAGCCCGACACATTCATAAAAATACTTTCGATTTCAGCGGCGTTTCCAAATAGAAGGACGATTCTTGGAAATAGTATGTTCCAGAACGAGTTAGGGGAGGGCAGCGGTAAGCGCTTGCTTTTTCATTGGCTAATAAGTAATGAGCCCACGCTATTCCTGGGCCACATTTTAAAATCTAATTAGTTTGAGCGGGGATTCCAACCTGAGCGGTCGCTAGTGTGATGTGATGACCCAACAATGCCCTTAAAGATTCAATAATATATTGTTCTCTGGACAACAGGTACCACTTTAAAACATACTTTAATGTTGTGGATGCCTAGTGAACGAAAGAGAAGAATGTATGAGTATTTTATGAATAAAATGTGAAAATGAAAAACCTAACTTCTGTGCGCCAGTATTCTGAACACTGCTTCTGCAAACCTGTCAGGTCTTTCACGCTGTAATACTCCAAGTGCATATCAATCCCTTGTTGTGACTGGTTGCGTATGCTTGATGAATGTATAGTACACTCATGCAAATTCGCAAACCCAAACCCCTTGTGCATTCTTCATGCCTAGGATGACTCATTCTTAAATCAACTACCTTTGCTCTCGCGAGTTAACATATGGCAGTCTGGATTGGAATGAGTGATGAAACATGTATAAGTTCCTTTGTAAAAAGCTGAGAATGTTGGAGTGAATGAGCTGGTGCTTTGATAAGTAGCCTCTCACATTAGAAGAAAGAAAGATGCTTCAAATATCAATATGTAAACAGGACGGTGATGGCACGCCAGAATTGCTAAGTTCATGTGATACCTGGCGGCTATAAGCTCAAGAGAATTAATATAATTTCTCTTTGAAGTATTACACTGGTACCTTTACTGTTGGTTGGTTCATATAAACTAGTTCTTAAGAGAACCATAGGTGTGTGAACCTGTGTCTTAGTCGGCTGAATATAATGTATGGCTCATGCAAATTTACAAGGACTAAACATGTTTTTCACATATGTGCTTTGGTGCATATGTGAACAATTGCTATGCAATTGAGCTTCTGTTATCTACTGTGGACATTACTCAGTGGGGAAAGAGCACATGATGATGATGATGATGTACCTGTGAGACAAGTCTGGTGAAAAAGGGGTGAGGTCTGGCATTGCTGTGTAAGTGTATATGGAATAGGACATTCATGCACCAACATGACAGCCATTGGAAGTGATGTTTGGGCTGCTAATTTGGTAAATGCCATTAGTTAATACCTATTGCATATTGCAGGTGTAAATGCCTATTTTCCATTTCCCTTCACAATGCCTGTCCCATGTTGCTATGTCATAATGCTTGCTTCAAAATGCTTGTAATTGTGTAAGCTACCTCTGTCTCCACATATAGGCTTGTGATTACCACAGATAAAGGTGAATAATAAAATATCACCCACAGTACATCACAGTGAAATTCACTACATTGTCAACTAGGAGAGGTGTGTTTGGACCACACCCATCCTTTTCCTCCCCATCCCCAGTCTGTGTCTGTTGATGTATAATAACATTATCTTTTAACATATGTAAAGAGATGTTGTGTCATTTTGTATATCGACAGAGAACAGTATGGTGGAGAGGCCTTCCATATATCATCTGGGACAACTAACCAGAAGTCCTAGATCCAGAAGTGACTCCCTATCAAAAGGCAGGAAAATCTAAGAAGAATTTTCTCTCAGCTCTTTAACAGCTGAATGCACAAATGGGAGCATAACACAATCTGAAGCACTACCAATGTGGTGAACTGGACAGTGATCTTTGAGTCAGTCAAGGGTCAACTGAGACTAACAGCAAGTCTTGTAGTATGAACTACATTCATGGAAAACTGTGGGGTAACTTGGAGTGTTTGTTTATCTAAGACTCAACTTAGAAAATATCCAGCCGGATGCTCACACAGTGATTCTTGAAGAATGTGATTGAACAGTAGGGAAGTTGATCTGGCTAAGTGAGTAGCTGCAATGTATGGGACATTATGTATGTCATTATTGAAGTACCCAGTGACAGCCTTCACTGACAGCCTGATCAACCGTGAGATGCAGTACCATATCATCATACCAAATCCTGTCTTCAAGAGGAATGAATCTGCCATGAAGCTTATTCTGGGGAAGCTGCTAACTGGAGCTTGTCCAACATCAAGGCTGATGATAAAAGGATTCAACAGACCCAGAACAGTAGTTTCTTCCTTGAGTTGCCCATGGATAGGATTTCCTAAATTCCCAAGAGACAGGAAATGATGATAGATACAGATACTGTAACGGAATGGTGTAGTTAGATATTAGAGAGGAGGAGGAGAGTTAGTTATTGGTTGGTGGAGTAAAAGGGGAGGTGGTGTATCTTGTTTATCAACATGCATGTGTGGCATATTTTATGCATTTTCAATGTAATTATTGAAGTGTTGACATGCCAGGGGATGAAACAATGGTCATCACTCAACTCACCATCAACTCAATAAATGGTGTAATTAATGAATCAGTGTTTTAAGTACATGTCCCCAGTGAATTTCTTGTACAGTTGCTGTCAAGTGTTGTCTCTGGTGACTGTCTTAAGTGCTGTGGTTGATTATACATATTGTGAAAAGTCTTGTATAGATGTTGTCAAGTATCTCTTATGATGTAAGTCTTGTACAATGGCTGGTGTACACAATTCCTTGTGAATGTATGTCCCACTTTTGTCAAGAAACTGTCATGTAGATGTCTTGTCCAACAGATGTAATGTACAGTTATTGTTGAGTTTATCTACAAAAACTGAATCCTACAGTCCCAAAGCAATTGGACAAAACTGATATAGGTCACACTGACAAAATAAAGAAAGGCAAGATCTAATGTGACGGACGAATAGCACACTGGCAACATTAAAATGAGAGAGATGGATCCTCAGTTGTACACGGGCGAAGAGTCCAGATCTTCTTTTGGTCTTGGGGAAACCTTTTACTTCTTTTATAAATTTCTGTGTAGATACATAGTGGTCTCACAGTGGGGGTTTGAGCCAAAGAAAAATGGTTCTACAAAAAGGCTATTGCGGGAATGATTAGCTCATTTGAGTGACCTCTAGACAAAACGTGCTAAATCATATCCTTTATCTTGTTATTTATTATTCAAGATATATTTCCAGAGAACACTACTAACTAGGTCCTCTGTCATCAATCTAACATGTCACAATAATACATACAAGAACAAGTCTATATGTCTACATAAAACATGATTTGCGTGTCTACTTACGTTATAAAGTGAGTTTCAGAAGGGCGAAAAGTACAGAACTGTAAAGTATGGAGTGCTGCTTGCTTGCGTTGCATTCGCTGGCTGTGAACTCCAGCGTGAAGTCCTGTATGTTGGATGAAGACATCCTGTTGTCCAACATCAGTGTGATGTCATACAGGACCTGAGGTTTGCGTGAGTATCCGTTGTCCCATGTCTGGTTTATTGGTGTGCAGACTGGTGGTTCCTCGCTGTGCAGACAGATACTCTCCGACTTCGGAAGAATCAGTGATCCTACTACGTTAGCCAAGACGCCGAAGGGACCTGTTGCCCAGGATGCACGACTAGGATGTGTTACTAGGTCTTGGCTCGTATAGAACCTGGTCCTGATGCCTTGGAAAAACCTCTGCGTCCCAAAGTATGGAGTGAAAATAAATATCAAGGAATCGTCTGGTCTTGTATTAACGCGATCTTAAAATAATCTTAATCCCTACATCTCTATCTTGGTATAGATGCAGAGCACACAACAATGACTGAATTGACATTACAAGTCTTCCAATAAATATGAAAACTTGCATGTCTGTCACGAAACTTCTTTCACCTTCAGGTGACCAACCATAGGGCACCCATGGCTGTTCTCACCTTTTGTTTTGTGTGTTCCTTTCTTGTGTAGGGCAACTTCAGCACACTTCTGGACATACTTCTCCTCCTGCAAGATAGCACACATGAGTTTAGAATATAGCACAAGATAACCTATCTTCTACCTCTGTCTTTTTGGGGAGTCTAGAATATAGCACATGTTAACCCATCTTCTACCTATGTCTTTTTGGTGAGTCTAGAATATAGCACATGTTAACCCATCTTCTACCTCTGTCTTGGTGGTGAGTCTAGAATATAGCACAAGTTAACCCATCTTCTACCCCTGTCTTGTTGGTGAGTCTAGAATATAACACAAGTTAACCCATCTTCTACCTCTGTCTTGTTGGTGAGTCTAGAATATAGCACAAGTTAACCCATCTTCTACCTCTGCCTTTTTGGTGAGTCTAGAATATAGCACATGTTAACCCATCTTCTACCTCTGTCTTGGTGGTGAGTCTAGAATATAGCACAAGTTAACCCATCTTCTACCTCTGTCTTGTTGGTGAGTCTAGAATATAGCACAAGTTAACCCATCTCCTAACTCTGTCTTGTTGGTGAGACTAGAATATAGCACAAGTTAACCCATCTTCTACCTCTGTCTTGCTGGTGAGTCTAGAATATAGCACAAGTTAACCCATCTTCTACCTCTGTCTTGAATATAGCACAAGTTAACCCATCTTCTACCTCTGTCTTGCTGGTGAGTCTAGAATATAGCACAAGTTAACCCATCTTCTACCTCTGTCTTGTTGGTTGAGTCTAGAATATAGCACAAGTTAACTTATCTTCTACCTCTGTCTTGTGTGGTGAATCTAGAATATAGCACATGTTAACCCATCTTCTATTTCTGTCTTTTTTTGTGAGTAGAATATAGAAACACTCCCAAGGTGGCCAGAGGAAACACTTTAGAAACACTGAAAATTTCACTGAATGCTTTTGGAATTCATCATGACACCTGGGAGGCTGCTGCCAGAGACCGAAATTCGTGGCGTGCATCATTACGTAAGGTTGCAGTCATATGTGAGGCAACCAGGACTGCAAGAGCTGTGAAGAAAAGGCAGGACAGAAAAACCACTGCAGGAGATCCTCCTCATGGAACAGCATTCTTTGCCCACATTGTCAAAGAACATTTCGAGCCAAAATAGGTCTTATCAGCCATCTGAGAACTCACGGCTAAATACTTTCAATCCCACTGGATGAAATGAATGGTCATCATCATTCTTGATGGACAAACAACAATGTTAGGTCTTCTATATATCTAGTATGTTGGTCTACAATATATCACATGTTGGGTCTTCTATATGTCTAGTGTGTTGGTCTACAATATATCATATGTCAGGTCTTCTATATGTCTAGTATGTTGGTCTACAATATATCACATGTTGGGTCTTCTATGTGTCTAGTATGTTGGTCTACAATATATCACATTAGGTCTTCTATGTGTCTAGTGTGTTGGTCTACAATATATCATATGTCAGGTCTTCTATATGTCTAGTATGTTGGTCTACAATATATCACATGTTGGGTCTTCTATGTGTCTAGTATGTTGGTCTACAATATATCACATTAGGTCTTCTATGTGTCTAGTGTGTTGGTCTACAATATATCACATGTTAGGTCTTCTATGTGTCTAGTATGTTGGTCTACAATATATCACATGTTGGGTCTTCTATGTGTCTAGTATGTTGGTCTACAATATATCACATTAGGTCTTCTATGTGTCTAGTATGTTGGTCTACAATATAGCACTTTATAGGTCTTCTATACATCTAGTATGTTTGTCTACAATATAGCACATTATAGGTCTTCTATATGTCTAGTATTTTTGTCTACAATATAGCACATGTTAGTTCTTCGATGTCTAGCATGTTGACCTACAATATAGCGCATGTTCAGTTTTCTATATGTCTATTATGTTGACCTATAATATAGCACATGTTAGGTCTTCTATGTCTAGTATGTTGACCTGCAATATAGCACATGTTAGGTTTTCAATGTCTAGTATGTTGGTCTACAATATAGCATATGTTAGGTCTTCTATATGTCTAGTATGTTGACCTACAATACAGCATGTTAGGTCTTACATGACTAGTATGTTGACCTACAATATAGCACATGTAGGTCTTCCATGTCTAATATGTTGACCTACACTATAGCACATGTAGGTCTTCCATGTCTAGTATGTTGACCTATAATATAGCACATGTAGGTCTTCCATATCTAGTATGTTGACCTACAATATAGCACATGTATGTCTTCCATGTTGACCTACAATATAGTACATGTAGGTCTTCCATATCTAGTATGTTGACCTACAATATAGCACATGTTAGGTCTTCTATATGTCGAGTATGTTGACCTACAATATAGCACATGTAGGTTTTCCATGTCTAGTATGTTGACCTACAATATAGTACATTAGGTCTTCTATCAGTTTAGTTGTGTGGATCAACAAAGCAATCACATGCCGGATCTCCTGCCTGTCTATGTTGTAGCAAGACTGACACGATGACACTACCAGGCAACTTACAGTTTCAGCAGCTTTCTCATGGTCTCTCCCCAGCAGGTAGTCCACATCCTCAGTGAACTCCTCGTGATCTTTCTCATAGAACTTGTGCAGCAGCTGCAACACATCACAGCATCACGTGTAACAGTCAACAGTGGAACACATCACAGCATCACATGTAACAGTCAACAGTGGAACACATCACAGCATCACGTGTAACAGTCAACATGTGGAACACGTCACAGCACCACATGTAACAGTCAACAGTGGAACACATCACAGCATCACGTGTAACAGTCAACATGTGGAACACGTCACAGCACCACATGTAACAGTCAACAGTGGAACACATCACAGCATCACGTGTAACAGTCAACAGTGGAACACATCACAGCATCACATGTAACAGTCAACAGTGGAACACATCACAGCATCACGTGTAACAGTCAACATGTGGAACACGTCACAGCACCACATGTAACAGTCAACATGTGGAACACATCACAGCACCACATGAAACAGTCAACATGTGGAACACATCACAGCACCACATGAAACAGTCAACATGTGGAACACATCACAGCACAACATGTAACAGGCAACAGGTGGAACACATCACAGCACCACATGTAACAGGCAACAGGTGGAACACATCACAGCACCACATGTAACAGGCAACAGGTGGAACACATCACAGCACCACATGTAACAGGCAACAGGTGAAACACATCACAGCACCACATGTAACAGGCAACAGGTGGAACACATCACAGCACCACATGTAACAGGCAACAGGTGGAACACATCACAGCACCACATGTAACAGGCAACAGGTGGAACACATCACAGCACCACATGTAACAGGTGGAACACATCACAGCACAACATGAAACAGTCATCATGTGGAACACATCACAGTACCACATGTAACATGTGGAACACATCACAGCACCACATGTAACAGTCAACATGTCGAACACATCACAGCACCACATGTAACAGTCAACAGTGGAACACATCACAGCACCACATGTAACAGTCAACAGTGGAACACATCACAGCACCACATGTAACAGGCAACAGGTGGAACACATCACAGCACCACATGTAACAGGCAACAGGTGGAACACATCACAGCACCACATGTAACAGGCAACAGATAGAATGCATACCCCAGGAAGGTTAACCCAGTCAACAAATGCTTGCAGAAGTTGGATGTGTCAGCCTAACGGTGCAAGAACGCAGCACAACAGGCACAATGCAATCACGTCCGAAAAAAACTGTCAGGATGAACACAGAAGAAGAAGAAGAAGAAGAAGAAGAAGAAGAAGAAGAAGAAGAAGAAGAAGAAGAAGAAGAAGAAGAAGAAGAAGAAGAAGAAGAAGAAGAAGAAGAAGAATACATACTGTTCTATGATTCTGAAACATGGGGAATAAGCAGCTGAGAAATATCTAATGCAGTGGAGATATTCTTTCTGCAGATAATTTAAATATCTTGGATGGACAGAAAAACTAATGAGATTGTCCCACAAAAAGCAAATTAAAATTGTAAATAAATCAGAAAAATTAGACAATCAAGATTTGTTTGGGCCAATGTAGAGGAGAAATAAACCAAAGAAACTCAGTGACAACTGGCAAAATTGATGGCGAAAGAACGAACAGACTTTATTTTCAAAGGGTAACAAATTGGGCACGCAGGCCCATCTTATATTCGGCCCTTCCAATCACTCATCATCTCACCTTCTTTCATCAACAGTGCATAGGAAAAAACATTGTCACATGAATTTTGTAAACATAAACAATGCATATTACTATGTTATGAGACACATCCAACACATACCCACACATCCCCCATTCACTCCAACTCCCTCACCCAATCACACACATAACACACATTCCCCCACCCATCCACCACATCCCTACACCTACACATCTCCCCACCCACACACACCTCTCACCCACCACACATCCCATCCACCAACACCCCAAGCACACATACTTTCCCCAACCCACACATCCCCCACCCATACACATCCACCCACCTACACACATCCCCCACCCACTCACATATCCTCTACCCGTCCCATTACCCACCAACAATCACTCACCCACATATCCTCCTCCATCCACACACCTCCAACCACCCAGCCAAACACACATTCCTCAGCCACACATCCCCCACATCTCCCCATCAACTCACATATTCCGCACCTACCCACACACAAATTCCGCACCCACCCACATAATCTCCCATCTCCCCCAGCCCACTCACAGATCCCGAGCCCACCCCTACAAACATCCCCCACCATCTCTTAACCTACAAACACTCACCCACCCACCCACATATCCTCTACCCACCCACACATCCTCTACCCATCCATCCCTTAACAACACACCCTTACTCATATACAATCACCCACCCACACATCCTCTACCCAACCACACATCCTCCACCCACCCATCCCCCAGCCACACAAGCATTTGTTGACTGGGTTAACCTTCCTGGGGTATGCATTCTATCTGTTGCCTGTTACATGTTGTGCTGTGATGTGTTCCACCTGTTGCCTGTTACATGTTGTGCTGTGTTCCACCTGTTGCCTGTTACATGTGGTGCTGTGATGTGTTCCACCTGTTGCCTGTTACATGTGGTGCTGTGATGTGTTCCACCTGTTGCCTGTTACATGTGTGGAACACATCACAGAACAACACTTAATTTGCTTTTTGTGGGACAATCTCATTAGTTTTTCTGTCCATCCAAGATATTTAAATTATCTGCAGAAAGAATATCTCCACTGCATTAGATATTTCTCAGCTTGTCTGCTTATTGCCCATGTTTCAGAAAGAGCAAGGGGAAGGTGAAGATTTAAATATCTGAATGGATTTGCCACATGGCACAATCGAGGCAAGAACACAGAGATGGCCCACGACTCTGGTGATCATGTGAGATGGTGAACCCTGACCGCCCACGCTTATCGACACGTCACATGATGTTAAAGGGAATACAGAAGATGATTATATATGAATGTATAAATTAGTGCACATTTATGTTTGTGTATATATACAGATCGGGCCGTGTATGGCTATCATTTTTTCTCCTTCTTCTTTCCCCTTTACCAAATATTGTGGCATAGTTTCTCAATGCCAGGCCATCCTATCTGTTCCTATCTTCTGCAGCTCCCTTCATGTCTTCTCCACATGATTCAACTGTTTGTCTGTTTAGGTCTTTCACTATTTAGTTCACCTTGTGGCTTCCAGACAAGAGAGTGTCCACTTTTACTATGGTCAGGTTTTCTCAGTGTGTATCCTATCTGTGGGTTCCAGACAAGAGAGTGTCCAGTTATACTCTCCTCAGGTTTTCTCAGTGTGTATCCTACCTGTAGGTTCCAGACAAGAGAGTGTCCAGTTTTACTACGATCAGGTTTTCTCAGTGTGTATCCTATCCAGCGCCAGTGCCTGTTCTTCACTGATTAATTTACTGGAATTTGTTTAGTTCTCTCCATGAACTGTACATTGGTGATTCTGTCATATCATTTCATTGCCACTGTTCTGTCATACCATTTCATTGCCACTATTCTGTCATACCATTTCATTCCCACAACTCTGTCACACCATTTCATTCCCACTATTCTGTCACACCATTTCATTCCCACCATTCTGTCACACCATTTCATTCCCACTATTCTGTCACACCATTTCATTCCCACTATTCTGTCATACCATTTCATTCCCACTATTCTGTCACACCATTTCATTCCCACTATTCTGTCATACCATTTCATTCCCACTATTCTGTCATACCATTTCATTCCCACTATTCTGTCACACCATTTCATTCCCACTATTCTGTCATACCATTTCATTCCCACTATTCTGTCACACCATTTCATTCCCACTATTCTGTCACACCATTTCATTCCCACTATTCTGTCACACCATTTCATTCCCACTATTCTGTCACACCATTTCATTCCCACAACTCTGTCACATCATTTCATTCCCACTATTCTGTCACACCATTTCATTCCCACTATTCTGTCACACCATTTCATTCCCACTATTCTGTCACACCATTTCATTCCCACTATTCTGTCACACCATTTCATTCCCACTATTCTGTCACACCATTTCATTCCCACCATTCTGTCACACCATTTCATTCCCACTATTCTGCACAGACACCAATTAGTAATGTTTGTAATTTATTAGTCATGTGTTTAGTCATTCTCCGTGTTTGCACTGAACTGACACAAAAGTTAAACATTCTATGTCTGGTGCTAAGTTTACCTTCCTTTGACTTCCACAAACTCCCAGTGCTATGAAATATGACTACACACATGCAGCGTACATGTGGCAGTGCAGATGTGAATGACTATACACATGCAGTGTACATGTGGCAGTGCAGATGTGAATGACTATACACATGCAGTGTACATGTGGCAGTGCAGATGTGAATGACTATACACATGCAGTGTACATGTGGCAGTGCAGATGTGAATGACTATACACATGCAGTGTACATGTGGCAGTGCAGCTCTGAATTCTGAATTCACCTCCTCCCTTCTCATTGTTTCATTTCCCTGGGTTTTCGATTACTTTTATTTCACTGAGAAATTTGTATTCCTAATTTGAGAATTGTGGCACCTGCATTCTTGATCTGAGTATTCATGGTTTCTGGATTCTTTATTTACTGTTTGGCGAGCAGAAAAAGACTGGTTGAAACATTCACTTTTATTTGTGTCTTTCTGTTGTTGAACTTTCTGGTCATATTTTGCACCCATGCAACATCAAGATAGCATGGTCAGTTTGGAGCCCAATACTAATGGTACCAATAGCAGTCTCATTATGTGTCCGTCTGGCCTTTCTTCAGAGTAATAAGTGTCGGCCAGATCTCCTGATCACTCCCTGCAGCCACAATCTCTCCAGGCCGTGATGATCTGTCTGTTCTTCTGCACTATACACATGATCCTAAACGGCCCCGACCACATCTGCCTTATCATGCACCAGTACCCCACCCAAGGGTGTAGACCCAGCCAGTCTGTCCGCCTGCTCGTTTCCCACCACACCAGCACATCCTGGGGAAAACATCCAACAGATACTATCTATTTTTTATTGTTGAATGGAAGCCTGTCACTCTGTTCAAAGCATGCGTTATCATACTTTGTGACACCTCACCTTTCTCATCATACTTTGTGAGTCCATTACAATCACGATATGTGTGAGCTATTTGTCATTCAGCCAGCGGAATGCCACTTTGACTGCCTTCATCCCCATTCTCAGACTAGATGTTGTGGTATCATATGCCAGGCCCTCCTGCACCAAACACCATCCACCAACCTTCGCCTCAATCGCCTAGGTACCTCTTAGCACAGACAATGAACAAAAGTAACTAAAAATACCCCACAATCAGGTCAAACCACATATATATGCAAGCCAACGACACAAACATACCTTGTGTTTCTTCCGCATTTCCAGATCCTCATTTTTCAAAGCTAAATGTGCAGCTCCCAGTTCAGCTTGCCTGTTGGTAGCCAGATGTCTGGCCAAACGTCGGGTCTGGTCCAGGCCTCGGAGAGACTTGGCTTTCTTCTGGGTCAGCCGGGCAGGCAGCGACTCCGTGTCACTGGGGTCTGTCCTGCAGATGGTCAAAGACAGCAATCAACTAGGGGTATATGTGTGTGTGTGCGTGCATGTGTATGTTTGTGTGAGCAAGTGTGCATAGTGTGTATATTTGTGTGTGTATATGTGTCTGCAGTGAGTGTGTGTGCGTGCATCTGTGTAAGTGTTGTGTGTGCAGGTGCATGAATGTGTGAGTGTGTGTATATGTGTATACTGTGTAAGGATTTGTGTTTGCATGCATACATGTGTGTATATGTGAGCATTCTAAGAATGAGTGCGCACATATGTGTAAGAGTTTGTGTATTGTGTGTGTACACACATGTTTGTACCTGTGTATATACCTGTATGTGTATTGTGTGTGTATGCATTGTATGTATGTCTGTGTGGATTAGCCTAGCAGCACAACATCTATCTCATCTCAAACAACTGCCAGGCTTTTTTGTGTTCCATTGTCTATGTGTAAAAGTCTGTGTATTGTGCATGGCATATGTGTGTATGTATGCATGTGTCTGCTACATGTCTAGTATGTTCACAGTTCTTAGAGTTTTCAGTTTGAGCTGTCCCCTTTTTATTGAGCTTTAGGATTTTAGAAAGTTATACCACCTTCCCTTGAGCTTTAAGATTTTAGTAAGCGATAGAACCTTCCCTTGAGCTTTAAGATTTTAGGAAGCGATAGTACCTAACCTTGAGCTATAAGATTTTAGGAAGCAATAGCACCTTTCCTTAAGCTTTAAGATTTTATATGTGGCTGTCCCTTTCCACAAGTTTGAAGATTTACTGTGTCATCGTTTCCATGTGTGCAATATACATGGAAATGATGACACAGCTATAACATACCTCTGCTCCACACAATATATTCCACACATGGAAATGATGACACAGCTATAACATACCTCTGCTCCACACAATATAATGCACACATGGAAACGATGACACAGCTATAACATACCTCTGCTCCACACAATATATTGCACACATGGAAACAATGACACGGCTATAACATGCCTCTGCTCCACACAATATATTCCACCACAATATAATGCACACATGGAAACAATGTCACAGCTATAACATAACTCTGGCCCACACAATATATTGCACACATGGAAACGATGACACAGCTATAACATACCTCTGCTCCACACAATATATTGCACACATGGAAATGATGAAACAGCTATAACATACCTCTGCTCTACACAATATATTGCACACATGGAAACAATGACACAGCTATAACATACCTCTGCTCCACACAACATATTGCACACATGGAAACAATGTCACAGCTATAACATACCTCTGCTCCACACAATATATTGCACACATGGAAACGATGACACAGCTATAACATGCCTCAGCTCCACACAATATAATGCACACATGGAAACGATGACACAGCTATAACATACCTCTGCTCCACACAATATATTGCACACATGGAAACGATGACACAGCTATAACATACCTCTGCTCCACACAATATATTCCACACATGGAAATGATGACACAGCCATAACATACCTCTGCTCCACACAATATATTCCACACATGGAAATGATGACACAGCCATAACATACCTCTGCTCCACACAATATATTGCACACATGGAAACAATGTCACAGCTATAACATACCTCTGCTCCACACAATATAATGCACACATGGAAACGATGACACAGCTATAACATACCTCTGCTCCACACAATATATTGCACACATGGAAATGATGACACAGCCATAACATACCTCTGCTCCACACAATATAATGCACACATGGAAACAATGTCACATCTATAACATACCTCTGGTCTACACAATATATTGCACACATGGAAACGATGACACAGCTATAACATACCTCTGGTCCACACAATATATTGCACACATGGAAACGATGACACAGCTATAACATAACTCTGGCCCACACAATATAATGCACACATGGAAACGATGACACATCTATAACATACCTCTACTCCACACAATATATTGCACACATGGAATCGATGACACAGCTATAACATACCTGTGCTCCACACAATATATTGCACACATGGAAACGATGACACAGCTATAATATACCTCTGCTCCACACATTATATT
The DNA here is from genome assembly GCA_963921405.1 of Cepaea hortensis. Lineage (NCBI taxonomy): Eukaryota > Metazoa > Mollusca > Gastropoda > Stylommatophora > Helicidae > Cepaea > Cepaea hortensis. The sequence goes on from OY992876.1 coordinate 82,623,522, forward strand.
GCACACATGGAAACGATGACACAGCTATAACATACCTGTGCTCCACACAATATATTGCACACATGGAAACAATGTCACAGCTATAACATACCTCTGCTCCACACAATATATTCCACACATGGAAATGATGACACAGCTATAACATACCTCTGCTCCACACAATATAATGCACACATGGAAACGATGACACAGCTATAACATACCTCTGCTCCACACAATATATTGCACACATGGAAACAATGACACGGCTATAACATGCCTCTGCTCCACACAATATATTCCACCACAATATAATGTACACATGGAAACAATGTCACAGCTATAACATAACTCTGGCCCACACAATATATTGCACACATGGAAACGATGACACAGCTATAACATACCTCTGCTCCACACAATATATTGCACACATGGAAATGATGACACAGCTATAACATACCTGTGCTCCACACAATATATTGCACACATGGAAACGATGACGCAGCTATAACATATCTGTGCTCCACACAATATATTGCACACATGGAAATGATGACACAGCCATAACATACCTCTGCTCCACACAATATATTGCACACATGGAAACAATGTCACAGCTATAACATACCTCTGCTCCACACAATATATTGTACACATGGAAACGATAACACAGCTATAACATATACCTCTGCTCCACACAATATATTGCACACATGGAAACAATGTCACAGCTATAACATACCTCTGGCCCACACAATATATTGCACACATGGAAACGATGACACAGCTATAACATACCTCTGCTCCACACAATATATTCCACACATGGAAATGATGACACAGCCATAACATACCTCTGCTCCACACAATATATTCCACACATGGAAATGATGACACAGCCATAACATACCTCTGCTCCACACAATATATTGCACACATGGAAACAATGTCACAGCTATAACATACCTCTGCTCCACACAATATAATGCACACATCGAAACGATGACACAGCTATAACATACCTCTGCTCCACACAATATATTGCACACATGGAAATGATGACACAGCCATAACATACCTCTGCTCCACACAATATAATGCACACATGGAAACAATGTCACATCTATAACATACCTCTGGTCTACACAATATATTGCACACATGGAAACGATGACACAGCTATAACATACCTCTGGTCCACACAATATATTGCACACATGGAAACGATGACACAGCTATAACATAACTCTGGCCCACACAATATAATGCACACATGGAAACGATGACACATCTATAACATACCTCTACTCCACACAATATATTGCACACATGGAATCGATGACACAGCTATAACATACCTCTGCTCCACACAATATATTGCACACATGGAAACGATGACACAGCTATAATATACCTCTGCTCCACACAATATATTGCACACATGGAAACGATGACACAGCTATAACATACCTGTGCTCCACACAATATATTGCACACATGGAAACGATGACACAGCTATAACATACCTGTGCTCCACACAATATATTGCACACATGGAAACAATGTCACAGCTATAACATACCTCTGCTCCACACAATATATTCCACACATGGAAATGATGACACAGCTATAACATACCTCTGCTCCACACAATATAATGCACACATGGAAACGATGACACAGCTATAACATACCTCTGCTCCACACAATATATTGCACACATGGAAACAATGTCACAGCTATAACATACCTCTGCTCCACACAATATATTCCACACATGGAAATGATGACACAGCTATAACATACCTCTGCTCCACACAATATAATGCACACATGGAAACGATGACACAGCTATAACATACCTCTGCTCCACACAATATATTGCACACATGGAAACAATGACACAGCTATAACATGCCTCTGCTCCACACAATATATTCCACCACAATATAATGCACACATGGAAACAATGTCACAGCTATAACATAACTCTGGCCCACACAATATATTGCACACATGGAAACGATGACACAGCTATAACATACCTCTGCTCCACACAATATATTGCACACATGGAAATGATGACACAGCTATAACATACCTGTGCTCCACACAATATATTGCACACATGGAAACAATGACACGGCTATAACATGCCTCTGCTCCACACAATATTTTCCACCACAATATAATGCACACATGGAAACAATGTCACAGCTATAACATAACTCTGGCCCACACAATATATTGCACACATGGAAACGATGACACAGCTATAACATACCTCTGCTCCACACAATATATTGCACACATGGAAATGATGTCACAGCTATAACATACCTGTGCTCCACACAATATATTGCACACATGGAAACGATGACACAGCTATAACATACCTGTGCTCCACACAATATATTGCACACATGGAAACGATGACACAGCTATAACATACCTCTGGTCCACACAATATATTGCACACATGGAAACGATGACACAGCTATAACATAACTCTGGCCCACACAATATAATGCACACATGGAAACGATGACACAGCTATAACATACCTCTGCTCCACACAATATATTGCACACATGGAAATGATGACACAGCTATAACATACCTGTGCTCCACACAATATATTGCACACATGGAAACAATGACACGGCTATAACATGCCTCTGCTCCACACAATATATTCCACCACAATATAATGCACACATGGAAACAATGTCACAGCTATAACATAACTCTGGCCCACACAATATATTGCACACATGGAAACGATGACACAGCTATAACATACCTCTGCTCCACACAATATATTGCACACATGGAAATGATGTCACAGCTATAACATACCTGTGCTCCACACAATATATTGCACACATGGAAACGATGACACAGCTATAACATACCTGTGCTCCACACAATATATTGCACACATGGAAACGATGACACAGCTATAACATACCTCTGGTCCACACAATATATTGCACACATGGAAACGATGACACAGCTATAACATAACTCTGGCCCACACAATATAATGCACACATGGAAACGATGACACATCTATAACATACCTCTACTCCACACAATATATTGCACACATGGAATCGATGACACAGCTATAACATACCTCTGCTCCACACAATATATTGCACACATGGAAACGATGACACAGCTATAATATACCTCTGCTCCACACAATATATTGCACACATGGAAACGATGACACAGCTATAACATACCTGTGCTCCACACAATATATTGCACACATGGAAACGATGACACAGCTATAACATACCTGTGCTCCACACAATATATTGCACACATGGAAACAATGTCACAGCTATAACATACCTCTGCTCCACACAATATATTCCACACATGGAAATGATGACACAGCTATAACATACCTCTGCTCCACACAATATAATGCACACATGGAAACGATGACACAGCTATAACATACCTCTGCTCCACACAATATATTGCACACATGGAAACAATGTCACAGCTATAACATACCTCTGCTCCACACAATATATTCCACACATGGAAATGATGACACAGCTATAACATACCTCTGCTCCACACAATATAATGCACACATGGAAACGATGACACAGCTATAACATACCTCTGCTCCACACAATATATTGCACACATGGAAACAATGACACAGCTATAACATGCCTCTGCTCCACACAATATATTCCACCACAATATAATGCACACATGGAAACAATGTCACAGCTATAACATACCTCTGCTCCACACAATATATTGCACACATGGAAACGATGACACAGCTATAACATACCTCTGCTCCACACAATATATTGCACACATGGAAACAATGACACGGCTATAACATGCCTCTGCTCCACACAATATATTCCACCACAATATAATGCACACATGGAAACAATGTCACAGCTATAACATAACTCTGGCCCACACAATATATTGCACACATGGAAACGATGACACAGCTATAACATACCTCTGCTCCACACAATATATTGCACACATGGAAATGATGACACAGCTATAACATACCTGTGCTTCACACAATATATTGCACACATGGAAACAATGACACGGCTATAACATGCCTCTGCTCCACACAATATATTCCACCACAATATAATGCACACATGGAAACAATGTCACAGCTATAACATAACTCTCGCCCACACAATATATTGCACACATGGAAACGATGACACAGCTATAACATACCTCTGCTCCACACAATATATTGCACACATGGAAATGATGTCACAGCTATAACATACCTGTGCTCCACACAATATATTGCACACATGGAAATGATGACACAGCTATAACATACCTGTGCTCCACACAATATATTGCACACATGGAAATGATGACACAGCCATAACATACCTCTGCTCCACACAATATATTGCACATATGGAAACAATGTCACAGCTATAACATACCTCTGCTCCACACAATATATCGCACACATGGAAATGATGACACAGCTATAACATACCTCTGCTCCACACAATATATTGCACACATGGAAACAATGTCACAGCTATAACATAACTCTGGCCCACACAATATATTGCACACATGGAAATGATGACACAGCTATAACATACCTCTGCTCCACACAATATAATGCACACATGGAAACAATGACACAGCTATAAAATACCTCTGCTCCACACAATATATTGCACACATGGAAATGATGACACAGCCATAACATACCTCTGCTCCACACAATATAATGCACACATGGAAACAATGACACAGCTATAACATACCTCTGCTCCACACAATATATTGCACACATGGAAATGATGACACAGCTATAACATACCTCTGCTCCACACAATATATTGCACACATGGAAACAATGTCACAGCTATAACATAACTCTGGCCCACACAATATATTGCACACATGGAAATGATGACACACCCATAACATACCTCTGCTCCACACAATATATTGCACACATGGAAATGATGACACAGCCATAACATACATCTGCTCCACACAATATAATGCACACATGGAAACAATGACACAGCTATAAAATACCTCTGCTCCACACAATATATTGCACACATGGAAATGATGACACAGCTATAACATACCTCTGCTCCCCACAATATAATGCACACATGGAAACAATGTCACAGCTATAACATACCTCTGCTCCACATGATTCACTTGGTAGACAGCATCCACAGCATCATCATCATCTGTCCAATGATCATGGAAACGTTGCTGAGTCAACAGCTTGCTGCAGGGAGGCAGGAAGATACATCAAGAAATGCACTCAGCTGACAATCTTCTCATTATAGTTTAGTTTAGTCGTTTGATCAACATCTTGGCACACGGTTTAACCCATAAGTGCTCCATTTTCCTCCTAACTCAAACCTGAGTCTGGAGAAACTCAGCTCAATGCATGAACTCCGTTGCATCGGCGAGGATCCTGAAATACTTTGGGTAGATTTTTAGCTCGAAATTTTGCCCGGGCAGCGCCGTTAGGCTACTCTTTTTTGATTTCCAACTGCCAAGGGATTTTTTACGTGTGCAACAATACACACGGGCGTCCGATCTCACTACCCAGAGACCAGGGGAAATTTTATTACTGGAAGTCCAGGTCGATTTTTTAAATAAATCCCAGTCCTCACCGGGGCCTGAACCCGTGATCTCCAGCACTCGAGGCAGACACCATACCTCGAGACCACTCAGCCCCCCTAATCTTCTCATTATTTCCAGAACAAATGATAACACTATGTAATCATATGAAGGAACAGTCACACAAGTACGACTCTGCCAACATGGCATCATCGTACAGACAGACCGTACTGTTTTACCAATAGCCTAGTAAACTTCATTTTTACAGGCATTATTTGCCCAGCTTGCCTTAAATTGTCATGAATCAATAAAAGGTACAAGTTGGTTGCAGGTTCTTAACAGCACGTCACAATCAATCCCAGCATTGACTGGCTGGCTGTCATTTTCTAGGCAATGTTTATGTTCAGTAGCTTGCCACTGCTTTCTGAACAGCAGATGCTTGTACCGTTGTGAAATCTACACTGACACCACATTGCTTGAGGCTGACTCTGAAGCTGGTATGTTGGGATTGTGAATCTGCACTCACTAGCCCTAGGCCCTAGACACAGGCTTCAATATGATCAAATAATTCCCACAGAATGTTAGATGGGCCTGCGTGTAAATTCTTACATATGTGAAAATACAGTTTATTGGTGAGTTTGTGTGTTCTGTGTGACAAGACAGCAAGTGTGTGCCTCACTTTCTCTGATCCCTATCTCTTGACCAGTCAGACCACGTGAGAAGCCATCTTACAGCTAGTACAGCAACTGGGGTCACTGGGACACACTAGGTCCCCCACCACTACAAGAGAAATACAGCCACAGGTACTGATTAGCACTCACAGTGGGGAAAGGAAAACAGTGGTGATAAGAGAAATTGACAATATAATACTGAAAGCTGTAGATACTCTCACCTACAAATGGTGTCGCCTCAGTGAGGGGACCAGTGTACTTACACTTACATTTCTATTATGTACACCACTATAAGATAACCTTGAAACATTGAAGAGAATATGTGATAACATTAAAAATGATGACATCACCTCACTGAGAGAACCAGTGCACTTCCACTGATGTTTCTGTGTGTTATGTAGATCATATAAGATAGAGAAATGGAACAGAGAACATAGGATCATGTTTGAAATTATGACACCACCTGGCTGAGAGAACCAGTTTACTTCCACTGATGTTGACCATTGCGTGTGCATTATGTTGACTACCATAAGATAGAGAAATGGAAGAAAAGAACATGGATCACATGAGAAACTGAAGTATTTCAACTATGACAGAAGTTACAGCCACTGGTGTAGCAACATCAGTCCAAGAGAGTTTCAGAGCTAACTCATGTGCTGTCTGTACACAGGGCACCAACACAGCAGAATCATGTAGCAGTGGGTGTGATCTCAGGTGGGACAACAGACTACAAGAGGGCTAGCCAATGGGCACAGAAGATACTACAGTGGAATAGACATATATAGACAAGGGAGTCTCTGTGGCGAAGTGGTCAAGCCATTTGACTCGTGCTCCGAAGGTTGTGGGTTCGATTCCGGGCCGCATCCTTCGGTTTACGAGTTAAATGTTTCGGAGACTCCTGTGGGTCATCGCTAAAAGCTACGGAGTTCGTGCTTTGTGTGACGCTTTCCGTGCTGTGGAAAGAGACCGAGCCATATGGGATAAAACCCAGTGCAATGAAGTTGACCCTGTCGACTTTTAAGCGACTTTTTTTAGACATATGTGTCAATTAATTACCGGTTACCTCTGAAGTCGAGGTGGGTTTTCCTGATGGCGAGGGACACTGTTAATAGGGAAAGCTAACCCACACGCAAAATTCAGTCCATCACTACTATAAATAGTGTATGGACTATACTTGAGTTCAAAGCGAGCGAGCACCCAAAAAAAAGAAAAAAAAAAAAGAAGAAAAACCAGTCATACAATGAAGATGCCAGCAGAGATAAACTCACCATAAAGTCGCCACGGTCAACTTCATTGCACCGGGTTTTTATCCCATATGGCTCGGTCTCTTTCCGCAGCACGGAAAGCGTCACACAAAGCACAAACTCTGCAGCTCTAGCGACGAACCACAGGAGTCTTCAAAAAATTTTCACTCGTGAACAGAAGGACGCGGCCCGGAATCGAAACCACAACCTTCAGAGCCCGAGTCAAACGGCTTGACCTCTTCGCCTCGAAGACTCCCAAATGCACCATGTTCCATCAAAGACACACAAATGTAACACTGGATTTTGTGAAGATGAAAGCACATCTGATGATCTTACCTGTCTTGACCTTTGACATCAGTCTGAGAGGAGGCAAATGCCACTTTCTTCTTGCTGCCAGGTGACTGCAACAAAACCAGGTAGTCTCATCAATGCTGTAAAACTCACTCTACACCTGGCAACCTACATGCACATTTTTGTTGCCTTTAATCTCCCATTGGAGCTGAGACCTTCCACCAATTCACACCAAGCGGTCCTGTCTGTTGCTATCTCCTCCATGTCCTCCACTCTCACCATGTCCTCCACTCCCCCTGTGTCCTCCACTCCCCCTGTGTCCTCCACTCCCCTCATATCCTCCACTCTCACCATGTCCTCCACTCCCCCACATCCTCCACTCTCTCCATGTCCTCCCCTCTCACCATGTCCTCTACTCCCTCCATGTCCTCCACTCTCCTCATAACCTCCACTCCCTCCATGTCCTCCACTCTCTCCATACCCTCAACGTCCTCCCCTCCTTAATGTCCTCCACTTTCACCATATCTCCACGTCCTCCACTCTCACCATATCCTCCACTCTCACCATATCCTCTTCTCTCTCCATGTCCTCCACTCCCTCCATGTCCTCCACTCTCACCAATCCTCCACTCTCACCATATCCTCCACTCCCTCCATATCCTCCACTCCCTCCATATCCTCCACGTCCTCCACTCTCACCATATCCTCCACTCTCACCATATCCTCCAATATCACTATATCCTCCACGTCCTCCATATCCTCCACTCTCTCCATGTCCTCCACTCTCTCCATGTCCTCCACTCCCCCCATGTCCTCCACTCTCACCATGTCCTCCACTCTCACCATATCCTCCACTTTCACCATATCCTCCACTCTCACCATGTCCTCCACTCTCACCATGTCCTCTACTCCCTCCATGTCCTCCACTCTCACCATGTCCTCCACTCCCTGAAGGGCAGAATGCCAGACGGGCCTGCATGCCCAATTCTTAACCCTTTGAAATAAAGATTGTTCGTTCGTTCGTCCCTCAATGTCCTCCACTCTCAGCATGTCCTCCACATAATATCCACCTCTGCCTCCAATCCTCTTCCCAGTGTGTAATATTTCTCTTCTTCCACCATCTGTGCCGTCCTTCTAAATGCACACATAGTTCTAATATGCCAGATGCCGGTTCTGGAGATGTTCCGAGCTACAAGGAGGTCAGTTGGCAGCCCAGACTGCCTGCAGCTTCCACCTATCATGTCACACCTCTTCTAGCTAGAACAGCCTCCTGTCATTAGCTGAGTTATCTGATCACTGGACTTGCTTATGGTTGGTTGGAGTGTAACAAAGCACACACAGAGAGGACTAACGAGTTCTGCTGGTTGAATATAAATGGAGTTTTATTTCAAATTGATGACCACTACAACAATCCTATTACAATTCCATAATCATGGTGACTTCTCTCCTCTAGTCCTAGATGTTTACTGACTGCCCTAACAAGCTACGTCACGACTTGAGCATCTTTCTCCTCATTCCATCCTGATGCTCAAGCGTGCTGTAGCTTTGCACACCTAACTAATACATTCTGCTACACCTTCCTATGTTTTGAAAAGACTTTTTCCTTTCAAAAGTCTTTACTCCTAATCCCTCTATTCTATACCCTCTCTTTCCTTACTTCCCACAATTCCTCTAATCTGCCCCAAACCAACTCTATTTTAAGTAACTATTCTATTCCGTAACTCTTCTCCCTGTCATATAGTAAACCACTATGAATTACTTCTTCGTTTCTGACTCTTAATTACATATCCTCAATAACATTTAAATCTCAACTTTATACAATACATCATAACACATATGGTTACCTTTTTGAAATAAACACTCCTTCTTCTCTTCATAAGCAATCCGCTTAAAATTTCAAACGCTGTACTCTTCTGATACCAACTCCCTATTGTCATCACCAACATTACTTACTAATTCTCTACTTTCAATCAACCTGAGAACACTCGCACATGATAGAAAGACAAAGAATCGGTGCGCACCGGAGATTCAAAGAAGTAGAACTCTTTCTCACAAAAAAACCACACTTAGCTAAATCACACACACCTTTACCCCCCTATGTCATTTGAGACTTTATGTAATAAAGTCTAAAACAATTATCTCTTCTACAGTACCACTTATTATGGTAACAGTTTACGCTGCTATCTACAGCATCAAGTACCAACCATCAAAAATATTATTCACTCCCAAATGTCTATATATTACAGACAGTACACGTTTTACAAGGTCCATCATCCCTCTAGACCTCTTCCAACTTTATACACATAACTAATCTTCTCTCATACCTCACTCAGAATTCTCTCTTAATCTCACCGAAGATTTCAGCGACCCCTTAATGTCCCTTTATTATGGCCATATCTACTAAAACCTCTACTTGTGCCGTTATCAACAGCAACACCATACTCATGTCTGTGACTGCTTCCAATCAACATTATTCTATTATAGTCCATATATCACGGACCCCCAAAAACCCCATGTCTTTTTGTCTCCACATTGACAATGTTCATTTCTCATTAACACACTTACAACCCTTTACTATTGTACTGCTATCCACCGTATCTAATCATTCTTCGGAGTCAAACATGGATTCAATTCATGTTTTGCTAATTGCCTGGCGTAGCACGTTACCCACTTCTTCTTCTACAATCTCGTGGCTCCATGTTTATTTCTGACCCCTCATTTACCCCACTGCTTTATTCACTTTAATCTTTTCTTCCCCAATATGGCGTCCAATCCATATATCTTCAATTAATGCTCACTTAAATTCCCCATAACCATTTTACTTGTGTAGTAACCCCGTCACTTAAGTATGTTTCCACAACTTAACCTCCCAACGCTGATTATCACAGCAATCTTGCTAGCAGAATATACATAAACTTGTTATTCACAAGGAGAATGTGTCTCTCTTCTAGTCCCCAGTAGTTTATTACTATTTTCTGAACGAAGGGTCCTAAATAAAGCCCCATGTATTGTCTTTATTCTAGACAAAACCATGTAAATTAAACATAACTTAATTAATTTCTAATATATATATACAAAACAGCGAAATAAAATCACAACAGGATATCATACCCCCCCAAGTTTTTATAACATCATTTATGTTTCCCCTCATATCAATTAAAGGTATTAACTCATTCAAAGAAAAACATATATTAAAATAATACAACATACATCCTAATCTATTGTTACCTAATACTACTGGTCTCTTTTACGGACCAGTGGTTTGTACGCAAAAGGCTAAAAACACAATAATCCTATTCTAAAATCAAATAGTAACAATCATTTTACAGAACCAAATCAAGCAAAAATAATATAACATACTATACATATTCAATCAACATTGGTCTCTTATACTAACCAATGACATACCTATCTATTCACCCAAGTCATGCCTATTCTGTTATTCTTATAACAGATAAAACAAAACAACTCAATGCTAAGCATTAACCTCAAAATCTCTCTCTCTCTCTATATATATATATATATATATATCTGTTACCTACAGACCAATTCTTAACTTAGAACAATATCTGTTCTCTCAACAAAAGTCACTAATTAATAAATGACCGTCAATCATTGATTCTCTCCCCTCACAATATTCTATCTTTTACCAGACTAACTCCTAACACATTACAATATCTGGAATATCAGCCTAACCAACCGCTGTAAACTGCAGCTCAAATCACTTCACTTACTACTATTGTGGCGGCTATCCCAGCATACTACAACTCATTTCTCTACTAAAGGAAACCGTACCTCGACACACTAATTGTTTCCCTTGGATTTGTTCCAAGTATTACTACAACTACTTAATTATTACCGTTAACTACGGTATCTCCACCCTCCTACGTCCAACAAAACTTTGTCTATTTACTATAGACCTCTCACCAATACAACTAATTCTACTTTTAAGTTTCTCGTCTACCCGACGCAATTAATATTTCATTCTCCTGCATCAGTACTTTCAACATCTCACCACAACTACTCTAAACTATCCTCAAGTCTCTCCTAGCGTTCTTGCACCGCGATGATACTAGTCACACTTATCGGAACACGTTCTCCAACATTCATTTAACTAATCTTATTTACCTCCGTATCTTTCACTCCTCTTCCATTTATCGGGATTCTTACAGAACAGCAACCCACACCACTTATAACTGACAACGGACCTCACTTTCCTCATTTCTCAGTATCAGGCATTCATACTTCAACATGTCCCTGTCAACAATACTAAACATATTTTATGAAACGTCACTCAGAATGTTAACTCTCTTTCTGTCAACCTGTCATACAACTTCCATAAATTCCGTCCAAGATTACACATTCCAAACAAAAGACATCACACCTTTCTAATCATGTTCTTTCTACCTCTCAATTTTCATATACTCAGTTACTTTATGCTCCACGTTTTATCAACATCACTTATCAGCCACTCTTCGCATATTCACACGGTATTCGTATTTTATGTTTGCTCAGACAGTGATACCCAACCTCGCTCTTATCTCACGACTACTCTCGCATCGCGACGAACACCTGTTTATCTATACTTATACTCACGCACGTACTAAACGCCTCGTACATGCATGCGGTACTTATCACTTGTCATCATCCTATCCATACTCGACGCACATATGTTTGTCTACATTTTTACACCTACAAGAACAACGGATTATCAGACAAACTACTTCAACACTCAACAGGACTTTCACAATTCAACTGTTTTCTTATTTCTACTTTTCTCACTCATACTCTCCTTTTCAAAGGTCATAACCTAAGCATTATCTCTCGCAAACTATATCTCTCTTACACACTAACCAGCACTATCAACGATCTCTCAGAACAAACTTCACTCCGACGAGCCACTAACCTCGTAACTATCATTCTATACTTCTCCACACAACAAGTTTCTCAGATTTAATCAGCTCTTCTTTCTCCGCAAGCATGACGTAATTACTTCTACAGTCTTTTACTCTTAATATTCTCGCGTTCAACTGGCTATTTTACACATGATACTCAATTTCTCCTCAATCTATATCTCCTCATCAGACACTCTCGGTTCAGCTGTCAACAATACTATACTTATTTCTCACACTACCAAGCGAAACTATCTCAGACATCATGTCATAGCTCTGAGTCGAACCATTTCTAGTACGAAAATTCATACTCTACTTTAATCGCTCTAGTTATACATCACTCAACGTGATTAACTCTCTGTATTTATCCATTCCGGACAAGGAACATTTCAACTTCTACCTTGTTTACTCTCCCTACATCGCAACCAAATACAAGATATTCTATATAACGTATCCACGTAGAATATCAGTTGTCATGACTCTCTATCCTCAACAACACTATTGCCTACTCTGTACCATATGATGCTACACCAAAAAAAAATTCATCTGCCTATTTTAGACAGCTCATATATATTTGCTCAAACCGCAATTCTTCTCATAATCCAAAACAATGCCATATGTCCTTCGTCACCCAAAGAATTTTAACAGCCATAAAGCGCATCCAGGCCAAATATTTCATTGTCTCTTAATACATTAGTACGTCTTTTTCCAATTATGTCATCTTCACTATCTGTTGTTAATCTGTTGTTAAAGTACTCAGGTCTTAAGGTCATATATTCTTCTATTTTTCTTAAGTCACTTTCTGTCGTCGAGTAATTTTCCGCTATCTGTCTATTATTATTCTTCTTCTTAAATGCTTTCTTTCTATTTCCTTCATTTGCGTCGGTCTGCTCACTGTTTCCTGTCAACCTTACATAACGTTTATATTTCCCCATCTCATCTTCAGATGACACACTGATAATAGTTCCTTCATCAGACTCATAATAATTTACTGCAGACACGTCGATCCTATTCCCATAGTCGGCTTTAGAACGTCTGACTTTCTTTTTACTTTTATTCCTCATGCTCCGGTTCTGTACAACTCCTATATCTTTACCTGAAATATTCTCTCCATAGCCTGAACTCTCACACTTAATATTTCTACACCATTTAGGTATTAAGTTAATGTCTATACCTGAGGAACTTGACATCTCAGTTGTACCTTTATTGACCATCAGACTGTTTATATTTCTTTCTTCAATACCTTTCCTCATTGGTCTCTTTTGTTTATCTTTCTTAATTTCAACTGTGTCTCCCTTAGTCAAGTGAATTGGTTTTGACTAAATTTCTATTAAGTCAGTTTGACTTCCCTTTGTTATCTTGCTGGCTGGTTGTACCTGGACTTTTTCCTCTATTGTATCAATCTGTGTTTGTGTGTTCCGTTCTACCACTTCAATCATCTGTGTTTGAGTCTCTTGGTCTATTTTCTTCTTTTTTTGTCTAAGAGTCAGATTCGCAACCAATTTAGTAGTTGAATTCTTACCCTGTTCTTTGACCCTGACCTCAAATACTGTTTCCGTCTTTGTTCAAACCAGTCGTCACGTTTTTTCCTAGCAGTCTTGCTATGGGATGGCCACTTCCATAACTTATTGGAAAAGTCTCTCTCAGGACCATTCTTGTATCTATAACAGCTATACCAGTCTGACTTTTCACCATTACGTCTGTCCTCACCATCTTTTATTCTATATACATCAGGCCTTGGTTCGTTATAACCATATTGTCTTCTGTCTTTATTAAACAGTGATTGTCTCCTGTTATTCTTTCCTACTCTATTGTAATCTACCTTAAATCTATAAGGGTCTTGTCTAGTCGTTCTGTTCTGCAACGTTTCTACAAAATTTTCTACCTCACTAACTGCCTCTTTTAATTCTCCCAACCATGTACTGATACGTTGTAATTCTACATGTAGGTAATTCATATTAACTTCTTCTTCTGTATATTCCTTGGTACCTGAGCTCAGCTGAAATAAGAAGAAAAGAAAACTGTTTCTCTACTGTGCTGTGACGGTCTGCCTGTTGCCATATCCTGTTGTTTCTTTTGCTGTGTTAAGTCTATCTATCACTGTTCCTACCCCCGTCAAAACTTGTGCCAATGAATCTTGTTCTGTCATGCTGAAATACTTCTGTATACACTAATAAAATCAAATTTACATTTGTAACCAGCTAATTTAAAGATATGATCGTATTTACTTTACACAATAGGAATTGTTCAACCAGTCAATGGTATCTAAAATGATATTTAAGGTTTACTAATTACCATTATCTCTGCTCCCGATCCAAGACAGACGGATTCCTCTATGTTCGCTGAAAGTTTTCTTGTCAGGTAGAACTCAAACGCTAGGAGTCTGTGTTAGTTGAAATGCTCCTCCAACCGATCACGCACTTCAGGGAGTTTCTTCTTCCAACGTTTCAGTAACTTCAGCCCCTGGTTGGGCCCCTACCAGCCTTGAACCTTCTCTTCACCCGATAACAGGGCACATCAAAGCGACGTCTTGAGAACTGGTGTAACTCACTAAAGCGATAATTTGGGTCCCCTCTTCAGTAGGTCGGCAGCCCAGTCTGCCCCTCCCACTTCCGAGAGTTCCCTAACGATATCGCCTCTGTTGATGACCTTCTCATTCCTTCTTATCCTTCAAATGAGCGATTGACTTGTTTCCTCAGACTCTCAAGGTCACGATTCAACGGCTTTCAGTTCGCTCCAGGCAATCTTGATGCGAAGTAGACAACTGCTCTCTCAGTACAACGTCTCTACTTGATTCTATTTGTCTTTAAGTTTCTTTTTCCTGAGCCTCTTATTTCGAAGGATCCAGAAAAAACGTGCTGGTTTTTCCCATTCTTTTGCTCAGTAAGATGGTAACAATTGCGCAGCAACCCGCCCTGGCAAGCCGGTTTTCATACCTCCTGATAACAACTGCCTGTACAGCTAGGATTCTTGATAGCAGGTCCGTACAGCGAGGTTCACTGAAGAATACTTACAGACAACCACCCCTAGCCGGGCTTTTGGCTGCTGTAACTCTCACAGACGACGTAGTGGCCATTTATCAAACTCGTTTGAACGTTCAATATAAGTGTAGAACCGTGCCGTAACCCTGTCTCTGGGCAATTGATACGAGCAGAACAAAGATCTTCACAATTTTGGAGTTACTTCGATGTGTTACATAGTAGACAGCGTTTTGAGATTCTGTGACAATCCAGGTTCAAATCCTAAGTCGTGGGCACCATTTAGCCCTCTGTAACAAAGCACACACAGAGAGGACTAACGAGTTCTGCTGGTTGAATATAAATGGAGTTTTATTTCAAATTGATGACCACTACAACAATCCTATTACAATTCCATAATCATGGTGACTTCTCTCCTCTAGTCCTAGATGTTTACTGACTGCCCTAACAACAAGCTACGTCACGACTTGAGCATCTTTCTCCTCATTCCATCCTGATGCTCAAGCGTGCTGTAGCTTTGCACACCTAACTAATACATTCTGCTACACCTTCCTATGTTTGAATCTACAATTTTCTATGAAATTATTGAGTCGAGGTGAGTTCTTGGAACATTCCTTAAGCACTTTGTCCCCATCTTCAACAACCAGCAAAGAGTCCCAATACTAATGGTACCAGGTACAATCTGATTATGTGTCCATATGACCTTTCCTTGGGTTCTGAGTGTTGGCAAGATCCCCTGTTCACTCCCTGCTACACCATTCTCTTGGCAATAATGGTGTATCTGTTCTTCTACACCAATGGTTCTCAGCCGGTGGGGAATTCCCCCCCCCCCCCACCCAATTTCAGGGTTTCCAGGGGGGGAATTAAGATTATTTCAACATCGCGTTAATACAAGAACCGATTACTTGATATTGTTTTCCCCTTCATACTGTACGGTTCTGTACGTCTCACCCTTCTAAAATTCATTTTATAAAGTAGAACCACAAATCACATTTTATGTGGACGTCTAGACTTGTTTTAGTATGTGCTATTAAATTTAGCTTCCATTATTACGTATACTGTGTAGTGGCAGGGGCGGGATTTTTAGGTAGGAAATATGAAAGGGGGGAATGACGTTCTAAAAATATGATGAAGGGGGGAACGGGCCAAATTTTTAGGTAGGGAATACGAAAGGGGGAGGGGGAGATGACGTTATGAAAATATGGTGAAGGGGGGCACGGGCCAAAAAATGTTGAGAACCACTGTTCTACACTATACACATGATCCCAAAGGGCAGGGCCGGCCACACCTGCCTTATCATGCACCAATACCTCACCCAGCGGTGCAGACCCAGCCAGTCTGTCTATCTGCTCATTCTCCAACACACCAGCATGTCCTGGGAAAAAGATGCAAATGCTGTCTATCTGGATTGTCCTTGGGATGGGGAGGCAGCCCCAAGCCAACCCTTGACAGTCACTTCTTATAATATGCTGATTATTGCTCTAACAAATCATAAACCTGACACAAGTACCAGCCAACCTGGATGCAATGTCTAGTCCATTCTACCCCAGCATCTGGCCATATGTGGCAACACAGACTGGTACCTTCATTGTCAAAATGAGACAGTAAGAGCACCGATTATTCTGACATTGTAGTTTGTCAATATGAGAGGGCAGACTTGTACATTCTCTTCAACAATGGGGCGGAGTGGCTTAGAAACACTATGCCCATCTCTAACTAAGGAAGACTGGGTATGATATACACTGTGACTTGTTTGTACAAAATAAGGAAGCTGAGGATGTTATAACCAAGCAATGCACTATCATTGGTTCTGTTAACAACAAATGTGTTTACAGTAAGACCATATGACAACAACAAATTGTATACAAGAAGACAATCAGTCAACCAGACTGCCTCAAGTCCTCATATACCTAGTAGTTGACTCACCTGCCTCAAGTCCTCATACACCTAGTAGTTGACTCACCTGCCTCAAGTCCTCATACACCTGGTAGACTCACCTGCCTCAAGTCCTCATACACCTAGTAGTTGACTCACCTGCCTCAAGTCCTCATACACCTGGTAGACTCACCTGCCTCAAGTCCTCATACACCTGGTAGACTCACCTGCCTCAAGTCCTCATACACCTGGTAGACTCACCTGCCTCAAGTCCTCATATACCTAGTAGTAGACTCACCTGCCTCAAGTCCTCATACACCTGGTAGACTCACCTGCCTCAAGTCCTCATACACCTGGTAGACTCACCTGCCTCAAGTCCTCATACACCTGGTAGACTCACCTGCCTCAAGTCCTCATACACCTGGTAGACTCATCTGCCTCAAGTCCTCATACACCTGGTAGACTCACCTGCCTCAAGTCCTCATACACCTGGTAGACTCACCTGCCTCAAGTCCTCATACACCTGGTAGACTCACCTGCCTCAAGTCCTCATACACCTGGTAGACTCACCTGCCTCAAGTCCTCATACACCTAGTAGACTCACCTGCCCGGTTTTGTTGGGGGGACTCAGTCTCCCCATGTTAAACTCCTGAGCTGGCCTTAACCCTTCACTGGGAAACGATGATGCTGGTTCATTGCTGCAAGAAAGTACGAACGTGGCTGTGAGCACAAACTAGCCAGCAGTATGCTAATCTGACATACACAGGTAGAGAACATCGTATGGAAGATACAGCTGGCAGAGTGTAGTGTAAGCTCTCACATATACTAGGTCAGGACTTGAGGTAGGGTGAATCTGTCTGCCCAGATAACCCCCACAAAACTCTGTCCATTGTCCAGCAACTATTTTAAAAGGCTAGGTGGATACCACAGTCAGAGAGGTACGAAGCAGACCCTGCCACTATCTGAGGTTTGAACCCATACCATTGTCTGGGCAAGCAGGCACGCTGCAATACTATGGCTCCTGTAGCATTCTCAATTATGGATGCTTGTACTAGACTATTCAACGCAGCTCCCCCCTTCCCCCTGTGTGTGTGTGAGAGAGAGAACTTGTTGTTTTTGTCATATGAGCTACACCAAGTCAGTCCAGCTAAGGGGGGGGGGGGGTGTTTGTGTGTGTGTGGAGGGAGGGAGGGTGTGTGTGGAGGGAGGGAGGGAGGGAGAGAGAGAGAGAGAGAGAGAGAGAGAGAGAGAGAGAGAGAGAGAGAGAGAGAGAGAGAGAGAGAGAGAGAGAAATCAGAACACACATTGTTTATCACAGCCTCAGATCACAGCCAGTGTGTTCATGACAGTCTCACAACAAGATCAGTGTGTTTATAACAGTCCCACAACAAGATCAGTGTGTTTATAACAGTCCCACAACAAGATCAGTGTGTTTATAACAGTCCCACAACAAGATCAGTGTGTTTATAACAGTCCCACAACAAGATCAGTGTGTTTATAACAGTCCCACAACAAGATCAGTGTGTTTATAACAGTCCCACAACAAGATCAGTGTGTTTATAACAGTCCCACAACAAGATTAGTGTGTTTATAACAGTCTCACAACAAAATCAGTGTGTTTATAACAGTTCCACAACGAGAGAGAGAGAGAGAGAGAGAGAGAGAGAGAGAGAGAGAGAGAGAGAGAGAGAGAGAGAGAGAGAGAGAGAGAGAGAGAGAGAGAGAGAGAGAGAGAGAGAGAGAGAGAGAGAGAGAGAGAGAGAGAGAGTTCTGTTTTTGCCACTTGGACTAGATCAAGTCAGTCCAACCTATAATCTGTGGAATCAACATTATTATCCGACTGTACTTTCGCCCAAGAAACTTGTCCTAGTGTTCTGCAGACTCACATATGAAAAGCTTCAATTATATTCGCCATCTTTCATTAGTGAAGATCCACTCCACACATCAGTGTTGAATACACACTACAACTGTCGGGTCTGTTTTCTCTTACTATATTTACTAGACCTAAGTATATCTGTGTAATACAGCATCACTGAAAACTGGCATGACACAGGTAACATCCCAGGTTTGACATCAGTACACACATTGTTTATCACAGCCTCTGATCAAGTTCAGTGTCTTTAGGCCAGTCTCACAAGATCAGTGTGTTAATAACAAGATTCATGAGTTTACAACAGCCTAACTTCAGACAGACTACAACAAAACCTACCTGACATCCACGTCTTTGTCCAGTCTGCCCCTGACCGGACTAGTCTCCAAGGCCAGCCTGGTAATTGCCGCTGTCTTCTTGACCAGCTGTTTAAGGTCCCTGTAGTAGTTGGACAGACTCTCGGGTTCTGCAGCCCTGCAACAGAGGCAAGATTTACAACTCATAAAGATGAGCGGACACAGGTGTGGAGGCCAATCAATGAAAGATGTGAGGACCTTGAGGTGTGGGGTGTGGGGGGGGGGGGCAATAAATGAAAGATGTGAGGACCCTGAGGTGTGGAGACCAATAAATGAAAGATGTGAGGACCCTGAGGTGTGGAGACCAATAAATGAAAGATGTGAGGACACTGAGGTGTGAAGACCAATAAATGAAAGATGTGAGGACACTGAGGTGTAGAAGCCAAATAAATGAAAGATGTGAGGACACTGAGGTGTGGGGTGGGGGGGGGGGCAATAAATGAAAGATGTGAGGACACTGAGGTGTGGGGTGGGGGGGGGGCAATAAATGAAAGATGTGAGGACCTTGAGGTGTGGGGTGGGGGGGGGGGGCAATAAATGAAAGATGTGAGGACCTTGAGGTGTGGGGTGGGGGGGGGGCAATAAATGAAAGATGTGAGGACCTTGAGGTGTGGGGTGGGGGGGGGGCAATAAATGAAAGATGTGAGGACCTTGAGGTGTGGGGTGGGCAATAAATGAAAGATGTGAGGACACTGAGGCATAGAGACCAATCAATGAAAGATGTGAGGACCCTGAGGTGTAGAGACCAATAAATGAAAGATGTGAGGACCTTGAGGTGTGGAGACCAATAAATGAAAGATGTGAGGACACTGAGGCATAGAGACCAATCAATGAAAGATGTGAGGACCCTGAGGTGTGGAGACAAATAAATGAAAGATGTGAGGACCCTGAGGTATAGAGACCAATAAATGAAAGATGTGAGGACCCTGAGGTATAGAGACCAATAAATGAAAGATGTGAGGACCCTGAGGTATAGAGACCAATCAATGAAAGATGTGAGGACCCTGAGGTATGGAGACAAATAAATGAAAGATGTGAAGACACTGAGGTATAGAGACCAATCAATGAAAGATGTGAGGACCTTGAGGTGTGGGGGGCCAATCAATGAAAGATGTGAGGACACTGAGGTGTAGAGACCAATAAATGAAAGATGTGAGGACACTGAGGCGTAGAGACCAATCAATGAAAGATGTGAAGACCCTGAGGTGTGGAGACAAATAAATGAAAGATGTGAAGACCCTGAGGTATAGAGACCAATAAATGAAAGATGTGAGGACACTGAGGCGTAGAGACCAATCAATGAAAGATGTGAAGACCCTGAGGTGTGGAGACAAATAAATGAAAGATGTGAGGACCCTGAGGTATAGAGACCAATAAATGAAAGATGTGAGGACACTGAGGTGTAGAGACCAAACAATGAAAGATGTGAAGACCCTGAGGTGTGGAGACAAATAAATGAAAGATGTGAGGACCCTGAGGTATAGAGACCAATAAATGAAAGATGTGAGGACCCTGAGGTATAGAGACCAAACAATGAAAGATGTGAAGACCCTGAGGTGTGGAGACAAATAAATGAAAGATGTGAGGACCCTGAGGTATAGAGACCAATAAATGAAAGATGTGAGGACCCTGAGGTATAGAGACCAATCAATGAAAGATGAGAGGACCTTGAGGTGTGGAGACCAATAAATGAAAGATGTGAGGACACTGAGGTATAGAGACCAATCAATGAAAGATGTGAGGACACTGAGGTATAGAGACCAATCAATGAAAGATGTGAGGACCTTGAGGTGCGGGGGGCCAATCAATGAAAGATGTGAGGACCCTGAGGTGTAGAGGCAAATGAATGAAAGAACAGTCTCATCAGTGGTTTGTAAAAGGAGCACCAGGAGTCAGCTCACAGGTTTGGATGAGAATGTGGTGGTCCTGCACAAATTTTGAAGATATGAGAGGAATCTCCATCGAAGGGCATAACAATATAATATATGCAGATGATACAGCAGTATTGAGTGCAAATAATTCACAGACATCTGCAACATTTAGTAGATGCGGTTGCTGTACACAGTGAACAACTAGGGTTAGAATCTTCTTCTTCTGCGTTCATCCGGAGAGTTTTTTCGGACGTGATTGCGTTCTGCCTATTTCTTCTTCTTCTTTCGTTCGCTTGAAATATGTCTATAACTGCAGTGCTGTCTCTTGTATGAATTGAACTGTCTTTTTCAGTTCACACAGCGGTCCATAGAGTTTACCTTCCACTGTCGTCTCTCTAGGCCAGAAGGTTTGCCTAGATATGTTATATTTTGGGCAGTCTTGGAGTATGTGCTCTGCTGTCTGCGACGCCAATCCACATGTACACATGGCTGTTTCACCAATCTTGAATTTTGTATACATGTGGTTGCGTAATCTATTGTGCCCTGTTCTGAGGCGCAGAATAATGACTTGTTCTGGTCTATCCATAACGTGGTAGTCATCTTGAGCAGGTTTTGGTGGTTTTCTGACTGATTTGATCATTCTTTTCTTTTGGTGGTATGTTACAGGCACATCAGGCTGTTCTTCTTTGGCTCCTTCCTTAGCCAATTGATCAGTTCTGTCGTTCCCGGGTACTCCACAGTGGGATGGTATCCACTGTATGGTGACCTTATGCTGACTGCTAAGTTCAGAAAGTAGTGTCCTTAGTACTGGCAATTTCCCAGACAGGAGCGCCTCGAGTACTGATTTTGCATCTGTCAATAGCACCACAGGTTGTGTACCATTGCTGGTATTTAGTAATTTCTCTGTTGCTATCTTGATTGCCTCAATTTCAGCATCGTAGTTATGGCAGTACTTTCCTGTCGGTACTCTAGCTGTGTCCCTGGTATTATTTGGGTATTCTATGTACACTCCCGCTCCTCCATTTCGAACAGCATTTTGTGCTGACCCATCTGTGTAGACTCGGATCCAGAGGTCCTGTGGGTATTCTTCATAAAGGAAGCTGAGAGTGGCTGTTCTGCGCTGTACACTGTTCTGTTCTTCCTTGTCAAATATTCCTCTCACTTTTGTCTGGATTTGTAATGATAGTCTATGCTCATCTTTCCATGGAGTTCGCTCTGGAATAGTTGTTAGGGGGATACCAACTGTGGGCAGATCGGTGGTTTCTCTACAGAGTCGCTTGGCCTGGTGGATAAAATTACTTCTTTTCAACCGCCCTATAGCTAGGTTTTCAAATCTGTTCTTCATAGGGTGGCCTGGCAAGCTGAGGAACTTTTCTGCTTGTATTTGCGTTTTCATATCTCTGCGCTCACTCAGTGCTTGTGTCCTCCCCATCTTCTCCATTTCCACTATAGGGGTTGATCTCATCCCTCCTGTGGTGACTCTAAGTGCTTGATTTTGCACTTTGTCCAGCTCTTGTAGTGTGGTTTTTGCTGCCGAACACCATGCAGTTGACCCGTATTCCAGGTGTGGTCGTATGCTCTGTTGATAAACTTTGCTAAATATTTTCCCACTGGCTCCCCATGTGGTTCCACTTAGCTTTCTCAGGATGGCTATTTTCCTTCTGGCTTTTGCTACTGCTTTGTTGATGTGCTTTCTCCATGTCAGCCTGCCATCAAATGTTACTCCAAGGTATGTTGGTTCTTTATCTTCTCGTAGGGGTGTTCCATTTATCTGGATGGTCCCTGCCTTTTGTTTTGGAGAGAGGGTAAATAGGGTGGTGCTGCACTTGTCAGTGTTTATGCTGACACACCATCTATTTGCCCATGCAACAAATGTATCTACAGCTCTTTGTAGTAATCTGGTGGCCACTGATGCATGTTCATTTGTGCTCCATAGAACCAGGTCATCGGCATACATTGCGGCTTTAATTCCATGTGGTAGATTAGCAACGAGATCATTGATGAAGATTAGAAAGAGTGTGGGGGACAATGCTCCGCCCTGGGGAACTCCGTGACGCAGTAGTACTTTCTTGCTCTTTAGTCCGTCTATCTGTACTCGGGCTCTTCTGTTGTGCAAGTATGCTTTCACCCATTTGTACATTCTTCCATTGACTTTGCAGTTTCTCAGTTTATTCATCAGACCTTCTTTCCAGACTTTGTCAAAGGCTTTCTTCAAATCTATCCATGCCGCAAGCACCAGCTTCTTCTCTTGGAATGCATCCTCAATTTCTTGAGAGAGGTAGGTTGTCTGATCTTCCGTAGAGTAGCACTGCCTAAAGCCAGCCTGCTGTGGCACAAGGATGTTTTTACTTTCAATGTACCACTGCAGTCTGTGATTGATGATGCGCTCCAGTGTTTTGCAGAGACAGCTGGTGAGGCTAATTGGTCTGTAGCTAGAGGCAATGGAACTATCTTTCCCTGATTTTAGGAGGGGTATCATGATTGCTTCTCTCCAGGCTTGTGGAACACTGCCTAAGGTCCAACTGTTATTGAAGATCTGCAACAGCTTTGCTTTGGCCTCTGTTCCTAGGTTCCTGATCATTTCATTGGAGATACCATCAGCTCCTGGTGACTTTCTCATTTTCAGTTTTGATATGGCTAGCTCCAGTTCGCTGATTGTGATGGGTGCCTCCAGAACCTCATGTACTATTTCCTTCTGTCCTGTATGTTGCCGTTTCTCTTGAATCTCTTGTTGTTTCTCTGGACTGATTTTGATATTGTTATCTTGTGCGAATGAGTCCGCAAAATGGTCAGCTGCTTGCTTTCTTGTTAAGATGTTTCCATCTTTATGTAGTGCAATTTTTGAGTTTCTCCCTGTGCCCTCATCGTTAAGTTGTTTTATTAGCTTCCACAATTTCCTTGTGTCTCTTTCAAAGTTCAGACTCTGTTTTTTCCTGCCAGCTTTTCCATCTAGCCTGCAGCTTGGCCCTTTGAAATTTGGCTTTTGCATGCTGGAATTTATTGTGGTGCTCTTGGCTGGGTGTGGCCTCTGCTTGCTTTCTACATACTTCCACATCATTATGCAACTGTTCCAGTTCACTACTCCAGTAGGGTTTATATTGTTTACGGGCTCCTCTTGGTACTGTTTCTCGCGCTGCCTGTAGTATGCATTTCCCAAACTCTTCAACTACTTTATTTATGTCTTTCTCAGTGTTCAGGTTTCTAACCAGTATGCTGGTGCGATACTTGTACACTGCCCAGTCTGCTTTCTTGTAGTTCCACCTCGAGAGGGTGCTGCTTTCACTTACAAGCTCATTTTCTACAGTTAGAAAGACTGGTCGATGGTCACTGCCACCTAGTTGTTTCCCAACAATTCGGGTAATGTTCCACTCCAGGTCTGGTGAATGAAAAGCCAGGTCAGGTGTAGTTGTAGAGTGCCATGATCTCGAGTAGAAAGTATGTGGGTCGGACGGCTTGTTAACCAAGATGAATCTATTCTCATCCTGCCAGTCTTCCAGTCTCTCTACTCTCTGGTCCATGTGATCATAGCCCCAACTCTGCGAGTGGCTGTTGAAATCGCCGCACACAATCATTTTTTCTGTGTTCTGCCTGTTTACAGCAGAGCTGCGTTCTTGCGCCGCTAGGCAGACACATTCGACTTCTGTGGGTGTTTGTTGACCGGGTTAACCTTTCCAGTGCGTTAGAATGAAAATGTAAGAAATCAATTGAAAGAAATACTACAATGTAACATCCAAGTAAATAGGACAATTCTTAAACAGGTGAATCAGTACAACCATCTCAGAACAATCACAACATCTGATGGGAGGTGCCTTGTACAGTTAGAAAAAGAATTGCTATGGCAAAGGTAGCTTTTTGCAAGATGGAAAACACATTGACCAATGAAAAGCTATTAATTGCAATGGGAAAAAGAGTGTTGAAGTGCTATATAGAACCTGTATTATTGTATGGATGTGAAACATGAACAATAAGCAGACTAGCTGAGAAACATCTGATGGCAGTGGAAATGGAGTTTCTAAGGAAACTTCAAGGAAGGAATACAGTGGATGGACAGAAAAAAAAACAATGAGCAAGTCCTACAAGAAACAGATAAAAACTGTAAACTGATTAAAGAAATTAGATGTAGACTGTCAGGATTTATTTTTGGGCATTATAATTTCCCCTCACTGCCTCGTCTTTGAGGTTTTTTAAGTTTACTGATTCGCATGGCATGTATTTTCCTGGTCTTTGCTTCCTTCTACGGATGATTCTTATTGTGGCAATGACTGCTTTGTCGTCTGTGTTTATACCTAAGTTGGGCACTGCCCTTGCATCTAATACATAAATTACAGTAAATTACTCTGAAGTCGGAGTGGGTTCGCCTGATGGCGAGGGACATTGTTAATAGGGAAAACTAATCCACAAATTTAGTCCAGCACTACTAGAAGCAGTGTGTATGAACTATGCTTGAATTCAAAGCACGTGAGCACCCAAAAAAAAAAAAAAACTGGTACTGACTGATCAATGACACCAGTCACCTCATGTCTGGACTGTTCTAGCAATGTCTAGAATGGCCATACCCACAGTACTGACTGATCAATGACACCAGTCACCTCATGTCTGGACTGTTCTAGCAATGTCTAGAATGGCCATACCCACAGTACTGACTGATCAATGACACCAGTCACCTCATGTCTGGACTGTTCTAGCAATGTCTAGAATGGCCATACCCACAGTACTGACTGATCAATGACACCAGTCACCTCATGTCTGGACTGTTCTAGCAATGTCTAGAATGGCCATACCCACAGTATTGACTGATCAATGATGGTAGTCACCTGTTCTCTCTGGACTCCTGTGGGGCAGGGTGTGAGCTGAAGGTGACAGGTCCGGTCGTTGATCGAAGAGGCTCCTGGCTGTCAGACATGTGTGTTCTGCTAGGTGGTGGCAAAGACATGGAAAAACCTGGCAGAGAAACAGTTTATATGTGTATTATTTGACACAGAAATATACAAGCAAGCACACAAGACAGGGTTTATGTAGAGGTGCAATGGTCATGTGCTAGCTAATGCTTGTTTCTGCCAGCTCGGTGGTCCTGGGTTTGATTCTACCTGGGGGTGATATTTTTGTGACCACGTGGGATAAGATGATGGGAAAATATGAGGTGAAGGCAAACAGGTAAATACCTGGATGGCTTGACCACATGGTATAATTGGGACAAGATGGCTTGACCACATGGTATAATTGGGACTCAGTTGGCTTACCACATGGTATAATTGGGACTCAGTTGGCTTACCACATGGTGTAATTGGGACTCAATTGGCTTACCACATGGTATAATTGGGACTCAGTTGGCTTACCACATGGTATAATTGGGACTCAGTTGGCTTACCACATGGTATAATTGGGACTCAGTTGGCTTACCACATGGTATAATTGGGACTCAGTTGGCTTACCACATGGTATAATTGGGACTCAGTTGGCTTACCACATGGTATAATTGGAACAAGATGGCTTGACCACATGGTATAATTGGGACTCAGTTGGCTTACCACATGGTATAATTGGGACTCAGTTGGCTTACCACATGGTATAATTGGGACTCAGTTGGCTTACCACATGGTATAATTGGGACAAGATGGCTTGACCACATGGTATAATTGGGACAAGATGGCTTGACCACATGGTATAATTGGGACAAGATGGCTTGACCACATGGTATAATTGGGACAAGATGGCTTGACCACATGGTATAATTGGGACAAGATGGCTTGACCACATGGTATAATTGGGACAAGATGGCTTGACCACATGGTATAATTGGGACAAGATGGCTTGACCACATGGTATAATTGGGACAAGATGGCTTGACCACATGGTATAATTGGGACAAGATGGCTTGACCACATGGTATAATTGGGACAAGATGGCTTGACCACATAGTATAAATGTTTTATTTTATTAACAAAATCCTACATTGGAATGCCCCAAATTACCTTTGGCTATTGTTTAAATATAATGCTAGACACAGTAAATGATTAAATATATTATACATTCCGAAGCCTAGGATAGACTTATACAAAACAAACTTAACGTACTCTGCAGCTCAGCTGTGGAACAATCTTCCACAAGAAATCAAAGACATCACCAATCCCCATACACATAGTCGCAAATTATTCAACACTATCTCAGTACGGATTACCTTCCCCCTTGATAGTAGAAATAATAATAATAAAACCCTAGTATAACAGCCTGTATTTATTGCAATCCCAAAGAAATCAGGAGCCTTAGAATGTGATCAACATAGAACAATTAGTATAATGAGTCACATCACAAAGATTTTGTTATGAATTATCATGCAAAGAGTGAGGAAGAAAATACAACCTGAAATAGGGGAAGAACAATGTGGTTTTGTAGAAGGAAAGGGTACAGTAAATGCTGTGTATATGCTGCGAACAGTTATTGAACGTGCTTTAGAAGTAAACAAGGATATACATCTTTGCTTTATTGACTACACAAAGGCTTTTGATAGAGTTAGACATGTCAACATTGTGGATATGCTTGCAGATCTACAAATTGATGGGAAAGACATTAGACTTATAAAAAACATATATTGGAAACAACAAGCTGCCATAAGGATTGATAATGAAGTAGGACAATACCAACCTATTAAGAGAGGTGTTAGGCAGGGATGTGTAATGTCTCCAGATCTTTTTTCCCTATACAGTGAAAATATTTTCAGAAATGTAGAAGACCTAAATGGAATCAGCATTGGAGGACGAAACATAAATAATATTAGATATGCAGATGATACAGTATTGATTGCAGACAATGCACAGGATCTGCAACAATTAGTAGACTCTGTGGTTGTACACAGTGAGCAGCTGGGGTTGGAATTAAATTGTAGGAAGACACAGGTTATGGTCGTCACTAGGAAGAACGAAGTACCACAATGTAATATACAAGTAAATGGGAATATTCTTCAACAAGTGAATCGGTTCAATTATCTCGGAACAGTCATAACATCTGATGGCAGATGCCTTGAAGAGATTAGAACAAGAATCGCCATTGCGAAAGTAGCCTTTAGCAAGATGAAAAACATTCTGACCAATAAAAAGATGTCAATTGAAACGAGAAAAAGAGTGTTGAGGGGATACATAGAGCCTGTTCTTTTGTATGGATGTGAAACTTGGACAATGTGCAGTCAAGCTGAAAAACATCTGATAGCTGCAGAAATGTGGTTTCTGAGGAAAATGCAAAGAATACCATGGACAGATAGAAAAACCAATGACCAAGTACTAAAAGAGACAAATGAAAATCGTAGATTGATTAGAGAAATTAGACGTAGACAGTCAACATTTTTTTGGACATGTTATGAGAAGAAATGGACTGGAGAACTTAGTGACAGCTGGCAAGATCGAAGGGAACAGACCAAGAGTAAGACCGAGAGGAAAATACCTGGATGGCTTGGCCACATGGCATGGACGAGACAGGAACACTGAGCTGATCCACGACTCTGGTGATCGAGTGAAATGGCGAATCATGACCGCCCACGCTTTCCGGCATGGCACATGATTGATTCTTCTTCTTCTTCTTCTTCGTTCATCCGGAGTTTTTTTCGGACGTGATTGCGTTGTGCCTGTTTACAGCAGAGCTGCGTTCTTGCGCCGTTAGGCCGACACATCCGACTTCTGCGGGCATTTGTTGACCGGGTTAACCTTCCCGGGGACATGATTGATTGATAACAGCCAGTCCCCTTTTGGTAGGCCAGTATATTCCACATCGCTAATAACAAGTGCCACAATAGTCATTACTATTACTGTGTCATGTAGTATTGATTTCTCATTTTCCCCATGCCTTTATAATGCATATCTTTTATATTGTTGCTGTTTACAGTTAGCTTTGAATGATGTGTGAATGATATTATGTATGAAAGAGAATGATAGAAGGGCAGAATGTTATACGGGTCTGTGTGCCCAATTTTTAACCCTTTGAAAATAAAGTTTGTATGTTTATTTGTTTATTTCACATGATTCTGTGATATTTTGCCTTAATGTAGTCACTGTAGTGTCCTCTGTTGTGTATGTGGTGTTTCATTTCCAGGGTTACCACAATGGGCTGTTATCTTCTAGAATGGCTGGCAGATTACTCTGTGGCCTGCTATTAAAACTGTCATCTGCATATCTGACCATTTATATTCTGGCCTCCAACTTTACCCTCAACATGTTCGATGTCTCAATGTAAATGTTGAACAGCTCAGATGATAAAACACATCTTTGTTTAAAGACGATTTTAATTGCTTCAAATTCATGATACTATCTGTTATAACTGATAGCAGATTTGAGCTGCCAATATATATTTCTTATTGTCATGACATCTTCGCCATCTATGGTGACAAGCAGTTACAATGAAATACATAAACAGTGGTAGAGACTTGAATGAGTTTGTATGTATTTAAATGTGTCTGCGTGGGCCAGCATGTACTCTACATATGGTCTGTCCGGGCCTAGTTGAGGTAAACACTGTCTGGTAATAGTTCTGTACTCTACATATGGTCTGTCCGGGCCTAGTTGAGGTAAACACTGTCTGGTAATAGTTCTGTACTCTACATATGGTCTGTCCTGCCATAGTTGTGGTAAACACTGTCCAGTAATAGTTCTGTACTCTACATATGGTCTGTCCTGCCATAGTTGAGGTAAACACTGTCTGGTAATAGTTCTGTACTCTACATATGGTCTGTCCTGGCCTAGTTGTGGTAAACACTGTCCAGTAATAGTTCTGTACTCTACATATGGTCTGTCCTGCCATAGTTGAGGTAAACACTGTCCAGTAATAGTTCTGTACTCTACATATGGTCTGTCCTGCCATAGTTGTGGTAAGCATGGTCTGGTAATAGTTCTGTACTCTACATATGGTCTGTCCTGCCATAGTTGTGGTAAGCATGGTCTGGTAATAGTTCTGTACTCTACATATGGTCTGTCCTGCCATAGTTGAGGTAAACACTGTCCAGTAATAGTTCTGTACTCTACATATGGTCTGTCCTGCCATAGTTGTGGTAAGCATGGTCTGGTAATAGTTCTGTACTCTACATATGGTCTGTCCGGGCCTAGTTGAGGTAAGCACTGTCCAGTGATAGTTCTGTACTCTACATACTGTTTTCTGTCCAGCTGAGTGAAATCATCATCATCATCATCATCCAGTGCCTTGCCGGCTGGCACGCTTTCCACAAATTACGAACTCCGATGTCATGGATCAATTCGAGTGTTGACTTCCTTCTGCACCATGATACAAGACTGTCAAGAACCGTCTCACGCTGTCTTCCTCTGTCTCTCTTTCAGCAAATATTTCCGGTGTCACAACATGTTCCAGTTTTTGTCTTCTCATAACGTGGCCACAAAATGATGACAGCCTCTTTCTGATGTTTGTGATAAGTTGTCTTTGCGACTCAGCTTCCCTTAAAATGTCCTGATTGCTCTTTTTGGCTGTCTAATTAATTTTGAGCATTCTTCTATAAAACCACATCTCCAAGGCTTCCAGGGATTCTTTTGCCTGGTTACTAATTGTCCAGGACTCACAGCCGTATTTTAAAATTCTAATGACAGACTCCTGAGAACCCAGAGACAGCCAGCTTTCTTTATGTGAAAGCAAATGAACAAGAAGAAGAAACCAAATTTTAAGGAAACAATTGTGAATTACAACCGTCCAACAAAACAACCAATGCAAGAGAAAATTCTGAAAACATCAGCACACTGCTTTCACTAGCACAAACAAACATAAATTATATTTCAAACAGTTAGCCATGACATAACTGTAACATCCTTTACATTAACATTTAACTAGGAACATAATACTTTCATAACTTTATCAGTTCAACTTTTTTATAGTGAAGTTCCTAATGAAACTAACACGAAATTAACAATTCAATACTGTTAGCTCAGTACAGATTATTAAAATATAAGAAATTGTTATCGGAATATAAACTGGATCATTGGTGAATTAGAATATAACAACCAGAATATAAAACAATGACTGATGAATTAGAACATATTAGATCAGTGATTTAGAATGCAACATTAGTATTGCAATATAAACACTGAGGTGAAAAAAAAAAAAAGGGCAGACAATGAGTTGTGTCCCATGGTGCTATCAGCTGGCTCAATGATCGTCATGACATGACTTATACTGATGGCTCTCTATGTCCGCCTGTCACCTAGTTAGGACATGACAAATCCTGCAATCTTCACATCTAGCACCATACACACACTTCTCATAATGAACCCTTACGATCATGTTTAAAATGTTCAGTTTCATGCAGGGTGTTAAAGGTGACCATAATGTCTCATTTATTCTTTTCTCCACTCTGATGCGTAGAGATACCAAACTGTTGAGTATTGTCTTTTCTCCAAGGGAACGTACTGGTCTCACTTTGTCCTCTTCTACCTTAGAGCTATGAGGTTTCTGAAACCCTTGTTTAGTCTCTCTTCTACGCTAGAGCTGTGAGGTTTCTGACATCATTGTTTAGTTTCTCTTCTACCCTGGAGTTGTGAGGTTTCTTGCATCCTTGTTTAGTTTCTCATCTACCCTAGAGTTGTGAGGTTTTTTGCACCCTTGTTTAGTCTCTCTTCTACCCTAGAGTTGTGAGGTTTCTTGCATCCTTGTTTAGTTTCTCATCTACCCTAGAGTTGTGAGGTTTCTTGCACCCTTGTTTAGTTTCTCATCTACCCTAGAGTTGTGAGGTTTCTTGCTCTCCTTGTTTAGTTTCTCATCTACCCGAGAGTTGTGAGGTTTCTTGCACCCTTGTTTAGTTTCTCTTATACCCTAGAGTTGTGAGGTTTCTTGCACCCTTGTTTAGTTTCTCATCTACCCTAGAGTTGTGAGGTTTCTTGCACCCTTGTTTAGTTTCTCTTATACCCTAGAGTTGTGAGGTTTCTTGCTCTCCTTGTTTAGTTTCTCATCTACCCTAGAGTTGTGAGGTTTCTTACACCCTTGTTTAGTTTCTCTTATACCCTAGAGTTGTGAGGTTTCTTGCACCCTTGTTTAGTTTCTCTTATACCCTAGAGTTGTGAGGTTTCTTGCATTCTTGTTTAGTTTCTCATCTACCCTAGAGTTGTGAGGTTTCTTGCACCCTTGTTTAGTTTCTCTTATACCCTACAGTTGTGAGGTTTCTTGCACCCTTGTTTAATTTCTCTTATACCCTAGAGTTGTGAGGTTTCTTGCACCCTTGTTTAGTTTCTCTTCTACCCTAGAGTTGTGAGGTTTCTTGCACCCTTGTTTAGTTTTTCTTCTTCCCTAGAGATGTGAGGTTTCTTGCACCCTTGTTTAGTTTCTCTTATACCCTAGAGTTGTGAGGTTTCTTGCATCCTTGTTTAGTTTCTCTTATACCCTAGAGTTGTGAGGTTTCTTGCACCCTTGTTTAGTTTCTCTTATACCCTAGAGTTGTGAGGTTTCTTGCACCCTTGTTTAGTTTCTCTTATACCCTAGAGTTGTGAGGTTTCTTGCATCCTTGTTTAGTTTCTCTTATACCCTAGAGTTGTGAGGTTTCTTGCACCCTTGTTTAGTTTCTCATCTACCCTAGAGTTGTGAGGTTTCTTGCACCCTTGTTTAGTTTCTCTTATACCCTAGAGTTGTGAGGTTTCTTGCTCTCCTTGTTTAGTTTCTCATCTACCCTAGAGTTGTGAGGTTTCTTGCACCCTTGTTTAGTTTCTCTTATACCCTAGAGTTGTGAGGTTTCTTGCACCCTTGTTTAGTTTCTCTTATACCCTAGAGTTGTGAGGTTTCTTGCATTCTTGTTTAGTTTCTCATCTACCCTATAGTTGTGAGGTTTCTTGCACCCTTGTTTAGTTTCTCTTATACCCTAGAGATGTGAGGTTTCTTGCACCCTTGTTTAGTTTCTCTTATACCCTAGAGTTGTGAGGTTTCTTGCATCCTTGTTTAGTTTCTCTTCTACCCTAGAGTTGTGAGGTTTCTTGCACCCTTGTTTAGTTTCTCTTATACCCTAGAGTTGTGAGGTTTCTTGCACCCTTGTTTAGTTTCTCTTATACCCTAGAGTTGTGAGGTTTCTTGCACCCTTGTTTAGTTTCTCTTATACCCTAGAGTTGTGAGGTTTCTTGCACCCATGTTTAGTTTCTCTTCTACCCTAGAGTTGTGAGGTTTCTTGCATCCTTGTTTAGTTTCTCTTCTACCCTACAGTTGTGAGGTTTCTTGCACCCTTGTTTAGTTTCTCTTATACCCTAGTTGTGAGGTTTCTTGCACCCTTGTTTAGTTTCTCTTCTACCCTAGAGTTGTGAGGTTTCTTGCATCCTTGTTTAGTTTCTCTTCTACCCTAGAGTTGTGAGGTTTCTTGCACCCTTGTTTAGTTTCTCTTCTACCCTACAGTTGTGAGGTTTCTTGCACCCTTGTTTAGTCTCTCTTCTACCCTAGAGTTGTGAGGTTTCTTGCATCCTTGTTTAGTTTCTCATCTACCCTAGAGTTGTGAGGTTTCTTGCATCCTTGTTTAGTTTCTCCTCTACCCTAGAGTTGTGAGGTTTCTTGCACCCTTGTTTAGTTTCTCTTATACCCTAGAATTCTGAGGTTTCTTGGATCCTTGTTTAGTTTCTCTTCTACCCTAGAGTTGTGAGGTTTCTTGCACCCTTGTTTAGTTTCTCTTCTACCCTAGAGTTGTGAGGTTTCTTGCACCCTTGTTTAGTTTCTCATCTACCCTAGAGTTGTGAGGTTTCTTGCACCCTTGTTTAGTTTCTCTTATACCCTAGAGTTGTGAGGTTTCTTGCACCCTTGTTTAGTTTCTCTTATACCCTAGAGTTGTGAGGTTTCTTGCACCCTTGTTTAGTTTCTCTTATACCCTAGAGTTGTGAGGTTTCTTGCACCCTTGTTTAGTTTCTCTTATACCCTAGAGTTGTGAGGTTTCTTGCATTCTTGTTTAGTTTCTCATCTACCCTAGAGTTGTGAGGTTTCTTGCACCCTTGTTTAGTTTCTCTTATACCCTACAGTTGTGAGGTTTCTTGCACCCTTGTTTAATTTCTCTTATACCCTAGAGTTGTGAGGTTTCTTGCACCCTTGTTTAGTTTCTCTTCTACCCTAGAGTTGTGAGGTTTCTTGCACCCTTGTTTAGTTTTTCTTCTTCCCTAGAGATGTGAGGTTTCTTGCACCCTTGTTTAGTTTCTCTTATACCCTAGAGTTGTGAGGTTTCTTGCACCCTTGTTTAGTTTCTCTTATACCCTAGAGTTGTGAGGTTTCTTGCATCCTTGTTTAGTTTCTCTTCTACCCTACAGTTGTGAGGTTTCTTGCACCCTTGTTTAGTCTCTCTTCTACCCTAGAGTTGTGAGGTTTCTTGCATCCTTGTTTAGTTTCTCATCTACCCTAGAGTTGTGAGGTTTCTTGCATCCTTGTTTAGTTTCTCCTCTACCCTAGAGTTGTGAGGTTTCTTGCACCCTTGTTTAGTTTCTCTTCTACCCTAGAGTTGTGAGGTTTCTTGCACCCTTGTTTAGTTTCTCTTATACCCTAGAGTTGTGAGGTTTCTTGCACCCTTGTTTAGTTTCTCTTATACCCTAGAGTTGTGAGGTTTCTTGCACCCTTGTTTAGTTTCTCTTCTAACCTAGAGTTGTGAAGTTTCTTGCACCCTTGTTTAGTTTCTCTTATACCCTGGAATTCTGAGGTTTCTTGGATCCTTGTTTAGTTTCTCTTCTACCCTAGAGTTGTGAGGTTTCTTGCACCCTTGTTTAGTTTCTCTTATACCCTAGAGTTGTGAGGTTTCTTGCACCCTTGTTTAGTTTCTCTTCTACCCTAGAGTTGTGAGGTTTCTGGCACCCTTGTTTAGTTTCTCTTATACCCTAGAGTTGAGAGGTTTGTTGCACCCTTGTTTAGTCTCTCTTCTACCCTAGAGTTGTGAGGTTTCTTGCACCCTTGTGTAGTTTCTCTTCTACCCTAGAGTTGTGAGGTTTCTTGCACCCTTGTTTAGTTTCTCTTCTACCCTAGAGTTGTGAGGTTTCTTGCACCCTTGTTTAGTTTCTCTTCTACCTGGAATTGTGAGCTTCTTAACACCATTTTGTAGATTCCTGGCTTTGAAGTTGAGTCTAGTCCGCACACATGCTACTACTTTAATGAAAGAGACTTGAATAATAAAGTATGTATTTATTTCATTGTGTCTGCGTGGGCCAAATCTCTGTCAGAAACTGTAGCTTTCAATTTGTATGTTGCCTAGTCTGTCCTCTAGTCTCTACTTCCTTCTTCTCACTTCTATGAGCGCCAAACAATACTATGTGTGTTTATTTACTAGTATTGCGTGCACTGTACTGATTTAGCGTTGAGGGTTTACTTTTCCTATTACCATTGTTCCCCACCATCAGGCAAACCCTTCTCTGGCTTCAGAGGTATCCTGCACCATTGACAGTCTATCCTCTTTTACCCTCATGGA
Organism: Cepaea hortensis; assembly: GCA_963921405.1. Lineage (NCBI taxonomy): Eukaryota > Metazoa > Mollusca > Gastropoda > Stylommatophora > Helicidae > Cepaea > Cepaea hortensis. The sequence goes on from OY992876.1 coordinate 82,659,571, forward strand.
TTCAATATAAGCAGCAGGCGATATAAGAGAACATCACTTTGTGTTGATTTCTATTGTATGAGTGTCAACCTCGTCAATCACAAACAGCCAATATATGCTGGGTTTGTTAACAATGTCCTATGTAGGACATACAACTAGCTACTGCTCTAGCGTTTTCAGGTACCTAGCACCTTTATTTAGTCTGTCCTCTTGAACCATGAAATGTTGAGGTTCCCCCATATTCTAGTTAATCTGTCTTCTACCAGAAAGAGAAAGATGCTGAATAGACAATGAAATTACAGGAATTGTAAAGTCTGACTAAGATGACAGTGTTGTCATAGAAACATGTGTACAACAACAATTAGTTTTAATAGCCATAGAACTTTCTGTAGCGAATAATAAACAAGGCAGGCATCCAACATGCAGAACAAGTCAACTAGAACACGGAAACAATGCAGGATTGTTGCTGTAGTTAGTCTCAGGACAAGTCAACTAGAACATGGAAAAAATGCAGGATTGTTGCTGTAGTTAGTCTCTGGACAAGTCAACTAGAACATGGAAACAATGCAGGATTGTTGCTGTAGTTAGTCTCAGGACAAGTCAACTAGAACATGAATCAAATAATGCTGGATTGTTGCTGTAGTTAGTCTCAGGACAAGTCAACTAGAACATGGTCACAAACAATGCTGGATTGTTGCTGTAGTTAGTCTCAGGACAAGTCAACTAGAACAAGGACATAATGCAGGATTGTTGCTGTAGTTAGTCTCAGGACAAGTCAACTAGAACATGAATCAAATAATGCTGGATTGTTGCTGTAGTTAGTCTCAGGACAAGTCATCTAGAACAAGTACATAATGCAGGATTGTTGCTGTAGTTAGTCTCAGGACAAGTCAACTAGAACATGAATCAAATAATGCAGGATTGTTGCTGTTGTTAGTCTCAGGACAAATCAACTAGAACATGAATCAAATAATGCTGGATTGTTGCTGTAGTTAGTCTCAGGACAAGTCATCTAGAACAAGTACATAATGCAGGATTGTTGCTGCAGTTAGTCTCGGGACAAGTCAACTAGAACATGAATCAAATAATGCTGGATTGTTGCTGAAGTTAGTCTCAGGACAAGTCATCTAGAACAAGTACATAATGCAGGATTGTTGCTGTAGTTAGTCTCAGGACAAATCAACTAGAACATGAATCAAATAATGCTGGATTGTTGCTGTAGTTAGTCTCAGGACAAGTCAACTAGAACAAGTACATAATGCAGGATTGTTGCTGTAGTTAGTCTCAGGACAAGTCAACTAGAACATGGAAACAATGCAGGATTGTTGCTGTAGTTAGTCTCAGGACAAGTCAACTAGAACATGGAAACAATGCAGGATTGTTACTGTAGTTAGTCTCAGGACAAGTCATCTAGAACATGGTCACAAACAATGCAGGATTGTTGCTGTAGTTAGTCTCAGGACAAGTCAACTAGAACATGGAAACAATGCAGGATTGTTGCTGTAGTTAGTCTCAGGACAAGTCATCTAGAACATGGAAACAATGCAGGATTGTTGCTGTAGTTGGTCTCAGGACAAGTCATCTAGAACATGGTCACAAACAATGCAGGATTGTTGCTGTAGTTAGTCTCAGGACAAGTCAACTAGAACATGGAAACAATGCAGGATTGTTGCTGTAGTTAGTCTTAGGACAAGTCATCTAGAACATGGAAACAATGCAGGATTGTTGCTGTAGTTAGTCTCAGGACAAGTCAACTAGAACAAGGACATAATGCAGGATTGTTGCTGTAGTTAGTCTTAGGAACAAAACAAGCATGCTCTCCCAAGAAATGATGGTGACAGACCTGACGGACTGGAGTGCCGATAATCAAAATGATGATATACATGGTGGGTAAACATGTAATGATCAACTCTACCAGTGGTGGCTGCTTCAGCTGCGGGTGTTGTTGTTGCTGTTGTTGTGGCTGCTGCTGAATGCCTGTTGTGGGAGAATGTGGGGGTGACCACTTTCAGGTGATCTTGTGTGGCGGCTTGGTGATCATCCCAGGCAATCTGTGGGTGACAACAAAACGTCTAGACATCTGTGCAACAGATCAGAACATATACAATAGCCAGATCAGGATATATAGTCAAATAAGACATAGTTTCAGCTTCTCTATACATATAGTTTCCAGTGGGTCACATCCTTCTCGCCATAGCTGCTTGGAGACTGTCTCGAATCACATGCTCCACTGTCATGTTTGCTAGACTGCAATGGCACAGACTGGTGATACCAATGTTCAGTTAGTGTACCATGGTATCTCACTGATGTTCAAATAGTGTACCATGGTATCTCACTGATGTTCAATTAGTGTGCCATTGTATCTCACTCAGTTCTGGTCTCTTCTGAAAAGATGGTAATATCCATTATACAACAGTTAGTCAAAAAACTAACTACACAAGACAATAACAGCAGCAGAAAGGGAATTAATCTTCTTAGTTTGTCAATGACACTGCTAGTGGAGAAGTGGGCCCTGAAGCAAGCTTTCTGTAAGCCACTTCATGGTTATTTTGATGATGGCTTATATTGTCTACAGGGTAAGATAACTAGTCTCAGACTAACACTCCTTTAGCCGTCTTTTATGACATAAGCAGTGTTACTATGGTTATGACATGTGCAGTGTTACTATGGTTATGACATGTGCAGTGTTACTATGGTTACGACATGTGCAGTGATACTATTCTTTACTTGATCTTTTGAGCCCCAGAAACACAAAGACAGGGATGTAATCACACAGAGACAAATAATATAAAGTCTGCCAGGAGATGTGGAAACATCTGGAGCCTGTCCAATATTATCAGCACTGTCTTGTAGGATCTGCAGAAATACTAAGTTACTGCTGTAGCTCGGGATGTGTGTGTCATCATTCTTTCAGCACTTCCACCAATACAGCTTCCATGACAACCACTGTGTATGACAACACTGTGGGCTCACAATACAGCTTCCATGACAACCATTGTGTGTGACAACACTGTGGGCTCACAATACAGCTTCCATGACAACCATTGTGTGTGACAACACTGTGGGCTCACAATACAGCTTCCATGATAAACCACTGTGTATGACAACACTGTGGGCCCGCAATACAGCTTCCATGTCAACCAGTGTATGACAATACTGTGGGCCCACAATACAGCTTCCATGACAACCATTGTGTGTGACAACACTGTGGGCTCACAATACAGCTTCCATCATCTGGCTGTTTTGTAGTGCTCTCTGGACAACAGGATTGTAAGAGCTGATGTCCCAAGCCTTGCGATAGATGGTAGAAATGTCAGCAGAGAGAACAAACTGAAGTATCTGGGGATCACATTTGACAGGAGCCTATCCTTCAAGGACCATGTGGAGACGGTCGTGACAAGAACTCAAAAGGGACTCAATGCACTTAAAACTATGGCTGCAATGGACATAGAGCAGAGAATGCTTTTCACACTATACCAGCACTTGATCCTCTCAGTAACTGATTATAGATTAGGTCTGCTCACTGTCTCAGAGAGTCAGCTGGTGAAGTTAGAGCGCATACAGAACGAAGCTATGCGGGTCATTCTGGGATGAACTAGAGACACCCCAGTAGTGTGTATGCGTTACATCTTTGGTCTGCCGACTGTTGCTGGTAGGCTCAAGGTGATGCAGGCGAAGGCATACCTCAGAGTAGCGGCAGACACAGACCACCCACTGCATGAGGCGCTGGACGCAGTTAAGGGTCAGCGACTGATAAGAGGGAAATCATGGATGGCTCAGGCGGAGGATACGATCAGACAGATGTGCCCCTTGGAGAACATTAGGCATGGAGAGGAGTGGGTCAGAGTGCCAGCGGAGCAGTCAGACTTGTGCAGAGTTATAATCACATTAAGCCGGGAGTGCAGGGAGTGGCCAGCAGGGGCCACGGAAGTGGAAATCCAGCAACTAATTCAGGACAATGCTCACCTGAGTGATGTGATTATCTACACAGATGGTTCGGTGTCAAGAGGTGAGAGAAGTGGCTGGGGGTTCATAGCCAAAGCTAATGGTCGATGTTTGGGGCAGGAGAGCCTGGCATATGATACCACAACATCCAGCTTAAGAATGGAAGTGGAGGCAGTCACTGCGGCTCTCCGCTGGATGGAGAATACGACACACACACACATCGTGATTGTAACTGACTCAGAAAGCATGCTGACGAGGGTGAGGACGGGCAGACTTCGTGCGGAGTGGCTAGCTTTGCTTCGGAGGTCACGGGTGACAAGCATCGCCTGGATCTTTTCTCCGGGGCATGCCGGTGTGCTGGGAAATGAAAAGGCGGACAGATTGGCTGGCTCTGCAGAACTTGGTGGAGTATTGATACATGACAAGGCAGACGTGGTTGCGGCCTTGTGGGAGCACGTGCACACCTCGGAGGAGCAAATGGATTACCATGGTCTGGCAAGAATGAGACAACGAGGAGTGACGAAGGGATCTGGCCGACGCTCAACGCGCAAAGGAAAGGCGAGACGGACTTATAATCAGAATGCTACTGGTACTATTAGTGTTGGAATTCTTCGCTGGCTGCTAGGGATGGGGACGGAGCACTTATGGGAATGCCCCGATTGCTGTGATGTCGATTCCTAAATCAATCAATCAATCCAGCTTCCATGACAACCACTGTGTATGGCAACACTGTGGGCCCGCAATACAGCTTCCATGACAACCATTGTGCATGACAACACTGTGGGCTCACAATACAGCTTCCATGACAACCATTGTGTATGACAACACTGTGGGCCCACAATACAGCTTCCATGACAACCATTGTGTATGACAACACTGTGGGCTCACAATACAGCTTCCATGACAACCATTGTGTGCAACAACAGTGGACCCACAATACAGCTTCCATGACAACACTGTGTATGACAACACTGTGGGCTCACAATACAGCTTCCATGACAACCACTGTGTATGACAACACTGTGGGCTCACAATACAGCTTCCATGACAACCATTGTGTGCAACAACAGTGGACCCACAATACAGCTTCCATGACAACCACTGTGTATGACAACACTGTGGGCCCACAATACAGCTTCCATGACAACCACTGTGTATGACAACACTGTGGGCCCACAATACAGCTTCCATGACAACCATTGTGTATGACAACACTGTGGGCTCACAATACAGCTTCCATGACAACCACTGTGTATGACAACACTGTGGGCCCACAATAAAGCTTCCATGACAACCATTGTGTATGACAACACTGTGGGCCCACAATACAGCTTCCATGACAACCATTGTGTGTAACAATACTGTGGGCTCACAATACAGCTTCCGTGACAACCACTGTGTGCAACAATAGTGGACCCACAATACAGCTTCCATGACAACCATTGTGTGTGACAATACTGTGGGCTCACAATACAGCTTCCGTGACAACCACTGTGTGCAACAACAGTGGACCCACAATACAGCTTCCATGACAACCATTGTATGTGACTACACTATGGGCCCACAATACAGCTTCCATGACAACCATTGTGTGTGACAACACTGTAGGCTCACAATACAGCTTCCATACAACCATTGTGTATGACAACACTGTGGGCCCACAATACAGCCTCGATGACAACCATTGTGTATGACAACACTGTGAGCCCACAATACAGCTTCCATGACAACCATTGTGTATGACAACACTGTGGGCTCACAATACAGCTTCCGTGACAACCATTGTGTATGACAACACTGTGGACCCACAATAACGCCTCAATGACAACCATTGTGTATGACAACACTGTGGGCCCACAATACAGCTTCCATGACAACCATTGTGTATGACAACACTAGTGGCCCACAATACAGCTTCTATGACAACCATTGTGTATGACAACACTGTGGGCTCACAATACAGCTTCCATGACAACCATTGTGTATGACAACACTGTGGGCCCACAATACAGCTTCCATACAACCATTGTGTATGACAACACTGTGGGCCCACAATACAGCTTCCATGACAACCATTGTGTATGACAACACTGTAGGCCCACAATACATCTTCCATATAACCATTGTGTATGACAACACTGTGGGCCCACAATACAGCCTCGATGACAACCATTGTGTATGATAACGCTGTGGGCCCACAATACAGCTTCCATGACAACCATTGTGTATGACAACACTGTGGGCTCACAATACAGCTTCCATGACAACAATTGTATGCGACAACACTGGGCTCACAATACAGCTTCCATACAATCATTGTGTGTGACAACACTATAGGCCCACAATACAGCTTCCATGGCAACCAGTGTATGCGACAACACTGTGGGCTCACAATACAGCTTCCGTGACAACCATTGTATGCGACAACACTGTGGGCCCACAATACAGCTTCCATACAACCATTGTGTATGACAACACTGTGGGCCCACAATACAGCTTCCATGACAACCATTGTGTATGACAACACAGTGGGCCCACAATACAGCTTCCATGACAACCATTGTGTATGACAACACAGTGGGCCCACAAACGTGGTCACCACTGAGAATAAGCAACATTTACAACTGGAAGAGAACATGACAGCAAACAACACTTACCTTTGAGTGGGATGGAAGTGGGTTATACACTTTGTCTGCGTCAGTATCAAATTCAGAGTCTACGGTTTTCTCTATAAATAACAACCCAGAGAAAAGGAAACCAATTACAAATGGTAGAATGAATGAATGAACACAATTTATTTTCCAGAGGGCTCGCAGGCCTGTCTTAACTTGGACTACTCATCTTTCACACAGCAATTATCTAGTCTATTTGTGAATTATTAAATTCATATAGCAGTAAATATAACACAATGAATGCTGAGCTTACACAATATGATTTAAACATGTTATGAGTCATCAATACATTCTTTCTCTCTTCTCTCTCTCACAGAAATATACATACATCATGTATGTAAACACACATTAAAACAGATTTAAAATAGTAAGCAGAACTAACATTAGAAGGCTACAGCAGATCCTGGCGCCAAACAAACAGAACCAAACACTGCTTCTTCTCCCATATTATCATCATCATCAAGTTCTAGAAAACCCAACCACAAACTGAAAACGTGATGGAAAGAAGAGCAAGAGGAAGGCAAAGAGATCCATACCTTGATGAACTGGCCAATGGCAGAATTTGAGACCAGAACACAGAGCTGACCAGAGACTGTGATCCTGTGAGATGATGAACCCGACTGCATATGTTTACCACAAGGCACATACTGATGATTGATGACATGAAGAGTTGTACAACAGCCATGTGTACATACAGCCGAGCAAGGTACATACTGATGATTGATGACATGAAGAGTTGTACAACAGCCATGTGTACTTACAGCCGAGCAAGGCACATACTGTTGATTGATGACATGAAGAGTTGTACAACAGCCATGTGTACTTACAGCCGAGCAAGGCACACACTGATGATTGATGACATGAAGAGTTGTACAACAGCCATGTGTACTTACAGCCGAGCAAGGTACATACTGATGATTGATGACATGAAGAGTTGTACAACAGCCATGTGTACTTATGACCGAGGAAGGCACATACTGATGATTGATGACATGAAGAGTTGTACAACAGCCATGTGTATTTACAGCCGAGCAAGGTACATACTGATGATTGATGACATGAAGAGTTGTACAACAGCCATGTGTACTTACAGCCGAGCAAGGTACATACTGATGATTGATGACATGAAGAGTTGTACAACAGCCATGTGTACATACAGCCGAGCAAGGTACATACTGATGATTGATGACATGAAGAGTTGTACAACAGCCATGTGTACTTACAGCCGAGCAAGGCACACACTGATGATTCATGACATGAAGAGTTGTACAACAGCCATGTGTACTTACAGCCGAGCAAGGCACATATTGATGACATGAAGAGTTGTTCAACAGCCATGTGTACTTACAGCTGAGCAAGGTACACACTGATGACATGAAGAGTTGTACAACAGCCATGTGTACTTACAGCCGAACAAGGCACACACTGATGATTGATGACATGAAGAGTTGTACAACAGCAATGTGTACTTACAGCTGAACAAGGCACACACTGATGATTGATGACATGAAGAGTTGTACAACAGCCATGTGTACTTACAGTCGAGCAAGGCACACACTGATGATTGATGACATGAAGAGTTGTACAACAGCCATGTGTACTTATGACCGAGGAAGGCACATACTGATGATTGATGACATGAAGAGTTGTACAACAGCCATGTGTACTTATGACTGAGCAAGGCACACACTGATGATTGATGACATGAAGAGTTGTACAACAGCCATGTGTACTTACGGCCGAGCAAGGACTGCGACCGATCAGGTCTGATGGGAGACAAAGGCTGTATAGTGCTGTGCTTGGACAGCCCACCATAGGTCATGGCATAAAATTCCTCATGGCTGATTATCTTGTGATCATCGTAGGCTTTTCTGTTCTCTGAGAACAACCAAGTGGGTTATTTTTGTGTGTTGTTGTTGTTGGGTCAAATTTACAGAAACACAGCAACATGTTCTACAATCCCGACATGCAATAACACATGTAGCCTAGAATACTGTCATAATGTGAGGCTATCATTAAAACATGTAGCCTATAATACAGTCACAATTTGAGGCAACCATTAAAACATATAGCCTATAATACAGTCACAATATGAGGCTACCATCACAGTTTGGAAGCTATGGTAGTGCAGTGGAAGTTCGGGAGCTGTGGTAATACAGTGAGTTTCGGAGCTGTGGTAATACAGTAGAAGTTTGGGAGCTGTGGCAGTGCAGGTGAAGTTTGGGAGCTGTGGCAGTGCAGGTCAAGTTTGGGAGCTGTGGCAGTGCAGGTGAAGTTTATGAGCTGTGGCAGTGCAGGTGAAGTTTGGGAGCTGTGGCAGTGCAGGTGAAGTTTGGGAGCTGTGGCAGTGCAGGTGAAGTTTGGGAGCTGTGGCAGTGCAGGTGAAGTTTGGGAGCTGTGGCAGTGCAGGTGAAGTTTGGGAGCTGTGGCAGTGCAGGTGAAGTTTGGCTGTTGGTTTCTAAGCTTGAAGAGGGAAAGAAGAGCTCTTCACTACAGTACCTCTGGTACTTTGCTACTGGTTCAGGAGGAGAGTCTCTAGCCGTCTAGGCCAAGCTCGCTCCATCAGATGATTGCTACTGATTCAGGAGGAGAGTCTCTAGACCAGGCTCGCTCCATCAGATGATTGCTACTGGTTCAGGAGGAGAGTCTCTAGACCAGGCTCGCTCCATTAGGGGAAGCCCTTTCCCAGGCTCCAGAGACCTGACTGCCAATACGTCAGAATACAGAGGAATAACAAAAAAATAACAAGCAGGAAACAATAATTAAGCCAAACTGTATCCACAGACAAGTGAAATGTTCTGACCAGATACTACGATTATAAACAAACATTATCCTGCACACAAAAAAGCAACCTTCCCCACATTTAATGGGAGAAATGCAGAAATGCATCACAAAAGATGGACAAACAACATAACTGGCACGCGAGGTCAGCATGGCAGAATGGATAAGAACGTGTGTTCTTAAACATCCAGTGTACTTATGCAGATGTAAGGGGTTCAGTCCCTGCACTGGACAGCTGGACTAAAATGTTGACCTATCGTCCTTGACTTGGGGACGTAAATTACAAGTACCCCTGAAGTCGGAGTAGGCTCGCCTGATGGCGAAGGACACTGTTAATAAGGAAAGCTAATCCACACGCAAAATTCAGCCCAGCACTGCTAGTAGTAGTGTGTATGGACTATGCCAAAATAAAAAAAAAACTGTGACGCCCACAACAGGTTGATCTATAACTGTGCCAGGTTGATCTATAACTGTGCCAGGTTGATCTATAACTGTGCCAGGTCAGCAGCAAGAGAAGAACGTGCCTTGCATGTTATACTATCCCCTCTTGAACTGTCATGTGCTATGAGCACTTACCATTCTTGTTGAGACTGGCTGCCCTCACAGTTCCATATGTGGCAGTAGCCTTGTCATCCCTGCAGCCATTGCTGTGAGAGTGGACATGTGACATTCATCAACAAACTGTCTCCAACTCTAACCAACAAACTGATTCCATCACTCAAAAACAAACTGTCTCCTACAATGAGTCTAGTGTACTATAAACATTTCAAGAACAGATATGGTTGGTTCCACTGTTGTCATTTGGAGACAGCAGGTTCAAATTCTCACGTGTTTATAGCTTTCAACCGGCTATGTTGCGAAGAAGTTACGAATGCAATTTGTAATCTGGCATATCGCGCCCGAAACAGCTGCGGGTGATTTGGAAGCAGACCACCTTGCGTTGGTTTCCATACAATGGTATGAGTGACGGTTATTCAGAAAACAATGGCAAACTACTGAATATAAACTTGCTCAGAAATCACAAACAGCCAAACAATACTGGAGTTGACTGCTACATCCAGTAAAGGATATGCAACGAACTAACTATAGCTTTCAATTTGTATAAAGTGTTCCCTGATCTTGATTTCTTTCTTAGACCTCTAAGTGCTGTTCAGTAGTTGTGAATTTATTTCTCACACTACGCCAATGGCCTAAAGTGTAGCCAGTTAATAGATTAACTTCTGATGCAATAAACAATACTCTACTACCAATAATATGTTATTTATAACATAAACCAGACATTCGAGTCAGCATATAACAACGAAACATATGGATGGGCCACAGAGTTGAATACAACAAACACTCCCTTTTTTTGCATATCCTATTTACAGGGCATTGCAGTCAACACCAGCATTTTTCAGCTGCTGTTGATGTCTTGGCAAGTTTTTATGTTCGATAGTTTGCCATTGCTTTCTGAACGACCGGCTCACAAAATTTCCGTAAGAAACCAACGCAATATGATCTGCTGCAGAATCTCATGCAGCTGTGTTTCATATGTGGGTATACAGGATTACGAACAGCGCCCTTAACTGCTTTGCCAGGGGAACGGCAACATTCCCTTAGACTAATGTAATGTCCCGACTGGCCGCCATTCAGGTTTCCTGTATCACAAGGAGTTCTCGACTATAGCTTTTTTAAAACACTGTCCAATGGAAACACAGGCCCAGCTATTGGTTGAGTCAGATTTGAATGCACAGACAGTAACATCTGCCATAAGGACGTACAAATAATGAATTAAATATTTTCTATAATTTATTTGATTGAAATAAAATAAAAATGTAGTTCACTTGATTAGGGAATGTATGATATGAAGGAAGTAATGGCAACAATAATCCTAGGAGAATAGTTTACACACGCAACAATTACTGTCAAATGACATCATGGTATTACATATTTATGTCTGGAACTGTTTGTCGTCTGCTCCTCCTAATTCTTGTTGTAACCACTGTCTTTACACTGTCAGGTGATCCCTCATGCACCATTGTCAAGCCAAGAGAGTGGCAGTTGTCAATGGAATGAGTCTGTACCTGCCGTCTGCTTCAATCATCTCTGCAATTCATTAAGCTTCAATCATCTCTGCAATTCATGATCTCTTTCAGTTTCTTCTCTGGTTAGAATGTGAACTTCACATGTTTCACATGATACTTCACAATATTTGTCCTATATTTTTATAGACCAATCAATATCACATTGGCTGTTTTGACCTGTGAAAACATTTCCTGGTAGTCATTCCAAGCTGGGGTGACGTGGAAGCCTGGATGGGGACTCGAACACATGGCCATCAGACAAGCCTGCTAGCCACAATGTCATTAACACAAATGCTGTATGTAGGAAATGACAGTGCAAAACCATACCATGTTCTATGTCCGTTGATGATGATGATGGTAGAGATGTTGTATGTATAACATTTAGTTTTTATTACTTTTTCTGTTTCTTTTTTAGGTATGTGTTCTGGAGCAGGTATTTGCAGTGACAACTCTCCTTTCTTCTCTGTTGTCTGGCACTTCCATAAAGTTGAAGTTGCTTACATTGTCATGTACCTGTTGTTTCAGCTCTTCACATACACCTGTCTCTGCCTTCCTTCACATACACCTGTCTCTGCCTTCCTTCACATACACCTGTCTCTGCCTTCCTTCACATACACCTGTCTCTGCCTTCCTTCACATACACCTGTCTCTGCCTTCCTTCACATACACCTGTCTCTGCCTTCCTTCACATACACCTGTCTCTGCCTTCCTTCACATACACCTGTCTCTGCCTTCCTTCACATACACCTGTCTCTGCCTTCTTTCACATACACCTGTCTCTGCCCTCCTTGACCTCTCTGTTCTAGTGCTGTTCAGCACATGACAACTGGACAAACACAATGAGACAAGCTACCTCTGAGACTGCCCACTGCTGCCTCTAGGAAGCCTTCTGGAGATGACAGGTGTGGCTCTGTGGGATGGGGTCGACGCCCGAGAGCAGGTCTCCACACTACGTATGGACTTTGTATCTGAAACACAAGCATTTCAATTGTACAAATCAGCAGTCTGTCAAAAAATAATATTTGTATACTAGTTTGGTTTGTTTAGTTTAGTCAACGGATCAACATCATGGCACACAGGTGTAACCCATAAGTGCTCCGTTCTACTCCTAACTGAAGCCTGAGTCCGGAGAATCTCAGTTCAGTGCACGAACTCCGTTGCATCAGTGAGGATCCTGAAATACTTTGTGTAGATTTTTAATTCAAAATTTTATCCGGGCAGCGCCGTTAGGCCACTCTTTTTCGATTTCCAACTGCCAAGGGATTTTTTACATGCGCAACAATACATATTGGCAACCAATCTAACCACCCAGAGACCAGGAGAAATTTTGTTACTAGAAGTCCACGTGAAAAAATCCCGGCCCTCACCGGGGCTTGAACCCGGGATCTCCAGCACTCGAGGCAGATACCATACCTCGAGACCACTCAGCCCCCTTTTTGTACACTGATGATGGTAAAAACAGTGAGAACTGAGAAACCTGCTGTTAAGAGATGATGATGGCAACAATGATGGCAATTCAGACATGTTGTCACTGACAGAATCTTTGAGACATGTTGTCACTGACAGAATCTTTGAGATGTGTCAAAGTACAGTATTCTCCTAGCTGACATTGTCCAATGACTGCTTCAGTGTAGAACTTCAGGTGACACAAGTCTAGTGATCCCTGTACACCAGTATAACAGCGTCAATCTGCCAACAGCTCGGCTATGACCTCAGGTCAGACCTACCAAGGTCAGTAGCTATGTCACAGAGAAGCAACACCCTCGAAACAAACACAATTTTAAAAGCAAACATACAAAGACAATTTTTGAGAGAAACAAAAGACAATTTTAAAACCAAACAAACAAAGACAATGTCTGAAACAAACAAAGACAATGTCTGAAACAAAGACAATGTTTTTACAAATAAACAAAGATAAATATGTGCATGTTACTACTGGTTGGCAGCAGAAATGGGACACAGTCGAGCAACTGACATGATTGGGAGCCGCAGTGGCCGGATCTGAGGTGGTGCAGTAGCTGGATCTGAGGTGGTGCAGTGGCCGGATCTGAGATAGTGCAGTGGCCGGATATGAGGTGGTGCAGTGGCCGGATCTGAGGTGGTGAACTGGCCGGAGCCAAGGTGGCACAGTGGCCGGATCTGAAGTGGTGCAGTGGCAGAATCTGAGGTGGCACAGTGGCCAGATCTGAAGTGGTGCAGTGGCAGAATCTGAGGTGGCACAGTGGCCAGATCTGAAGTGGTGCAGTGGCAGGATCTGAGGTGGCACAGTGGCCGGATCTGAAGTGGTGCAGTGGCAGAATCTGAGGTGGCACAGTGGCCAGATCTGAAGTGGTGCAGTGGCAGGATCTGAGGTGGCACAGTGGCCGGATCTGAAGTGGTGCAGTGGCAGAATCTGAGGTGGCACAGTGGCCAGATCTGAAGTGGTGCAGTGGCAGGATCTGAGGTGGCACAGTGGCCGGATCTGAAGTGGTGCAGTGGCAGAATCTGAGGTGGCACAGTGGCCAGACCCTGGCCTGCTGACCTGGTGCTCATGGGTGTGGTCCGCAGCTGGACAGATTTGCATGCCTTTACAAACTGACCGGTGCTGCCAGGTGGACCCAGCATACAATGAGTACCAAGACTGTCTGGGAAGTAAAGGTGGCTGCTGTGACACTGACCACACCAGCCCCCCGGTACCGGTTGGCCTACAGAGATATGGATCTAGCACTGCATGCCTGATGAGCCAAAAGGCACGTACAAGGGTCTTTAACTTCTTTTTTTTTAAACTCAAACTACGAGACATATGTCAGCAATATGGCAGCGCAAACAACTGACAGAGTGTACTGTTCAAGACAGTTGTATCACCAACACTGTGATACCAAGGTCAAGCATGGACACTTAAAAATAAAGGGAAGAAAAATGAAAACTACAGAAATGAAACGCCTACAATTAATTTCACGACAAAAGAAAATATTAAATCAGGGGACAGCACTAGTGTTAGATGACAGCAAGACAAATGTTTGGTCAGACCAAACAATATTCCACAATGGGCTCTAGCTAGTATTCAGGCACAATGGAAACAGAGCATGAGACCTCTACAAACAATGGACTGATGAAATACTGGGGACTGAATACTACCATGAACAAAGCACACACAAGAATGAAGGAAATGAAGTAGGAACAAATATAATAATAAGAAGAAGAATATTCAAGATTAAATGGGGTTCAAAGGCAAAAATATCAACCTCATTCCAGCAGGGTGTATTCCATATGGCTCGGTCTCTGTCCGCAGATCAACTAGTGCCTGTTGAAAACAATGCACAGAGATTGAACTCTGTAACTCCAGTGACAACCAGTCTCCAAAACATTTCCCCCAGCAAACCGAGATCCAAAATCGAACCTACAACCTTCTTAACACAATACAGACTGCTTAACCATTTTGCCAAAGAGATCTCCAAAGAATAAGAACAGGAAGAATAAGAAGCAGGGGAGGAGGAGGAGGGGAGAAAAGAGGAGGAGGAGTGGTTTGTAGAGGGGGAGGAGGAAGAAGAAGAGGGGAAAATATATGCTGTGAGTGCTTACCCTCGTGATCACTTTCGATTTTGTTGAGGACATACTCCAGGAGGTGTGAGAAGATGTCCAGCAGGTTGAAGATGGCAGTCAGATCTCCGGCCACAATATCCACTCCTCGGATATGGCTGAGACTGTCATGGATCACCTCACTGGAGAGGACATCAATTACCACCTGACAGTTATGGATTTCATCATCTTTTGAAACTGGCTGGCGAATAATATCTGAAGAACAAAAGTATATTGTTGCTTTAAACGTAATATCTGGAGAACAAAAGTATATTGTTGATTTAAACACAATATCTTTTTGTTTTTGTTTTGTTTGCATATCCTTTACAGGACATCGCTGTTAACATCAGCATCTTTCAGCTGATTGCTGATTTCTTGGCAAGATTACGCTTAGTAGTTTGCCATTGCTTTCTGAGCGACCGTAAGTTACAGATGTGGAGAGAACAGCTACCGATTCTCGTGCAACGTCACATTAGTCACGAGAGCATACGGAATTATGGAGAAAGTCATGTAACCCCTAGACCAGGGAGCCAGCAAACACAATATCTGAAGAAGAAAAATATATTGTTGATTTAAACATAACATCTGAAGAACAAAAGTATATTGCTGATTTAAACACAATATCTGAAGAACAAAAGTATATTGTTGCTTTAAACATAACATCTGAAGAACAAAAGTATACTGTTGCTTTAAACACAATATCTGAAGAACAAAAATATATTGCTGATTTAAACACAATATCTGAAGAACAAAAGTATACTGTGCCTTAAACACAATATCTGAAGAACAAAAGTATATTGTTGCTTTAAACACAATATCTGAAGAACAAAAGTATATTGTTGCTTTAAACATAACATCTGAAGAACAAAAGTATATTGTTGCTTTAAACATAACATCTGAAGAACAAAAGTATATTGTTGCTTTAAACATAACATCTGAAGAACAAAAGTATATTGTTGCTTTAAACACAATATCTGAAGAACAAAAATATATTGTTACTTTAAACACAATATCTGAAGAACAAAAATATATTGCTGATTTAAACACAATATCTGAGGAACAAAAATATATTGCTGATTTAAACACAATATCTGAAGAACAAAAGTATACAGTTGCCTTAAACACAATATCTGAAGAACAAAAATATACTGCTGCTTTAAATATAATATCTGAAGAACAAAAGTGTACTGCTGCTTTAAACGAGATGTTTGAAGAACAAAAGTATACTTTTGTTTTAAACATAAAATCTGAAGAACAAAAGTATACTGTTGCTTTAAACATAATATCTCAAGAACAAAAGTATACTGTTGCTTTAAACACAATATCTCAGGAACAAAAGTATACTGTTGCTTTAAACACAATATCTCAGGAACAAAAGTATACTGTTGCTTTAAACACAATATCTCAGGAACAAAAGTATACTGCTGCTTTAAATATAATATCTGAAGAACAAAAGTGTACTGCTGCTTTAAACGAGATGTTTGAAGAACAAAAGTATACTGTTGATTTAAACATAAAATCTGAAGAACAAAAGTATACTGTTGCTTTAAACATAATATCTGAAGAACAAAAGTATACTGTTGCTTTAAACACAATATCCAAAGAACAAAAGTATACTGTTGCTTTACACGAGATGTTTGAAGAACAAAAGTATACTGTTGTTTTAAACGAGATGTTTGAAGAACAAAAGTATACTGTTGCTTTAACCCTTTACAAGGCGTAGCGTCCGTTACCGGCCGGTCTCTAAATACGAGCGTAACGGCCGATTCCGGCCGATACTATTATGCATTGTAAAAACGCGATCTCTCGGCTTTCCGACACTTCCGTCGGCTACTTTCACTTTCGCCCATAGCTTGACAACGTGGCCGCCATTTGTAAACGCGCTACAATGACTTTGAACAGACTTTTACGGACTTGTTTTGATAGTTTTTGGGAGTTTTACGCTGTTTTTCAAAATGGATTTCGGCGATTCTTCAAGTGATAGCCGAGATTTCGCTCTGTTCAATTTAAATGACATTAAAGGGCACGAAGTTGATTATTAATCGGAGCTAGATATCAGTGCAAAGCATTACTTTGCATTAGCAGTCGTGAGTCGGACTTTAAAGAAAGTGATTATGATTCTGAAAATGTGTTTGTAAATTGCCGTATAGATGACGGAAAATCACAAACAACATGCCGTATTTCGTAAATATTTGTGTTCATATATCGATTACCGGCAACAATCACGTGAGTAACATATTCTGCATGCTTTTCCCTTCATTGTGTTGTTTATTTAACTAAAATCGGTTGACTAACACCTTGTTTGTGATGTTTTTACTAACGCGACCCGAAATTTTTACAGAACCTGAAAAAATCTTGCCCGTTCAGGGCTACAAAACGGACAAGCGTCTGCCCTGTAAAGGGTTAAACATAATATCTGAAGAACAAAAGTATACTGTTGCTTTAAACAAAATATCTGAAGAACAAAAGTATATTATTGCTTTAAACGCGATGATTGAAGAACAAAAGTATAATGTCTTAAAAACATCTGAAGAACAAAACAGTATTGTTGCTTTAAACACAATATCTATATTGACAACAAAACATTATGGCCTCAAATTCATGATACTGCAGTAGATACTGCTGCAAACAGAATTTCTTCCTCGTCTTACTTCATCCTGAAAAACATGCTGGTTGCATGATATCAAATAACAGCGAATTTGCACGGCCACTTTTGGTTGGTATTTGTGACTTCTCCATGGCATGGAGATGCGTCTTTCCTTCTCAGTACTGACTCTTTTGACAAACAGAATGTCACTTGACAAGGTAAACATTGTCAATAGACAAAACCAACAGACAATATATACAAAAATAAAAGACAGCACAAGCAGAAATAAGTAGACAAAGTAAACAAACAGATACAGTGAAAATTAAACAAATAACTTATCATGTTAAAAGAAACAATTGAATGTTAATGATACAACCTATCATGTTAAATGAAACTAATTGATGATTAATAATACAACTGATCATGTTAAAAACTCAATACTTAATTAATTATACCACCAATCAGGTTGAAAGAATTGATGATTAATGATCGTATGATACTCCAACGAGCAACATTACTGGCCACAGACAAGGTAGAGAAGAATATTGACAGAAAACTGTTACACAGAAAGTCAAATGACATGGGCAACCCTTTCCCTCCACATCATGTGTCCTCTTATAGTGGTATTTGTTAAAAGTCAATATCTGATATCCTTCCATGTTACAATACCTGTGAAGTACCTTTTTTCTGTCACATTATATCCCTTTGCCCAAGAACATTACCAGTTGTCACAAAGTGATTCAATTCCCGCGGCATGGTCACATCAAACATGAAAACAGGGAAGAAAGAGACAGAAAATGAAGAGAAATGACGATAAATGTGACAATGAACTCACCTGTAAGTCTATCACTGAACAGACTCTCATACAACACAACAAACAGGGATGAGCTAATGTCCTCAACTTTGATGATCTTCGTTGGGATGCGGAACTGCTTCAACAGATGGTTGGCTAGGTTTATGGCAGCTATCGGGGAGAAGAAAATAGCCATGACAACCAAATCTACTGCACATTCTAATGAGACAGGCTCAGGGCGGTCATACTTTATAGCAGTTCTAGACAGGTAAAAGGGTGGCTGTCTTCATGTACACATGGAGAGCTTACAGTCACCATAGCAACAACTTTCAGAAACAAGCAGTCTTTCCCCTTTTGCTTCTAGCGTAGTGGTATGTCCAGAGCTAGTTTAGTCTCTTTTACTCTGTCAGTCAAATCTATGTCACATTTCTATAATGTTTCAGCCATTTCTTCCTTTCGTTACCACCACTATGGCTCATTGGTTTTGTATGTTTCAATTAATCTTTACTTCTTTTGTCTAAACTGATGTGTCTAGTTTAGTTTAGTTAGTTAGTTAGTCGACAGATCATCTTCATTGCACACCGAACCATTCCGTCCATAAGTGCTCGGATCCCCTCCTCAGCAAATCCCGCAGCGTGTAGCGGCAAATGACACCAGTTCTGTGTTGGTTTATCAATCTTCTTTGGCTTCCTGCGTAGTGTTCTTGTTTGGCCACCCCTCTTTTAATCTGCTGTTCTCGCAGTCTGGCCATGGTTGTAGATTCACAGTCATCACTTGGTTCACGCAAAAGTCTTACTTCTCGTAGAGCATTCAGAATGTCAGCCTGGTCCATGGCGCGTCCGCCCTCCACCATAGCCTCACTTGCGAGCTTGTCAGCCCGCTCATTTCATTGTACTCCCGCATGCCCTGACACAAAGATGAAACTAATCTTTGTCAGCCAAGAATGCTCCAGAGACAACAACCATTCTCTTCGGATACACCCCACCTCTATCCTCTTGATCATGTTCATTGAGTCGCTAAGGAAACATGCCCTAGTGAATGTCTGTGTCTCGAGCCATGTTATTGCTTTACATACTGCCATGACTTCCATAGTCAGGCTAATTGTGGTTTCAGTGAAAGCACCAGAGTCCTTCACAATTCTCCCTCCGCCCCGAGCAGTAAAGGCCCATGAGCTTCTCACATGTCGGACGACCGACCCATCTGTGTAGATGACAGCATCACGGTCTAGCGAATTCTCGAAAATCAACGCTTGTACTTCAGCCTCCACAGCTGCCGGATTTTCTTGTCTGCATTTTCTATCTAGTTGGATGCAAACTGAAAAGGATGTGCAGAAATCTGTTGGCACTTGTACCCACTCCTCGCCAGGTTCTAAGTCCTCAAGTGAACACACCTGTTGAAGAATGTCTTCGGCTTGATCCATCCACGATCTTTTTAACCTGCTGCCCTTCACCTTCAATAATTTCAATATGTAGTGGATGTTGTGTGTTTGCGTTAACTCTGAGGTAGGCGCGTGCTCTGCAAACTTGTATTCTGTCTTCAATGGTTGGAAAATCAAGAAGGTAGCGCATCGCCCTGCATGCTGTATCTCTTGTACATCCAAGAATAATGCGCATAGCTTCATTCTGTATCCTTTCTATCTGCTTACGGCTGAGAGTCAGGATTGCCATTGCATACTCAAAAACAGACATGACCAGCCCCTCATACAGAAGACATAGATGGCGCTGCTCTCAGTTTGCTGCCGCCATCACCTGCATCGCAGCCAAACCCCGCTTGGCCTTTGTTATCACCTGGTCTATGTGCTCATTATAAGCAAGGCTTCGATCAAACTGTATCCCCCAGGTAATTCAATGCTTGCGTTCTTTCCACCGTCTCTGAACACAGCTTTACAATTGGTGTTGAAGTGTTGACAATATGATTATTCAACGAGAATCAAGTCACTGTTGCCTTTGTTGGGTTGACCATTGCCCCAGCTTCATCACACCAAGTACTTATGCGATTGAATTCGGTTTGTAGTTTCACAGCAACCTGCTCTCTATCCTTACCTTGACGATACACTAAAACATCATCGGCATATGACAATGTTCTACCAGGTCCAGTGATCTGCTCACTGGTGATTCTCACTGTGTAGGCATTGAACAGTACCGGAGATAATGGTGATCCCTGTGGTAGGCCAGGATATATTGTTGTTGGTTCTGAAGTCCAACTGCCACATCTAAAATCTACATTCCATTGGAAGAGGGCTGCAGTGATCCAACTAAGGAGGAATGGACTTATTTTGAGTTCAAGAAGTTGAAGCATTAAAACATCCAATGGTACTCTGTTGTACGCGTCCTCAAGATCAATCCCTGCAGCAAAGGTTTCAATGCCGGAGTGGAAACCTTCATAGACATCATGGGCAAAAACTGCTGCATTCATCCAGGTTTCTCTTTTTGGACGGTAACCACCCAGGGTAGATGGGAAAACACCTTGCCTCTCTAGCTGGCTTGATATTTTCCAGGCAATTAACTTCTCCAGCAGATTGCCTATTGTATTCTGCATGGTTATAACTCGATATCCCTGAATTTTTGTGTGGTCTTTGCCAGGCTTCGGTAAGGGAATCAGATAGCTGTGTAATCACTCTTCCTTGATGTTAGCACTCCCTATACTGTTGTTGTACATGTCTGCTAGTTTCTCTAGCTCGTTGTCGGTACACCTATTGATGTCGTCGCATCTTACGCCATCTGGCCCTGGAGCGCTGTTTTTTGATCGTCGAAGCACAGCCTTGATTTCTTTCACGGTCACTGTGTCTTCATCCGAAGTGTTCTGGGCCTTGCACCTGTCTGAGGTGACCTCCTTGGCAAGATTTCAGCCTCCCATGTCTGTCTGGTTACTCTGCTCTAGATAGCGTTCAAAGAGGGCTTTGCCCTTGTCCTCGTCAGTCCTCTGTCAGATGAGGTCAGCACCTTGGAAGTCAGAAATGCTCTTATTCTTGACTACCCCACTCATGCTTTTATGTAGTCGCCAGAACAATTTCAGTGACTTGTCTGTGCTTACTCTTTGACACACCTCTGCCCATTTTTCACTTTTAACCACCTTGACCAGTTTTTTAAAAATAACTTACTTTTATGTGCATCTCTCTTTCTAGGTGCATGCAGGGAATAGGATGGCCAGCTCTGTTTTTCTAGGCATTTTGCCATCTCCTTACAGCACTACGCTTTTCCTAGTTTAGTTTAGTCGAAGGATCGACATCACGGCACACGGGTGTAACCCATAAGTGCTCCGTTCTCCTCCAAACTCAAGCCCGAGTCCGGAGAAACTCAGCACAGTGCACGAACTCCGTTGCACCGACGAGGATCCTTAAATACTTTGGGTAGATTTTTAATTCGAAATTTTGCTCGGGCAGCGCTGTTAGGCTACTCTTTTTCGATTTCCAACTGCCAAGGGATTTTTTACATGCGCAACAATACACACGGGTGTCCGATCTCACTACCGAGAGACCAGAGTAAATTTTATTACTAGAAGTCCATGTGAAAATAATCCCGGGTTCTCACCGGGGCCTGAACCCGGGACCTCCAGCATTCGAGGCGGACACCATGCCTCGAGACCACTCAGCCCCTGTCTAAAATGATATATCTTTATTAAACTATTCTTTCCTCTCGTATCCTTCCATTTTTTATTTTTTTTTATTTTCTTGATCTTTTCTACCTTTTCTCCCGTGGGGTAGACAAAAAAACAAACAAGAAACACTATAATCTGTGCAAAACATCTCACCTTCTGTTGTAGGCCTTTCCGGCAGATCCAGGTTTATGTCCATCTGGAACATAACAATATAGATCAACACCTGGAACATAACAATATAGATCAACAACTGGAACATAACAATATAGATCAACACCTGGAACATAACAATATAGACCAACACCTAGAACATAACAATATAGATCAAAACCTGGAACATAACAATATAGACCAACACCTACAGCATAACAATATAGACCAACACATAACAATATAGATCAACATCTAGAACATAATATAGATCAACACCTGGAACATAACAATACAGACCAACACCTAGAACATAACAATATAGACCAACACCTAGAGCATAACAATATAGACAAACACCTGGAACATAACAATATAGATCAACACCAGGAACATAATATAGACCAACACCTAGAACATAACAATATAGACCAACACCTAGAACATAACAATATAGATCAACACATGGAACATAACAATATAGACCCAACACCTGGAACATAACAAGAAACAATTCAACGTAAACACAATAATTTAATTTTAATGGTCAATCTAGTACAGTGGTTCTCAACCGGTGGGGAATTTCCCCCCCCCCCCCCCCAAGGGGGGAATTTTGGGGTTTCCAGGGGGGAATGAAGATTATTTCAAGATCGCGTTAATACAAGAACCGATTACTTGATATTGTTTTTCCCTTCATACTTTACGGTTCTGTACGTATCACCCTTCTGAAATTCATTTTATAACGTAAGTAGATCCACAAATCATGTTTTATGTAGATGTCTAGACTTGTTTTAGTATGTGCTATTAAATTTAGCTTCAATTATTACATATACTGAGTAGGGGCAGGGGGGAATTTTTAGGGAGGAAATACGAAAGGGGGGGATGACGTTCTAAAAATATGGTGGGGGGGGGGGGGGAATGACATCCTAAAAATATGGTGAAGGGGGGCATGGGCCAAAAAAGGTTGAGAACCACTGATCTAGTAGTTACACAAGACAACTATTTCGGAGGTGCATTAGTTGGCCAATGTGACATGGACAATAAGCAAACAGTTATCAAGCAATGACAATCGTATAACAGTTAACCAATGTGCCATATACATCGAGCAGTTATCAAAACATGATAAATAATGAAACACAAATGTCTTTTAAATCCAGAGGTCACATAATAAAAACAAGCACATACATACACATACACACACACATTGGCACCTTGCCGTCTTGACAGACGATAGTTTGTGCTTTAAAAAGGCATAATAACTTTTAACTATGGCGGTAGCGAGTGTGACTGATAAGGCCAATTTGCGCTGTAAATGTCCGTTCACAGTGGGTGCATGTGAACACGTGGTCATTTCCACCATCATGCACCATCTTACGTCTCAAACGCTTGGTGTGTGACTTTTCTGCAATAATTTTCTCCTTTGACTTTATTCCATTTCTGATATTTGCCCTCCATGCAACACGTTCAGCGGCGACTTGCTCCCAATGTGCATTATCAATGCCTGTATCAATCATGTCCCGCTTACACACATCTTTGTATCGTAGTAGAGGCCGACCCTGAGATCTCTTACCCATCTGTAATTCACCAAAAAAGATATCCTTTGGTATTCTACCATCATCCATCCGCCTAAGATGTCCTATCCATCTAAGTCTACGAAGACTGAGCATGGAATAAACTGTCACACAACCTGATCTTTCCAATACTTCAGTATTTGTGATTTTGTCTTGCCACTTAATACCAAGAATTCTTCGCAGACACCGCATATGAAAGCTGTTTAAATTGTTCTCTTGGTGTGAGTAAGTTGTCCAGGTTTCACTGCCATAGAGAAGAGTACTAAGGACACAGGCTTGATAGACAAGGACTTTTGTTTTGGCAGTAAGCTTCCTGTTCTCCCAGACTCTTTTTCTTAACCTGTTCATTGTTGTTGCTGCCTTACCAATCCGGATGTTGATTTCCTGATCTAGGGATAATTTGCTATTTACCACCGATCCTAGATATGTAAAATGGTCTACTATCTCTAGTTCGGCGTCGTCAATAAAGATTGATGGTACCCCATGTGCACCTTGTGACATAATCTGTGTCTTCTTTTTGCTAATTGTTAAACCAAATTCAGAACAAGCATTGGAGAATGCAGATAGTAGACATTGCAATTCTTCCTCAGAGTGGGTCGTAACTGCAGCATCATCTGCAAAAAGCAACTCTCTGATCAGTACCCTCCTAATTTTGGTCTTAGCCTTCAATCTCTGAGCATTGTAGAGACCGCCATCTGAGCGTGAGTGAATGTATATACCACCATCCTGATCACGAAATGCATATTTCAGTAGAAGTGAAAAGTATATTCCAAAGAGGGTGGGAGCTAGTACACAACCTTGCTTAACTCCACTCTTGATTTCAAATTCTTCAGAAGTTGCACCATCAAACTTGATTATAGCCTTCATGCCTGTGTGGAACGATTCCACAATGGACAGAAGAGTTGGTGGGCAGCCAATCTTCTTTAGTGCCTTGAACAGACCCTCACGACTGACCAAATCAAATGCCTTTGTGAGGTCGATGAAGGCAATAAACAGTGGTTGATTCTGTTCACGGCATTTTTCTTGCATTTGTCGCAATGAGAATATCATATCAGTGGTAGACCGGTTCTGTCGAAAGCCACACTGTGATTCGGGGTAGACTTCATCTCCTAGGACTTGAAGTCTGCGCAGAACAATTCTGGCAAATACTTTTCCAACAATACACAGAAGTGAGATACCCCTATAGTTGTTGCAGTCGCTCCGATCGCCCTTGTTCTTGTACAGTGTTATGATGCTTGAATCTTTGAAATCCTGTGGGACTTGTCCTTCACACCAGCATAGCTCTATTAGCTGGTGGATCTGTATAGTGAGTGTGTCTTGCCCACTCCTGATAACCTCTATTGGAATCCCATCCTTACCTGGAGCCTTGCCAGATGCAAGTTCATTTATAGCACACTTAACTTCTGTTATGGTGGGAAGTGTGTCCAGGTGGTCAAGAGTTGGTAGAGCCTCTATGGCGTTGAGGGCATTATCCGCTAGTTTGGTCTCACTTGAGTAAAGCTCCAAATAGTGCTCTACCCATCTGTCCATCTGCTGTTTCTTATCAGTGATGACTTCTCCAGTCAAGGTTTTCAATGGTGCACTTCTTTTGATCACTGGACCACAGGCTTTCTTTATTCCTTCATACATGCTTCTTATGTCTCCCTTATCACTTGCGATTTGAATGGACTCACATAACTTGATCCAATAATCATTTGCACACTGCCTGGCAGCCTTTTGCACATCCTTCCTAGCTTGCCTTAGCTCACTCAGAGTGTTACGCGTTGGTCTTTCCTTGTTTCTTAAGAGAGCTTTCTTCTTCTTATCAATCAAGGGCTGCAGAGTCTCGCTGTTGGCCGCAAACCAGTCCTGCCTCTTATGATCCACAGTGCCGTAAACCTTTACGGCAGTTTTACAAAGAGTTTCCTTAAGTTTATTCCATTTATCATTTACTGTACAATTTTCTGGTGTATCAGTGAAAGCGTCTTCAAGTTGCTGTTGAAACTGAAAGCACTTTTCCGGATCATGAGTGTTAATAATATTAATCCTGGGGCTAGATTTGTGTTTAGCTGTGTAGATTCTCTTTGGTCTCAGTCTAACCCTTGCAACAACCAAAGAATGATCCGTATCACAGTCAGCACTGTGGTAACTACGAGTCAATGATATATGGTTCAGATGTTGTCTCCGTGTGATGATGAAGTCCAGCTGGTGCCAATGGCCAGATCTTGGATGTTTCCATGTGACCTTATGCATCTCTTTTGTTTTAAAAAAAGAGTTTGTAATACATAGGTCATTACTGGTGCAATGCTCCAGCAGCCTTTGCCCATTTTCATTCATGCGACCGATGTTGTATTTTCCAAGGCACACTGGCCATGAACTCGAGTCCTTGCCCACACGAGCATTGAAATCACCGAGCATATAAATGTAGTCGGATTTTGGAACTGCCTTGATCACAGAGTCTAACTCCTCATAGAACAAATCCTTCACATCATCAGAGGAATCGAGTGTCGGTGCATATGCAGTAATAATGGTGGCAAACCCACAAGAGGTTGCCAAGCGCAGGGATAATAGTCTTTCATTTCCTCCTGCTGGAATTTCAATCATTCCCAGTAGCGAATTCTTCACTGCAAAGCCCACACCGTGTTGCCTTTTTTCTGCCTGCCCTTTACCCTTCCAGAAAAAGGTGTAGTTGTTTTCCCTGAGTGACCCTTCCTCAGCGAGGCGAGTCTCCTGCAGGCCAGCAATATCAATGTTAAGACGATTGAGTTCGGCATCAATCACAGCCGTTTTTCTCACATCGTCAATATTGGTCAAGTCAGTGGAACATCCTGGACACATGGTTCTCACGTTCCAGGTTGCAAGCCGTAGCTTGAGGTTTCTATTTATATTTTTGTTTGTACCTGGTGCATTGGTTTTACAGCCTGCGATTCAGATTTTGTCCTAGCCCCAAGCACCCATTGAAGCAGGCAGGCTGTGGCGGATCAGCACCCAATTGGCTGGGGGCTGCCCAGCTTGAGGCGGGCGGTAGCTGATCAGTGACACCTATAGGTGTCTCCCACCGTCAGAGGCAACGCGTGGCGCCCCATGTCTACGCCAACTGACAAGGACTTATAACCCGTAACAGCTGCCTCTCGCTTTGATTCCGAGACCAGTTAAGACCAGGGATGGAGTTATTGCCTCTCCATAGCACAAAGCCTGGGCTAAAATATAGAGATCATGTGTTGCCCATGCAGCATGATCCCTCTCTCGGCCTGCCTAGTTCACTCCAGAGGAAAGGTAACACCCCTACATCTGGAACAAGACAAGCTGCAGAAGCTGCCGGATCAGCAAAGCAATGCTCTAACTGTCCGCCTGTCGGAGCTTCGATCCTAGACCAGTCGCCAACCAAAGCTTAGGGCCTGGTCTGCCCTGCCATGACACTTTTATCTTTAGCTTGCATTTCCTCGCACCAGGGTAAGGCTTGTACCCTCCCAATTGCGCTCTTCCGCCCGAAGCCGTTGGCACAATGTGGGGTGTCGGGTTTGGTAAGCGCCGCCCAACGTTCGGCGCTAACAGAAACCAGGTAGTACCGTCTACTGTTATACGGTAGCTCAGTCATATCTGACTAAGACCTGACACCGAAACAAGCACATATACATAGGAATATTACTTTATTGTGTTTTAATTTTATACTAATTTTCTTACGTTAATAATTATGTCTATGTTCTTATTTTAATAATGTCTATGTTTCTGTTATTCTTGAGAAAGGTAGTGACACCGAAACAACAGACAGCTATGTTTTATTTGCATTTATTTCATTGATATTTGTCTTAGTTTGTATATTATGTCATTATTTTCACTGATTTTAACCTGCAAGTTGTTCTCGTGGACTGAGACCCCAATCTAGTATGTATGTGTGTTTGTTTTATTTTGTGTGTGTCTTTGGGATTTAAAATGCATGTTTGTTTCATTATATTCTGTTATCTCCTGCTGCAGTCGAGTTGTCTTATCTGGGCTCAGAATGGTTTCATCAGTTTCTTCCAAACCCACTCCAGGACAGACAGATGACATAACGTCTTAGCACAAACAACATAACCATTTTTGGAATAATTTGCTTGTGCAGATGGTAGTTTTAAAGCCATTCTGGTCAGATAAAGAAACACTTAATTCTGTCTGTCTGTATCTTGTCAACAGGATGTTGTTCCACTTCCTCTTGTATTTATTTTGTTTGTCACTGTCTCTTGTTCATGTGATGCGAGCAGTGTTTCTAAAGCATACAGCTTCACACAAGACTCGTGGTGTAATATCAATCTCTTTATATATCCATCTAACAGATGAAGCCCAATGGATAATGTCCAATGCTTTCTTTGTTCAGAAATCAAAGGGATAGTCAAAGACTACATATACCCCCATACAATATTTAAATCTAATGTAGGGAAATGAAAACACCAGATACTTGCAGTAAACAGCTGTACCAGCTACTCAGCCAAGGGACCATGTGCTGAATATCATCAGATAGCTTCCAATATGGCAATCCATAACAAAAAGTCAATGATGCATAAGTCACAAAAGACTTCTAGATTATATAGAATGACATCAACAGCTATCTACAAGAGGAATTAGCTAAACAATAGCACACAGAGGGTCTTATTTTGAGCTTGTGTCCTGTGACAGTTGAATCCTGCCACTTGTGAATACTCCAGCGTGGGGTAGTCTGGGTAATAGAACACAAGTTGTGAGTTACCACACTTGGATGGCAAGTTCAAGGTAATGCTACAGTACATCCTGCTGTTAAAGTGTCATTTCACCTATATTGGGCTTTATAAAGTTAGGTGAGCAGTTCCATTCCAGACTGTTTTTCCCTTCTGCAACTCATGATAGCCAGGTGTCATCTTATGATCCCGTGAGTATCTGGTTGGCAATGTGTACATTTTGTACACACCACCAGCAGCTTTCTCAAATCTTTACTGTATGAAAAGCTTCTCATACAAAGACACACTGTTTATAAGATTTTGGTCACAACAAGTATTTCAATATGCCAAACAATTTCTGTACTGTGGCTGTATTGTATATTAAAAAGGGAGGCGTTATTCGCAATCGAATTGCGAATAATACTCAGCGTTATCCGCAATTGCGGCTGGTCACATGATGTTTACTTTCCGCGATGAGAATAATACAGAGCGTTATTCGCAGACATGACGTTTACTTCGAAAATGGTACTTTCTTGCTCTTGAGTCCACTTATCTGTACTCAGGCTCTTCTGTTGTGCAAGTATGCTTTCGCCCATTTTCTTCCATTGACTTTACAGTTTCTTCATCAGACCTTCTTTCCAGACTTTGTCGAAAGCTTTCTTCAGATCTATCCATGCCGCAAGCACTAGCTTCTTCTATTGGAATGTATCCTCAATTTCTTGAGTGAGGTAGGTTGTCTGATCTTCTGTAGAGTAGCACTGCCTAAAGCCAGCCTGCTGTGGCACAAGGATGTTTTCACTTTCAATTTACTACTGCAGTCTGTGATTGATGATGCGCTACAATGTTTTGTAGAGACAGCTGGTGAGGCTAACTGGTCTGTAGCTGGAGGCAATGGAACTATCTTTCCCTGATTTTAGGAGGGGTATCATGATTGCTTCTCTTCAGGCTTGTGGAACGCTGCCTAGGCATCCAGCTGTTATTGAAGATCTGCAACAGCTTTGCTTTGGCCTCTATTCCTAGGTTCCTGATCATTTCATTGGAGATGCCATCAGCTCCTGGTGACTTTCTCATTTTTAGTTTTCATATGGCTCGCTCCAGTTCGCTGATTGTGATAGGTGCCTCCAGAACCTCATATACTATTTCATTCTGTCCTGTATGTTGCCATTTCTCTCGAATCTCTTGTTATTTCTCTGGACTAATATTGATATTGTTATATGTGTGAATGACTCCGCAAAATGGTCAGCTGCTTGCTTTCCTGTTAAGATGTTTCTGCCTTTATGTAGTGCAATTTTTGAGTTTCTCCCTGTGCACTCATCGTTAAGTTGTTTTATTAGTTTCCACAACTTCCTTGTGTCTCTTTCAAAGTTCAGTGATTCTGTTTTCTCTTGCCAGCTTTTCCACATAGCCTGCATATAGCTTGGCCATTTGAAATTAGGCTTTTGTGTGCTGGTATTTATTGTGATTCTCTTGGCTGGGTTTGGACTCTGATTGCTTTCTATCATCATTATGCAACTGTTCCAGTTCACTACTCAAGTAGGGTTTATATTGTTGAACTGTTGCTGTAGAGGTGGTGAATACACGAGCCATGAGGTATTTATGCAAGGTTGGGCGCTCACCCCAACTCTGCGCCCCCGGCTACATAACAACATTTGGAACCCCCTGAGTGCACTTATATCGGTTCTTAGCTCAACATCAACATCAAGTGCCATGCTGGCTGGCATAGGCGTTCAAGACTCTCCACAGATCTAGGTCTTTGGTTTTCTGGATCAACTCTGCTGTTGATAATCCTCCATGCCACGGTCTCAATCCATCCAGCATAATTTCTCTTGGTCTGCCTCTGCATCTCTTCCCCTTGATCTTTCCAGTTGTCAGGATGTTCTCCAATGCCTTTCTTCTCATCACATGACCCCCCCCAAAAAAGCTGCTTGCCTCTTTCTTATTGTTGTATATAATGTTCTAGTTTAATTAGCTTCATGTAGGCAGTCTTTTCTTGCCCTGTCCTGCTCTTAATCTCTGTTGTACATCTTCCATCTGATGTTATAAATGCCCCTGGGACTATCAGAAGACACAGAGGAAGTTGGTTCAGAAAAAGTGGGTAGGACAGCAGAGCATAGATTGTCCATGCAGTTTGAGTTTCTGTCAGCTTCTGAAACAATTACAGCTACAGGATGGTCAGATTCTATTAAGATGAGAGATGGCAGTTTAGAAAGCCTGTTCTCCCAATAAAGGAAAGAAAGATTCAATGGCCTTCGTGATTTGAACTTGAAAAGAACGCACCTTTTTCTATCGCCATTTTTTAAGTAAACAACATGTCCAGTATATCATTCGCAGCGCACCAAGGAAACGTCATGTGACCAGCCAGGACTGGGAATAATCATGTGACCAGCCAGGACTACAAATAATCACATGACGCAAATGCGAATAACTCTCAGTATTATTCGCAATTCGATTGTGAAACTGATTCCGGTTCTGCCTGTCATCTCCCAGTGGAGTACAGGCCCTCAACCAACTATAGCAAGCCTAGTGCAGCCGTGCTCATGACTGAATGCAATTTGCAGCTAGTTTTCTACAGAATGGGGTTAACCAGTCCCACATCAACTTTTCATATTCACCTCTTATCACATGCATGGTAGGTTACAGTGTTACTGTTCTTTGCTTCCCCTAGTGGCCACTGTAACATACGGACGATGTCTCTAATTACTTTTAAATAAGGACTATGAACAAGTAAGGGCAGTAAGGCGTCTTTATGATCTTTCTTATCCGTTATTATAATATTATCCTATTATAATTTATTATTATACTTTTTTAGTCTATCAAGCGACATATGCAGCACGCCTCTAAATAATTTATATATAATTTAACGCACTGTACATGAACGTGGCGACAGTAGTAATAGGGAGGTAACAAATGTAAAGATGATGAGATGTAAGACAGGACTGAGACAAGAGAATGAATGTGTCCATTCATGTTGTAGAAGTTTGTTAAACCACAACACATCCACAAACCACATCAATCGGTGCTTGACTTCTGCCGCTGCCAGCGTGCTACTCCCGCAAACCAGGATTCGTATCTTGGCTATACCTCCAAAGAATAACGGCATTTACTTGTGATACAATAAGCAAGTCAAGAAGCGACCACAGAATGAATCAATCCAACAGCTTCGAGTCCCGACCGTGGCTACCCTCTTCTGTCTTGTACAACCAAACGCCGACTTCTGATTGGATGACATCACCCAGATCCAGCCAATCAGAACGTCGTCAAGGTAAGCAATCTCTCAGGAAGTTGCACTAGCAGATGTAAAGGGTTATTTGAGAGTTACTACCCCTCTCAGGGAAGATTCTAATCTTCATCAATGATCTTGTTGCTAATCTACCGTATGGAATTAAAGCGGCAATGTACTCTGATGACCTGGTTTTGTGGAGCGCAAATGAACATGCATCAGTGGCCACCATATTGCTACAGAGAGCTGTAGATACATTTGTTGCATGGGCGAATAGATGGTGTGTCAGCATAAACACTGACAAGTGCAGCACCACTCTAATCCTCTATTCTATTTACCCTTTCTCCGAAACAAAAGGCAGGGATCATTCAGATAAATGGAACATCCCTAAGAGAAGATAAAGAACCAACATACCTTGGTTTGACCATTCGACGACAGGCTGACATGGAGAAAACAAATAAAAAAAAGCAGTAGCAAAAGCCAGAAGGAAAATAGCCATCCTGAGAAAGCTAAGTGGAACCACTTGGGGAGCCAGTGGGAAAATACTTAGCAAAATTTATCAACAGAGCATACGACAACACTTGGAATACGGGTCAACTACGCGGTGTTCAGTATCAAAAACCACATTATAGGAGCTGGACAACGTGCAAAATCAAGCTCTTAGGGTCATCACAGGAGGGATGAGATCAACCCCTATAGTAGCAATGGAGAAAATGGGGAGGACACAAGCTCTAAGAGAACGCAGAGATACAAAAACACTAATACGAGCAGAAAATTTCCTCAGCTTGCCAGGCGACACTATGAAGAACCGATTTTAAAATTTAGCTATGGGGCGGTTGAAAAGAAGTAGTTTCATCCACCAGGCGAAACAACTCTGCAGAGAAACCATCGATCTTCCCACAGTTGGTATCCCCCTGACAACTATTCCAGAGCGACCCCGTGGAAAGATGAACATAGACTATCGCTACAAATCCAGACAAAAGTGAGAGGAATATTTGACAAGGAAGAACAAAACAGTGTACAGCGCAGAACAGCCACTCTCAGCTTCTTTGATGACGAATACCCACAAGATCTCTGGATCCGAGTCTACACAGATGGGTCAGCACAAAATGCTGTTCGAAATGGAGGAGCGGGAGTGTACATATAATACCCAAATAATACTAGAGACATGACCAGAGTTCCAACATTGATATTGACAGATGCAAAATCCGTAATAGAGGCGCTCCTGTCTGGGAAATTGCCAGTTCTAAGGACACTACTTTTTGAACCTAGCAGTCAGCGTAAGGTCACCATAAATTGGATACCATCCCACTGTGGAGTCCCCGGAAACGACAGAGCTGATCGACTGGCTAAGGAAGGAGCAAACAAAGAACAACCTGATGTGTCCATTACACATCACCAAAAGAAAAGAATGATCAAATCAGTCAGAAGGCCACCAAACCTTACTCAAGACGACTACCACGTTATGGACAGACCAGAACAGGTCATTCTTCTGCGCCTCAGAACAGGACACAATAGATTACGCAACCACATGTATACAAAATTCAAGATTGGTGACTCAGCCATGTGCACATGTGGTTTGGCGTCGCAGAGAGCAGAGCACATACTCCAGGATTGCCCAAACTACAACATATCCAGCCAAACCTTCTGGCCTAGAGAGACAACAGTGGAAGATAGGCTAAACTATATGGACCGCTGAGTGAACTAAAAAAAGACTGTTAGATTCATACAAGAGACAACACTGCAGTTATAAACATATTTCAGGCGAAAGAAAGAAGGAGAAGAAGAAGGGAAGATTCATCAGGGATGGACCCTGATATAACTTCTCTTAGAGGTTGCAAGGGGTAGGGGTAATGGTATAATCGAAAAAGTTAACCAGGTCAATATTGGGCTGCCTTTAAGAGAATTTAAAGAATCTTATTCAATAAGTCGCTATCGTAGGATGTCAGAAAGATAGTACTGCAATGCTATAAAGAACCTGGTTTGCTGTATGACAGTGAATCAATCAATCAATCATGTGCCATGCCGGAAAGCGTGGGCAGTCATGACTCGCCATTTCACTTGATCACCAGAGTCGTGGATCAGCTCGGTGTTCCTGTCTCGTCCATGCCATGTGGCCAAGCCATCCAGGTATTTTCCTCTTGGTCTGTTTCCTTCGATCTTGCCAGTTGTCACCAAGTTCTCTAATCCATTTCTTCTTATAACATGTCCAAAAAATTGTGACTGTGAACGTCTAATTTCTCTAATCAATTTACGAGTTTCATTTGTCTCCTGTAGTACTTGGTCATTGGTTTTTCTGTCTGTCCATGGTATTCTTTGCATTTTCCTCAGAAACCACATTTCTGCAGCCATCAGATGTTTTTCAGCTTGACTGCTCATTGTCCAAGTTTCACATCCATACAAAAGAACAGGCTCTATGTAGCACCTCAACTCGTTTTCTCGTTTCAGTTGACACCTTTTTATTGGTCAGTATGTTTTTCATCACACCAGAGTACACGATTTATAGCCTGGCATGTTTCGCTGCATCTATCAGGTGCATACTTCCTGGAATCACACTTCATAAACGAAAGCAACAAGATGAGTCATTCACGCTGAAATATACAACACATATTCACACAGTAATTTAAATTGTCTACTACAGTAATTTTAAGCTGACTAGAGGGTGTTTTTGTTTGCACAAAGTTGGATTTTATAAATGAACGGCAATTGCTTCTGCCTGCTGTAACATGCGACCGTTGTTTGCGTTAAATAACACACGAAGCGCAGTGTGTGTGTGTGCGCGCGCGCGCGTGCGTTAGTGCGCGGGCGTGTGTGTGTATGTGTGTGTGCTTGCGTGCGTGTGTGAATAATTTAAACACGCTTTGCAGAAATTATAAAATGTTAAAATCAATGTTTAAAAAAACAGAAACAGTATAAGCCTGGAGAATCTCACACATAGAAAGCGGAATAAAGTTCAGTGTTCAGAAGCAATAGCTAAAACAAATTAAGAAGGCCACAAACCTGTCTGTATAGTTTTACCTGATAGAAAATATGTGCAGAAACAGAACGCGCGAAAACAAAGGAAGCCAAATCACTCGACACACGTCACAGATATTACAGAACAAACATGTGACAGAAGACAAACAAAAAACATTGTTCATGACGAGTTTTCTCCCCACACTATGTTATCTGTGCCACGCCTGGGAATTGACGACAGAGGGAAGGAAACAAGATTAGAACAACAAATGTAATGCAAGGGGACACAAGCCATACAGGATTATTAATGTAACAGGGGGAGACGATAAGATTTACTTCTTAGGAGAATATTGCTGATGTTGGTATTCTTGTTGTTGTTCTTGTAGCTTTTGTTGTTGATGTAAAAGTTCTTGTTGTTGTTGTTGTTGTTGTTGTTGTTAACAACAACATAGCTTCTTGTTATGATGCAGCAAGTGGTTGTTGCTGCAGCTGTTGTTGTCGTAGAAGTTATTGTTCTTGTTGTTGTTGTAGCTATTGTTGTTATTATTTTTGTATGTTGTTGTTGTCGTCGTCGTAGAAATTATTGTTCTTATTGTTGTTGTAGCTATTGTTGTTACTATTTTTGCAACTATTTTTGTTGTTGTGGCTATTATTATTCTAGCTATTGTTGTTGTTCTTGTAGCGACTATTGTTATTGTTGTAGTTATTGTTATTGATCTTGCACTGTTGTTGTTACTGTTGCTGTTATTGTTTTTGTAGTAGAATTACTAGTATCAGTAGTATTAGTAGTAGTAGCTGTTTTTGTTGTTGCTGCTGAGGTTGTTCCTACTGTTGCTGCTGCTGCTTTTGTGAAATCTATGTCGTTGAGGATATTGATTGTTATAGGACACGAAGTATGTGGGCAGTGGTGATAACCCTGTTTCCACCCCGGCCAGCAAGCACACTCAAGTCTAACATGCAGGCGTGGTCTCCAAGCTTGAGTGCCAGGCCGGGGTGCTGGTTGTCTGCTATCATCCTGGGGATTTGCTGTAACTATCAGTCCTGAAGCATGCATAATGTGTGGTCATGAGCAGGCTTCATAATAGTGGATACCGCGAACCTCGGGGACGTGAGGAGAAACCCCATCCCAACCATATGTTGATCTAGTTGGACATTCTTCTTGTTCGTGTTCCTCTTGTTCTTGTTCTTCTTTCTTCTTCTTCTTCTTCTTCTTCCGCAATTTATCCTCCATTAGGCAAAGGTCATCAAGCAGTTCACTCCAAGCCGATGTATCCTGAGTTATCCCAAGCACATCGGCGATATCCTCTCATATTATCCTTATCTGTCTCTATTCCCTTTGCCTGCGTGTTTTCATCATCATATGCCATACCGATAAGCGTGAACGATCACGTTTCGTCATCTCACACGATCGCCAGCGTCATGGATCAGCTCAGTGTTCTTGTCTCCACCATACCACGTGGCCAAGCCATCCAGGTATTTACTTCTCTGCCTTCCCCTTGTTTTTTATTCCTTAATCTTCCCAATTGTCACCAAGTTCTCCAATTTATTTCTTTTTCCCTGGCCGTATGTTGATTAGGTGGGTTAGTTGTGGCTCAGACGAGTATGTCTGCCATTTAACTCAAGCATTTACTCCCATGTGATCGGCTATGGCGTCTTCTCAGTTCTGACTTCTGCTCCTCCTCTCTGTAGTCGATGACAAGAACGTTCCATTCCTGATTTGATATTACTGGTTTATGATATGTCCTCAGACAACTTTTTGTTATAAGTCTATAAAGCTAGTTCGTAGCTTTTAGTTTGATATATGTTTGAAATCGTTGGCTATGGTGCGTTGGTGAGGCAGGTGTATCTTCTGGTTGAGGATAATGTTACAACAACCCTGCAGACAAAGTAAATAGCGACCTCGGGTTAGTACAGGTAGGCCCCGCTATACGTCGCCTCGGTATACGTCGTTTCGCTATAACGTCGTTGTCACATAGGGGACTAACTTCACTTTAAGTCGCTACGTTTCGCCATAACGTCGTTTTGACGCTGGCGATAGGGCTGTTGATATCTGTAAAGTCCATGGTTTACCTCCAACGACGGTAAAGACAATTCATGCAGGTGCTGACAAAATCAAAGAGGGTGCTAAGAACGTAATACCTTCCAAGTGCTTCCAAGATCACTTGTACCAGAAGTATTCTTATGGAGAGCATGCAAGCACAACTGGCCATCTGGATTGAAGACCAGAACCAACAGAATATGCCTGTGAGCAAGATGGTTATCCAAGAGAAAGCAAAGTCTCTCTATGAAGACCTAGCTAAGAAAGCGGGTGAGAGCAGTACTAATAGTGCCGATGACAGTTTTAGAGCGAGTCGTGGTTGGTTTGAGCGCTTTAAGAAGCGTTCACACCTGCACAACATTCAGACAACAGGTGAAGCGGCGAGTGCTGATACTGAGGAGGGTGGTTACTGTGCAGCAGACATTGGACACATTTTTTGTTTAAGCAAAGAAGAGCCAGGAAAAGAGGCATGAAGAGGTTACAGTTTCATTACTCAGATGAAGAAGCAGAAGTTAATGCCTCTACTTCCCAATAACTCTACCACTCGCCCTCCAACCCACCTCTATTTAGCCAATAAATATCAACAACCATCAAAATAAACATTACTGTGGTACACAATACACTGTATTTCATTTAATTCTATGGGAAATAGTGTTTCGCTATACGTCGTTTCACTTAACGTCGCGTTTTCCAAGAACGTAATCCCGACGTTAACCGGGGCCCACCTGTACTCTGTAGGCCCGAGAAATTTTCTATCAAGTTTATAATCTGATCTGTGACCAACCATCACCCCCGACTCATGGATTTAGAAAAATATATAATTCCACAGATTGATTCAATCTCAATAGTGATTCTATAGTGGGCTAATGAATGCCTTCATTCAAGGTAGGAGTAGAAATGCTGACATAGCTTGGACAGACCAAGTTGGATTGTGGGTGACCTGTCTCACACGTGGCAGAATTTTGGACAATGTGGAAAGAATACGCCATTTTGAAATTTGAATATTCATTACTCTTAGTAACACTATCTCGTGCATATATCACCCCATTATTATATTGATATATTAGTAAACTAACTAAATTAACTCCCCATTTAATATTAACTAACGTTCCCCGAGGAATGAAGAAACTGAGTTCCGGATCTTAGCACATGGGTTTACATTCGCCTATCTTGGTACCTAGTGGAAGAAGTAAACAGGCACAGTGCAGAATGTGGCTTAGATATTAACATCAAAAAAAAAAAAAACTATGAT